>VMDO01000846.1:0-250397 GCA_007922755.1 Pedetes capensis
GGGCTCCAATGGTGAAAGACTCCAAATTAGGGTGACTGGGTCCTTTTCTGCAAGCAAGGATCTGCATGTGGAGGTTTCTATAGAGAAATGTGAAGTGAATAAAGAGGGGAAATGAGCAGTCCTTACAGGGAGAGGGTGGGCAAGGAGTTCTCGGAAGGACCCTGGGAGCAAGCTAGAGATGCTGAGGACTCATGTCTGGCGTCGTTTGGTGAACTTATAAATAACATCACATAAACTTCATATTCTTTGGCCCGAGAAGGGACAGAGCAAACATTTTACTTTATACTTCCTATTGTGCCACCTTTCTGTTTGAAAATTACTTATATTATCCCCATCAATATCCTTGCCACCTTACAAAGTAGGTTCAATTCTCATTTTTCAAAGAAGGAAGTGAACAACAAAAAGATCTCTGATTCTCTTTCCAGCATATGCGCTGATTAATCCATTTATCCAGCAGACATTCCCTGCTGCATACCCTGTGCCAAGTGGGATTCTAAACTCTGAGGCTGCTGCCTTGAACATGATGGAATAGGTTTGTGCCTATAGGGAAAATGGCATGTGAGTGCAAAACAATAACAATAAGTCATCAAGGAGATAGATAGTCATAGGCACTGAGAGGAAAATCAAATAGGGTTAGGAACAGAAGAGTGCTTTGGATTGGAGATGGTCTTTGAGTTGACATTAATCTAAGGATAGAATGACAATGGTAGAGGGAGCAGAAAGCACCAGAAGAACAGAGTGCTTGAGGAGGGAGGACTCAGGTGTGTCCTGGGATCTGAAAGGAGCCTCTGAGATGAGTGAGAGGGACGGGTGGCCATGTCAGAAGTGGTAAGGACCAGTGAGTATGGGGAGAAGTTGGGGTTTTCTTCCAAGTACAGTGGGGAACATGTAAGGTCAGGATATGATCTGGATTATAGCTGTGATTTGGATTATAGCTGAGACTGAGTTGGAGGAGGCACGAGCAACAGCAAGGAAGCCACTTAGGCTGTGTAGTTGTATTATTCCCCACGAGAGGACAGTGGTGTAAAAACTCTTTCAATTGGAAATCTCAGAGTAGAGATGTCATTTAATATTCTCTACTCTTTGTATAGATATATAAATAGATATAGACAGATGGCTGCATCTATTTAGGTATGTATATATGTAGCATATGCATTATATTTATTTTATTTTATACCACAAAAATGGGAGAAGGATGTGGCAATCCACTCCCAAAGCAATCTTTTTTTGTTGTTTGTTTTTTTGTTTGTTTTGGTACTGGGGGTTGAACCCAGAGCCTCATGTTTGCATGCTTTGCAAGTGCTGGACCACTGAGCTGCACCCTCAGCCCTTGTTTTTTTTTTTTTAGTTTTTGAGACAGGGTCTCGCTAAGTTACGCAGACTGCCTCTGGTCTCGAACTTGCGATCCTTCTGCCTCCGCCTCCTGAGCTGCTGGGATTACAGGTGTGTGCCACCGTGCCCGGCCCAAAGCAATCTTGAAACAGTCAGCCATTGAAAACCCTATGAGGGTTCACTGTGAGTCAGACCCAACTCAATGACACCTAACCACAGCAACACTATACTTTTAGTAATAGTATAAAGCACAAAATAAACAATAAAAAGGTTCAGCTAAAGAGGAAAGTAATGTTTTATGTAATTTATTGTATTAAAAGAAAAAGGTTGGCTTCCACTAAAATGTTGTTATTAAAGTGCTATTGTGCTGCTCTGCGCTTTGAGGCCCTGGGTTCAATCCCCAGCACTACAAAATGAGAAAAGGACCTGGCAGCCCACTACTGAAACAATTCCCCAAAAATCAGCCACTGAAAACCCTGTGAATAGGAGAGAAGCACTGGCAATTATGCCAGGCATGGCAGTGTCAGAGTGTGTTTCATTCTGTTTTACACAGGGTTGTTATGAGTTGAACTTGACTCAACAGCACCTAACAACAATATTTTAGTGAGAGTAAGATAGCTGAATATTCTTTACTCTTTTAAAAAACAATACTTGGTTTAACACTTTCTGATACAAAAATTTGATTCTGGATTTAGTTTATTTATTCCAGAATTATTTTTGAATAGCTGTCACAAGTGGGAAAGCACTTCATGAACAGCAACATGTAAATAGAAAGAGTTATGATAAAGTGATATTAAACAGGAGTAGAATAATATGTATTTCAAATTGTCTTCCTAATGTATTTGATCTTTTGGTGACATTTTAAAGATGTTATTAGATCATAATTTTTTAATATCTTTAATAGGACTAGAGAAGGAATAAGGGACGTGTCAGGTTCTCCTGCTTTCTGATTGTTGACTTGTGCCAAGAGTAAAAATATTTTCTTGAGTCCAAGCTTCCATTGTAGGTATCCCTTATAACCATTTATTGATACTGTAAGGATTAATTTACACTGCCTAACATCAATACAGGCTGGGATTTAGCTCAGTTCATAGAGTGCCGCTTTGCAATCTCTCAGGTCCTGGGTTTGATTTCCAGCACCACAAAAATGGGAGAGGGATGGGGCAGTCCACTCCTGAGACCATTGATCAGCCATTGAAAAACCTGTGAAGGTCACTACAAGTCAGACATGACTCAACAGCACCCAACAACAACAACAACAACAACAACAACAACATCAGTATGGGGCTGGGGTTCAGCTCAGTTCGTAGAGTTCTGCTCCCCACTCTCTGAGGACCCAGATTTGACCCCAGTACTGCAAAAATGGGAGAAGGACATGGCAATCCACTCCCAAAGCAATCCTAAAACAATCAGTCATTGAAAACCCTGAGGGTCCCTTTGAGTCGGACTCGAGTCAATGGCACCTAACAACAACAACAAACATCAAGACACTGTTAGTGTGATATGTGAACTTATGTTTCCTCCAGTGCTCAGGGATGGAGGAACCTGAGTGCAGATATCTACTCCAAGTCCCTGATGCTGGAGATGACTAAAGGCAGGTCCATAGAGGTCAGAGACAGCTCTGTCCACTGGCTCAATCCACCCTCCATGCATCCCTTCATTTAGTTATGTGCCAGGCACAGTTTTTACAACTGGGGTATAATAGTGAACAAGACAGAAGAAAGTTGTACCTGGTGTTAGTGTGTGTGTGTGTGTGTGTGTGTGTGTGTGTGTGTGTGTGTACATACATATACATATGTATGTATGTATGTGTATGTATGTATATATATATATATACACACACACACACACAATTTCCTTATAACTTATTAGAAAATCATGTATAACTTGTTGCTATGTATAATTGTACATAGTTTTCTTGCTTTACTGACTAGTTGGGAAACTTAGAATTAGTCTGCTGCGGGGGGTCCCTGAAGGATCCTGAGAGCTCTTCACCTCCTAGGGTCCATGTTAATGTGCATTCTTTCCCCTGTGTGTCAGCTAAGCTTAGTGACTCATTTCTCAGAAATAAAATAAACAAAGACAGTAGGAAGTTCAATTGTTACGTAGGTTACAAAAAGACAGTAGCACCTGTCTGGCATACTGTCCTTCATACTTGGCCCTTGCTTGATCTGAGAGCCAGATTATGAGTGGCCCTACGGAGAGATCCACATGCAAGGAACCAAGGCTCCTGGCTGATAGCCAGGAAAGAGCTGAGGCCCTTCCTGTCACAGCCATAGGACTAAACATAGCCAACCACAGCGTAGTGAGCTTAGAAGTATCTTCCCCAAAGGGGCCTTGAGGTAAGATGTGGTCCCAGCTGACATTTTTTCTTGGTTGATTGGTTGGTTTTGGGCTGTTTTCCCACTGTGATCCCAGGAGTGGTCTTGAACCTCCCCTCTCCCTGCCTCAGCCTCTCAAGAGGTAGGACCACAGGCATGTGCTGTTACACACAGTCCCCAGCTGACATTTGAATGTGGCATGTAAAAGACTCTAAATAGGGGACTTGTCTAAATTATGTCAAGATTTCTAATGCACAGAAACTATGAGAAGATAAATGCTTGTCATTTTAAGTCATTAAATGTTGGGATAATTTGTTACACAGCAGTAGATAACTAATACACTGCATTTTCCTTAGGCTTAACACTTCTTTAAAAAATGTATGCACTCTCAGGAGAGTTGGAATATATCATTGAAATATTCCTTTAAAAGTTTCGCAACTTACCTACTGAGAATACCCTGGGCATATCAATTAAAACATCTAATTGGAGAAGCAAATAGTATGAACAGGATGAAGGACGTTAGTTCTAAGACCATCAGTCCCTAAGTTTCTAGGAGATAGATTGTGTTCATGAGAACTTCATTGTGTCTTCAAGTTCCCATATCACATTTTCCTGTTTGAATAAGTTGGAAAAATTAATTTCAAAGAATGTAAACACAGGAGCTTTAAATTTGAACTCAAAGCCATGATAAACATCAAATCATCCCATGGTATCAGAAAATACATAAGGCAGTTCAGGCAGTGCTGCCTGGTGTAATGCCTGGGCAGTATCCTCTACTTTCCCAGAGAATTTTTGCTGTCTTAATTTTTGCTTCTTCAGAGATGATAGGAAATGTATTTTTAGTAGTCATTTCTTCCTGTGTATCTCTTGGCATAATTCAAAGAGATTTCTTGGTGCTACTGCATAGCAAGTTAAAGGTATAGATTATTAACTCATGCTCACAAACTGTTCATATGTCAGGGTGAAGCTGAAAAGTGGAAGTACTTACATGTTTGTTTTCTTATAACAATTCAAGAGAAGGTGGTAAAAGCTGCAATGCGGTGCCTTTAATACAATAAGACATAGTGAATGTTTAAGTAATTGTACGTATATAAACAGACCAGGCATATGTGACCAGACTCTCCAGAAATAGCCACTGAGTCTTACGAAATTGAGCTTTGTTCTGAAGTTTAAGAGGAAACGAAGGAAGGTCAGGGCAAGAATGCGGGTTTTAAATACTGCCTCATGAACTGACTGTAGTCTAAGAATGTGTTCTGTTTTGATCTAAGATTAGTGAAGAAAAAGTAAAATATCATGCCATTTCTCATAAGCTTGCATTTACTTGATTACTTTTATTCTAGGAGCCCCCTGCACACCTTACTTGCATTTACATGTTCTTTTTTTTAATTTTTTTAATTTTTATTTTGCGGTACTGGGGGTTGAACCCAGGGCCTCGTGCTTGCATGCTCTGCAAGTGCTGGACCACTGAGCTGCACGCTCAGCCCAATTTTTCACTTTTTTTTTTTTTTTTTTTGAGACCGGGTCTTTCTAAGTTATGCAGACTGCCACTGATCTGGAACTTGAGATCCTCCTGCCTCTACCTCCTGAGCTGCTGGGATTTCAGGTGTGCCCCACATCACCTAGTTTATGCTCTTTCTCTTTTAGGGAATGGTTTTGTTGATGATGATAAGGGTGATAAAGAGGAGTGTTTGTTTGTTTTCAGGTCCTCAGAAAGATAAGTTGTTGATTGTATTATTTCAGGTTCCTCTCCCTATTGCTCAGGGTTGCTCCCTATTCTGGAAAACACTATATGCTGGGCAATGGAGTTAGGAGTATGTGTCAGGTTACACCTCAGGTGATGACAATGATGAATACCAGTAATTCCAAAACATCTACAACTAATAGTATTGATTGTTTCCCCTGATGTCTTATGAACGCATTGCTGCAAGTATTTTCTCAGTTCAAATTCACTTAATAATTATTCGATGAAGGAGGAACCGACACCATCCTCACGGCATTAGAGTGTCTCCATGGATGTACATACATATACTTATTTGAATGTTGTCCCTAATAAGAAACACATTTCACAACACAATCCAAACACACCCACACATACCCACTGGAAGAAAAGTGTTTTTCCATGTGTTTTCACAGTTTTGCATGATGTTGGTGGTGAGCTACTCAATGTTACCATTGTCTTCCTTTTCCTTTTTCTTGCCCTCCACCTATTGAATATCTGTTCTAAGCAACCTCAAATAACCTAACATAGTGTCCATCACAACCTTGTAAAGGACATGTTGTTATTCCCACTTTACAAATGAAACCCAGAGAATTAATTTAAAACACACACTAACATTTATCAGCTAATAGGAATTTGAACCTGGATCTGTCTATCTGAAAACACTGGCTGTCCCCCTCATGCCGTGTCAAGCCCTGGCAAGCATGATATCTGTCTATAAGGTTGATGCTTCAGGTGACAATGTAGCTTGTTTTGTATTGTTCTGTGATTTACTCAAGTTGTTTAGGTAGAGTGCATTGATGCACACAAGCACCAACCAGACGTGTGTGTGTGTGTGTGTGTGTATAATATTGCCCGTGGTACAATATAAATTAATTTGTTGTTTATCATATATATATTACAGATATATACTTATCATGTATTCATTTACTGGGGTCACATTGCTATCTTGTACTTAAACTTCACTTAAAACTAAAATTATTGCGCATAATATATACATTTTAGGACTTTTAGGACTGTGCAAAAGAGCACGTTATGTATAATATGTAACAGATTAATTTGTATTATGTACTCATATATATGTATACGAAATATACACACACCATATACTATTGATGGGGGACATATACTGAAAAATATATGGAAATCCACCCCAACCAAAGTTATCCAATTACATAAATATAACAGAAAAATATATAAATTGACAACGACACATGCAAGTTCATCCACCTAATAAACAGGATTTGAAATATAGTATATAAGTAGTATATATTAAACACAATGCAATGAAAATTTATTGTATTTGTTCTTTTTTTTTTTTTAACGAACTATTATCCTTCCCAATGATTTTAGCTTAGGAATCACATTACTATCTTGCACTTTAATTCAGAAAATACAAGCTTTAGGGTAAAGTAGAGGCTACATACTAGATCCCTCTGAAACCTATAGAAGTAGAGCAAATACTCAATAAACTAAAGATTTGTGGAAGACTCCCTTTTTATGCTCCCCTTGGAGTATAAAGCAACATTTTAGATTCACCTAAACATGACATGCAGTTCACATTTTCTCCATATGATACCATCTAACTAGAAAATAGCTTATTGTGTAAATGGTTAGATCAGTCTGAGCCTGGAACTATAATGTTGAACTATTATGTATTATAACAAATTTATTGTCTTTTGAGTAGAAAAAAATGGTATCGCCTCTAGGTTTTCCCTGGTAAAAGAAATAGTTTAATAAATGTTTTTGGTAATTATTCACTGAACTCTCTCTCTCTCTTAGTTTACATTTGATAAAGACCTATTTAATTTTTTTTAAATTACAGTAATCCACATAGTTGCTACACATATGGTTTTGTTGTTGTTAGGTGCCATCCAGTCAAGTCCAAGTCATAGTGACCCTATGTACAGCAGAAGGAAACAAGCACCGATTCTGTGCCAGGCACACAATCTTATCTAAGTTTAAGCCCATTGCTGCAGACACTGTGTAAGTCCATCTGGTGGACGGTTTTCCTTTTTTCCATTGACATACCACTCTTTCAAACACAATGTCTTTCTCCAGGGATTGATCGCTCCTGATTCCGTATCCAAAATAAGTAAGACGCAGTCTAACTATCCTTGTTTTTAAGGAGCACTTGTTGTTGTTGTTGTTGTTGTTGTTAGGTGCTGTCGAATCGGTATCCGACTCATAGCGACCCTTTGTACAACAGGGGAACATTATTGTCAGTGCTTCTCTGCTGTTCATAGGGTTTTCAATGGCAGATTGATTTTTGGGAGGGGGTTGCCAGGTCCTTCTCCCAATAAGGAGCACTACAGCACCATAATTCAAAAGCATCAATTTTTTCCTGTCTCCCTTGTTCAGTATCCAGCTTTCACAACCATATGATGAGACTGAAAATGCCATGGCATGAGTCAGGTGCATCTTCGTCTTCAGTGTGATATCTTTACTTTTCAATATGCTAATGAGATCTTTTGCCACAGCTTTTACCAAAGCAATGCGTCTTTTGATTTCTTGACTGCTGCTTCCACAGGTGATAATTGTAGAGCCAAGTAAAGCAAAATCATGGACAACCTCAGTCTTTCCTCATTTATTGTGAAGTTGCATACTGACCCAGTTGTAAGGATTTTTGCATTGTTGATGTTTACTTGCAATCCATACTGAAGGCTATGTTCTTTAATCTTCATCAGTAAATATTTTAAATTCTCTTCACTTTCATCAAGCATAATTGTGTCATCTGCATAATGTAGATTGTTAATGAGTCTTCCTCCAATCCTGATGCCATGTTCTTCCTCATAACATCCGGATTCTTGGATTATTTACTCGGCATATAAATTGGAGAGATATGGTGAAAGTATACAGCCCTGATGCACACCTTTCTCAACTTTAAACCAGGCACTGTTTCCTTATTCTATTCAAACAACTCCTTCCTGGTTTACATACAGATTCCTCATGAGCACAATTAGGTGCTCTGATATTCCCATTTTCTGAAGTGTTATCCACAACTTGTTATTATCCACACTGTCAAATGCCTTTACATTGTCAATAAAACATAAATAGACACCTTTTTGATATTCTCTGCTTTTGGCTAATATCCACCTGACATCATCAATGATGTCCCTGCCCTCTTCTGAAACCAGCTTGATTTTTCACCAATTCCCTGTCTATATACCGCTGCAGTTAACTTTTGAATGATCTTGAGTAAAATTTTACTTGTGTGTGATATTAATGATATTGTTTGATAGTTTCCATATTCAGTTGGATCCCCATTTTGGGGAATAGGCACAAGTATGGATCTCTACCAGTCAGTTGGCCAAGTAGCTGTTTTCCAAGTCTGTTGGCATAAACATGTTCACACTTCCAATGCTGCATCTGTTTGTTGAAACATCTCTATTGGTATCCCATCAATTCCTGGAGCCTTGTGTTTAACCAGTTCCTTCAAGGCAGCTTCCACTTCCTCCTTCAATACCATTGGTTCCTCTTCATATGCAGCCTCTTGAATTGGTCGGTCATCTGCCAATTCTTTTTGTATAATGACTCTGTGTATTCCTTCCATCTTCTTTTAATCCTGCATCATTTAATTTTTTCCCTGTAGAATCTTTCACTGTTGCCACTTGAGGCTTGAACTTTTTCTCCAGTTCCTTAGGATTGAGAAAAACAGAGCATGCTCTTCCCATTTGGTTTTCTGTCTCCACCTCTTTGCACGTATCATCATAATATTTGTTTATGTCTTCTTGAGCTGCCTTTTGAAACCTTCTGTTTGGTTCCTTAATTTCTTAATGTCTTCCTTTTACTTTAGCTTCTTTATGTTCAAGGGCAAATTTCAGAGTCTCTTTTAACATGTAATTTGGTCTCTTTCTTTTTTCTGTCTTTGTAATAACCTTTTGCTTTCTTCATGAATGATATCTTTGATGTCATGCCACAACTCATCTGATATTCTATCATTTTTGTCTAATGCATTAAAACTGTTCTTGAGATGGCCCCTAAACTCAGATGGGATACACTCAAGGTTGTACCTTGGCTCTTGTATACTTGTTCTAATTTTCTTCAGTTTCAGTTTTAACTTGCATATGAGAAGTTGGTGGTCTGATCCATAGTCAGCACCTGATCTAGTTCTGACATTTGATATGGAGCTTTTCCATCTTTTCGTTACACAAATGTAATCAGTTTGGTTCCTGTATGTTCCATCTGGTGATTTCCATGTGTATAGTCACCATTTGTTTTGGGGAAGAAAATGTATTTATAATGAAAAGGTCATTGGTCTGTCAGAATTCCATCATGCGATCTCCAGCATCATTTCTGTCACCAAGACCATATTTTCCAATTACTGAGCCTTCTTCTTTGTTTCCAACTTTTGCATTCAAGTCACCAGTAATTATCAGTATGTCCTGATTGCATGTTTGATGTATTTCAGATTGCAGAGGCTGATAGAAATCTTCCCTATCTTCATTTGTGGCCTTAGTGATGGATGTATCAATTTGAATAATAGTCATATTAACTGGCCTTCCTTGGAGACATATGGATGTTATTCTATCACTGACAGCATTGTATTTCAGAAAAGATCTTCAGATGTCTTTTTTGATAAAACCCCATTTTTCTTTAGTTTGTCATTCCCAGGATAGTAGACCATATGATTATCTGACTTAAAATGGCTCAGGCTGGTGGTTTATTTTAGTTCACTGATGCCTAGAATATCAATGTTTATGCATTCTATTTCTCTTTTAATGATTTCTGATTTTCCTAGATTCATACTATGTACATTCCATGTTCTAGTTATCAATGTATGTTTACAGTTGTTTCTCCTCATTTTGAGTTGTGCTACATCAGCAAATGGAGGTCCCTGGGGCTTTACTCTATTTCTGTCATCAAAATAGACTCTACTTTGAGGAGGCAACACTTCCCCAGTTGTCTTTTGAGTGCCTTCCAACTTAGGGGACTCATTTTTCTGGCACTATGTCTGGACAGTATTTCCTTGCTATTTATAGGGTTTTCAATGGCTAGTTTCGGGAGTAGTTCACCAGGTCGTCCTCCCTAGTCTGTCTTAGTCTGGAAGTTCAGCTGAAACCTGTGTACCATGGATGACCCTGCTGGTATCTGAGGTACTGGTGGCATAGCTTTCAGCCTCATTGCAACACACAAGCCCCCACAGTGTGGCAAACTGCCAGGCATGTCGGGGACACATTATGGTAAGAATCATTTATCTTCCTGGGAGAACAAGTGTTTCAGATGTAAGTTTGACAGTATGCTTAAATGACATAAAGATGCTTATACTCTTAGAACTCCACCGCCCTGCTCCTTGGAGTTTAAGGTAAAGAAATACTCTAAAACAAAAGAAGAAAGCAAAATAATTATCTAAAATATTAAACTTATAAAAGTAATTAAAGCATTATGAAGTAAAAATAAAGAAAGAAAATAATGTTTTACTTTTGAATGGCTTTTTACTTATTTTATTTTTTGCAGTGCTGGGGATTGACCTTAGTCCTCATACATGCTAGGCAAGCCTCTACTGCTGAGGTATGTCCCCAGTCCTTAAAAAATGTATAATTTGATGGTTTGAATAGAATTATGTCCACAATTAGAAGGATTTTTATGATATAAAAATTGACATCATTGTCTAGGCTTAGTGAGAATAGAGACTGCCTACTTTTGTTTACCATCGTATTCCCAAATGCCAGGAAATTTCTTAATTTATATTAAGTGTTCAATTCACTGAGTAAATAATTTTGCAAAATGACTTATGCAGGTAAAAAAGATGGAAAGAAACACAAAATGAAAAGAGATGATTGGTTAGATTGTTGGAATTCCAAATTGGTGAATTATGTTTTGATTTCTCTTTTATACTTGTATTTGTACAACATAATATTAAAGAAAATAATTTAGATAGGATATATAGTGAACAGCAAGACAGATATGATTTTCTTCTTTAATAGGTAGAATTTTCCTGTATTTTAATTTATGGGAAAAAAAAAAAAAGAAGCACTACTTCTGTGTGTATGACATTGGTCTTGGCTCCCAGGAAGTATGACAGGACTGTCTTCCTCCCTTTCATCTTGAGGGAATTGGGCCTCTTTAACTTTACATGTTTTGTGGCCAGATTCTGTGGTAACCTGTTCCCAGTCACCAGGAAAAGAGATGAATATGGGAGTAAGTCTTGGACACTTACTCCTCTATATAATAGCTATAGTAGCTGGGCATCATTTTCTCTTCTTCAAATTGGTTTCTTCATTTGAAAAGTAAAGACATTATGAATTATTAAATAAAATACAGCATGGAAACACAAGATACAGTGTTTAGCACATGAAAAGTACCTAGTAAACAACTCGATGGCAAAAGAGCTTTTTACAAAGACCCTGTTATTTTGAGAAATGTATCCCATTTCCAGGAAATTTCCTGAGTTCTCCTGGTCTATTTGGCAAAGTCCCCTGGCATCAAAACAGAAGTAATGAGATCTTACAATTTTTCTTTTTTAGCTTGTTTATTTGATGGATTACGTTGGTTTTCCAATGTTGAACCAGCCTTGCATACCTGTTTATGGTTCTTTACGTACATTGTTGGATTTTGTTTGCTAATATTTTTTGAAAATTTTATATCTAAGTTGATGAGAAATGTTTGCTCTGTGGTTATCTTTTTATGCTATGTCTTTGCTGGTTTTTATAAGATGAGTTGGAAAATGTTTCTTCCTCTTTTCTTCTGAAAGAGATTGGGTTAAACTGCCTTTAGTTATTGTTTATATAGGTTTGGTAGAATTCTCCCATGATAACACAAGGGCCTGAAACTTGCTTTTTTAGGAGTTAAAGATTTGGTTAATTTAATGTTTGATTGTTCAGGTTGTCTACTTCATTTTGATGGAATTTTGTTAGTCTATGGTTTTCAAGGAATTGGTCTGTTTCTTCTGAGTTGCTGAATTTATGGGTATAAAGTGGATGGCCACATGTCTTTATCTTTTGAATGTCTATATGATCTGCAGCATTATATGTTATTTAATTCCTGATGTTAGTAATTTGAGTTTTCTCTTTATGATCAGTTGTCTGGAAGTGTATCAGATTTCTTGATTTTTTTTTAACAACCCAGCTTTTTGTTTCACTGTTTTTCTCTATAGGTGCTCTCTGTTTTCAGTACCCTTAATTTCTGATCCTAGTAATCCTTTCCTTGTGCTTGCTTTGAGTTTATTGTTCTCTTATTTTTCCAGTCTCTTGAAGCATAAACTTACGTTATCATAGAGAACTTTCTTCATATTTAATGTAAATGTTTAATGCTAAAAGTTTCCCTCTTAGCAGTGTGTTAGTCACACCCCACTAACTAATTTTGATATGTCATGTTTGTTTTCATTCACTTCTCTGGTATTTCTTAATTGTTTCTTAGCTATTCTCTTCAGCTAATGAATTATTTAGAAGTGTGATGTTTCATTGCTACATATTCAGAGATTTTCCTGATGTTATTGATTCTTGTTTGTTTCCATTTGCTGTTCTAGAACACTCTATGATTTCAGTTAATTTAAATTTATTGAGATTTGCTTACAGGTAAGAATATGTCCTATCGTGGCAAATGTTCTATGAGTACATGGAAAAAATGTATAATTTTCTCTGATGTCCTAAATAATTCCATATATGTCACTTAGATCGTGTTGGTGGACTCTGTTGTTCGTATTTTCTATGTCCTTGCTAAGTTTCTGTCAAGTTGTTTAAAAACTTCCTGAACAGGAAGTGCTGAAGTTCTAGGCTGTGACTGTGGCTTTCTCTAACACTCTTTGTAGTTCTAACCATTTTTATTTCTCCTGTTTTAAGGATTTGTGTTTTTTCAGGTACACATTTAAGATAATTATATACTTCTTTCTGATATATCAATCTTTTTTCATTATTTTACCATTTTTGTCTCTAGTTATAGTATTTGCTCTGAAATCTATTTTGTCAGGTATTAATACAGAGTTTTTCTTTTGCTTAAAAATAATGCTTGCATTGTATATCTTTTTCCATCCCTTTTACTTTCAACTTAGCTATGTAGTTTAAGCTTAAGTCAGTTTCTTTTTAAAAGCTTATAGTTGGGGCATATTGTTTCTAATTCACTCTGCCAATCTCTGTCTTTTGATTGACCTATTTAGACCATTTACATTCAAACTCATTGAATATTAGTGCTTCATACTTTCATTTTATTACCTATTTTATTTCCACTGGGTTTTGTTCTTCTGTTTCTCTTTCATATTTTCCTTTGGGTTACTTGAACATTTTTTAGGGTTCCTCTTTATTTATAGTGTTTTTGAGTATATCTCTGTATGTTTTTCATAGAAGGTATTCCTAGTATTATCATATATGTACATAACTTGAAATAATCTATTGCAACCTTCAACACTTTGAAGCTTGGGCACCTCACTTTGAGTTATGTCCTTTTACCTTTCCCACTTTCAAGTATTATTTGTTACCTCTGGTATCAAGCAATTGTAACTTTTGTGTCATTAAGTATGATTTGTGAAACTTATAAGAAAAATGACAGGCTATACACTATCTCTCCCTTAAGGGTATTTACACTAGATAAGAATTCACAGATTGCAGTTCTTTCTCTTCAGTGCTTGAGAAGTACTGTCATTTTTCTGGCCCTCATGATTTTAGTGAAAAATCTACAATCAGGTGAATTAGTGTTGCCCTCTAGTAATGCATCATTTCTCTCTGGGTACTTCCAAGATTTATTTCTTTGTTCTTAATTTAACTATGGTATGCATTTTTTGGGACTACTCCTTTCAAGGATTGGTTCAGTTTCTTAAATGTAGGCTGTGTCTTTCAATAAATTTTAGAAATATTCCACCATTATTTCTTCTAATAATCTTGAACCTCATTCTCTTTCTCCTATTCTCCTGGGATTCTACTAAGACAAATATTAGATCATTTGTTATTATGACACAGGTGGCAGGGGCTGTATTTATTTTTTCCACAGTAGTGTCTTTTGTTCCAATTGGGTGAATTTTATTGATATAGCCTCAAGTTTACTGATTATATCCTCTGTCATCTCCAGTCTTCTTTTGTGCCCATCTAGCCAGTTTTTAAGTTGTTAATTACTGTAATTTTAAATTCTATCATTCCCATTTGGCTCTTTTTTATGACATAGTATTTTACTTGATGAGTTTTTTTATTTATTTGTTTCAAGACAGTTCATACTTGATTACTGAATCATTGTTATGATGGCTGCTTTAAAAGCTTTATCAGATAAACCCAACATGTAATTCAGCTCAGTTTTGGCATCATTTGACTGTCTTTTCTCATTCTATTTGTGATTGCATCGACTCTTACTATGGCAGGATATTTTCACTTGTATCCTGGAAATTATTTCTTATTGTGTTAGGAAACACTAGATCCCATTTAAAATCTTGAAATTCAGCAGGGCAGAGTCACTCTATTAAGATTTAACATATGGGTCTTGGCATCCTTGTGTGGAATGACATTTCAGTGGAACTTTCATATTAAAAGTCCTTACAGTGTTTTCATTAGCTTTGCTTGTCACTTCCTGCTTGGGTTTCCATTTGTCCCTGATAGTGCTACCCAAGGGAGCCAAAGAATGTTTTCCCCATGCCAAGCTGCCAGGTGTTTTGGTGGAGGATGGACGGGATGAGATCCTCCTATTGCTTTCCCACCCTCAGTTTTTTCTAAGTATTGAAGTAAGAAAGTAGGAAAAGCTTGGTGGTCTGGGACAGAGAGGCTCCCTGAACCCGGACGCTTCCTGTTACTGAGTCTCTCATTCACCTTTCCCCATGTTTCTCTAATGGTGGGAAGCAGCTCAGCTGTGGAGACACAGAGGCTTCCTGGACCAAGCCCCTCATTCAGCTGGTCCTTCCTGCAATTAGATGTTCTCTGCTCATCTCAGTGTCTCTAAATGGAAAAGGGGGATGTCAGATCCAGAAAGGAAAAGGACTTCTTTTCCTAACTGCTTATTCTTATGGAACTCCCAGTGGATCTCCCCTGCCCGATACCAGGCCTACCTGATGGTGTCAGAAAAGCTCCAGTTTGGGAGCTGCTTAACCTACTTGGAATGTCTTCTGTTGCTAGGTCCTGAGTCAAGAAGGACTGAGTCTGGGTCCCATTTGTTGGATGGGGACACCAGAGGCCTGCCCCGTCTTACTGCTCTGGCCTGGGTCCTTAAACCAAATCACCTTCTCACCACCTTTTCCAGTTTTCCTTTGATTGTGTCTTATACTAGTTGCATGACTTATATCTGTACTTAGTTGGGAAGAGGAAGGAAAATTGTATCTATGTCAGCCTGTCTAAAGAGAAAATGCAAAACTTATGTTCTATTGCCACCTTTTTATCTATATCAAACATTCCTGAAATTCTTACTTGTGAAGCTTATCTTACATCTTTATTACCAGTAGGATATGTGGAAGCTTCTGAGAAGAAGCATGCAGGCAGTTGGTGGTGAGGGAGTGGGGGATGCAAGTGGGTGCTGACCCTTAGTCGTACACTCAGAAGTCACTGCTACTACAGTGTCTCCCCTAAGGTCACCTACTGATTGCAAAAGAAAACTATTATCTATCCAGTGGAGAATCTCAGCGACATCTCCACCTAGCATCAGCTGGAGTAACGAAGGCAACCATGAGCCTCTGGACATGATACACCAAGAATCTTGGGTAGAATTCTATACAGGAATGATTAACCATAATGTTGTCATGAGGAAACAATTAAACAAAGTAAAATGAGAGACTTCTGTTTAATTTTTTAAAAATTGAATTCTCAAAAATGATTGTCTTAGAAAATAAAATCAGAAACTTTCCCATAGTAAAAGAATCTGAAGGGATGAAGGGACATAGCATCTCAAAACAGCACATGGTCCTGGATTGAACGTCATAATGGAAAAAAGATACCAAGGTGAATAGGGTTACATTATTAGCATTAGGTGAAATATTTCCAACTTAGAAAGTAGATGAACATAGCATATCAATGTTAAAGTTCCTCATTTGGTTAATTTTACTTTGGCTATACAAGAGAATGTTATTATTTTTATATTATTATTGTATTATTTTATAAAAAGACAATAAAAATTATAAAAGGCAAAGAGAGGCAACAGTATATACTTATATATATGTATGTGTTCACACACAAACACAGAAGGGAAATATGACCAAAAAATGCGGTGAAATGTTTTTAAAAATTGTGAAAGAGTACGTGAACTTTTCTGTGTCATTCCAGCAAGTGTTATGTAAGCTTAAAAATATTTTTCAAGATAAAATATGCAGATTAACAACATGGTCAGTACTCCTTCTCACATGTAGCCTTGTAGGCATTGTAGAAGAATCTAGGAGTAGAAATTGTGGCCCTTGATTTGCCTATTTCAGATTTACCAGTTCTGATCCCATCAAATCTTGGAAGCTAAGCAGGATTGGGTCTGGTTAGTCCTTGGATGGGAGACCACCTGGGAACACCAGGTGATGAAGGCTTGGGAGACAGACCCCGCAACCCACTCCCAAAAGTCAATCCACCATTGAAAACCCTATGAACAGCAGAGAAGCACTGACAATAGTGTTTCTCCTATTGTATGTAGGGTCACTATGCGTCGGATACCTTCTCAACGGCACCTACCAACAACAACAAGAGAAGATCATCAGATTCTTTAGAAATTTCAGCCATGGAAAGCATGGTCAGGAAGTGGCTGTCATGGTCAGGACCAGGATTTGGATAGTGAGAGGGTCTACTTTCAGTTTTGTATGGATTTAGAATTTATGTTAGTAAGTAAGCAGTAAGGTACTGTAGAGGTGTGTAGACATAGCAAATCACATCCAATCTGTCACATGAGGCATAAGTAACAATGACAGGGTTTCCCATGGTGTACTGGAAACCATGTACAGTTCTATCATGGCACGTAAACCCACCCATTAGGATCTGTAATGCTCCATGAATCCCTCCTCCTTCTCAGTTGCTTTATGTCCTCAATTTCTGTCCATGTAGCCACTGCCTCTGCCAGCATTGTAGATTTCAGTGCTTTCCTCCATTTTTTTGGTCTCTAATTCACCTTTTACTGCCAACTACATGGTAGTACTTTCAGTTTGTTGTTGTTGTCATTAGGTGCCATTGAGTCAGCTTCCAAGATCTGATGGGAACAGATGCCATAGTGGTAGGGCTGCAGGCTTTCAATTTGTAGAGCATGTCTATATGTTCCCTCTCACGCAATTTCCTCTTTTGTCCTTTTAAAGATGAGATAGGAGACTTGAGTGTTTGGTGTATACATAGGGGTCTTCTGAATGATTGAAAGGAGATAACCTCACCCCTGGGGTCACTAAATGAAGAGCATATATTTGAAACCAGTCATTGAATCTTGCATTTAAGGCTTGGCTGCACTATATATTAGCACTGTGGCCAAGACAGGGATTTGACCTCAGTTTCCTCCTGTGCATATTGCAAATATAGTTGCCCATATCATAGGGTGATTTTAAGAATTAAAGATGATATATTTTAAATTATGGGGCATAGAGGAGTCCTAGCAGACAGTACTAACAATAATGTGGTTATGATTGACTCTTTGTCCAGAAAGGCCAATTTTCTGAAAATAATCAGCAAGGAAGTAGATTTCATTTCAGGACCTTTTATAATTCTGTGAGTTCCAGGTTTCCTTATGCTGTCCATTATCTGGATTCTTCTTCCTCTTACCTGCTCTTCTCATACATACCACGAGAGCCCTGTGGGGTTCCATACCATACTCAGAGAAAATATTTCCCTGGGTTTTCCACCAGCAATACTTGTCTGTATCCTCCCCTTCCCCTCCCTCTCCCCTTCCCTCTCCTCCCCCTTCCCTTCCATCTTCCCCCTCTCCTTCCTGCTCCTCTTTGTCCTCCTCATCCTCTAAGTCTCCATAGGCAATTGCTTGTCCACTAGAGAAATGAGTGTGTGAAACTGACTTAATGAATAAGACCTCCCAGGTGGCAGTGGCCTGCAATGCCCTTATCCTAGATAGTATGGAGTTGGGACCAGTAATGTGAGTTGGACAATATTTTAAAAGCCAGTTGTACCATCAAGCTGACATTCAACTTACACATAGACATAGCTACTGATATCATTAAAAACTAATGTTTAATGAGAGATTAAACTCTCTAATGAGTACTATCTTAAATAACTTTACATATTCTTAAAAATCCTTAAGAACTAGGTACTTATTTTCAGATGAGGAAACTAAATCCCAGGGACTAAAAGTAGCCCATATTACATAAAGAATAAGGACAGAGTTAATGATTAAAGGTCAACTGTTGACTAGTCCCAAGCTAATACTTCCAGGGTGGAGAAAGCTGTGATTCAGCCCAAACCTACCAGTGTCATTGTAGAGCTGGACCTCGGCTCCGTTCTGCCTGACTTCTCTGTACCATAACACCCCTTTCATCTCCTACTCTCACATTATTCCTTCTGAACTGTTTTTGCAAACCTGTTTTGACAAACTAGGTTAAGGTGTCTTGCACAATTCACTAAGAAGCTCATATGAGCTTGTGTCTCTTTGATTTCAAGTCTCCTTTTGGTTTACTAGATATAAGATATTCTATTGCATCAAATGCACAGTATTCATATATCAGCCATCATTGGATTTGGAATAAACTCATTTTTCATTGGAGATATATTGAAGGTGTCATCTCCTTCAATGGTAATAAAAGTCTAGAGTTGGAATTTGCCTTCTTTATACTAAGCTTACAAAGTGCTCACTGTCTTATTTGGAATTCCAAATACAACTTTGCTGCCGAAAGGCCAGTTTCCTTCAGATTAGTCTACAGCAAAAGATCTTCAGAGATAATCGAATCTGAACTTATCTAGTCACCCACATTCACAAGGGTTTGGCTATCTAGAGGCCTGGAGGGAATTTTATTTGCTTCTAGATGGTATTGACTAAATGACGTTTAGTTTGTGAACAGCTGGAAAGCATCTGTGGTGTAATCAGTTACTATTCATCAGATCCTCACTCCCATCTCTCATCTCTTTAAGCAAATCTACTTCCTTTTTCTGTTGACATGGGGTGGGCCATAGTACTAGCTTTGGGCCATGGACTCGTCAGTGAATGGCATGACTGGAGGAGAAGCATATTTGGCTTAGGCGTTTCTTCCTCACATTCCCAATGAGACACCCAGGCCTTCAGGGTGCAAGGAGGTTGGGAACCCCATGGAACTGACAACCCTGCAGCCTGCTTTCAATTTCAGCTACCCGACTTCAGCTCGGTTGGTAGAGCACTGCTCTGCACTCTCTGAGGCCCTGGGTTCCATCCCCAGAACCACAAAAATGGAAGAAGGATGTGGCAACCCACTTCCATGGAACAATCCCCAATCAGCCATTGAAAACCCGATGAGGACCGCTGTGAAGGCACCTGACAAAACCACTTCATGAAGAGCAGAAGTGCCCAGTTACATCCAGCTTCCTTCAGCCACATCAGCCTGCAGATGTAGGAGGAAGAAGAGAAATCTCTGTCCTTAGAAACCTCTGAGGATTTTAGGCTTCTGTTTCACAACAGTAATGTGCAAAGATAATAAATGTAACAAGAATATTGAGTACATAGTGTTGACTCTTTTAAAATTAAAATGATTGCTATTAAGTACCTATAAGATGGTAAACACATTCCATGCATTATCTTTTTACATTCTAAAACAAATTTATAAAGGAGATAAGCCCATTATTCCTATTTTACAGCCTTACAGAGGCTTTTGTCTTTGATGGAAATGATTAGAATAATCCATCAAAACTTTTGCTTTTGAATAAGGCACCAAAAGTGAATCCAGATAGCCTTATTACTATCAAACATACTTGGGGAACATGATAGCTTTTTGCTCGCTTGTTTTATTTTGTTTTTGTGGTACCAGAGTTTGAACCAGGGCCTCATATGTGCTACGTGAATGCACTACCACTGAGCTTCAGATTCTTCTTTGTGTTTTTTTTCTTTTTTTTCTTAAACCTTGAGACAGTCTCTCTCTAAGTTGTGCAGTCTGCCTCTGGCATTGATCTTACAATTCTCCTGCTTCAATGACCTAAGTCTGTGATTACAAACATGCTCCATGGCACTCAGCATGCTTCTGTTTTTAAAGAACTGATTGTGCCGATACAGGCTGGAAACCACTGTCATGGATGCAGCAGATAAGAGCTGTTATTAAGCCTGCCATATGTTAACTACTGGAGTCAGATTCTATGTTTTGATCATATCACTTAATGTACAATAGCCATCAGAAGTTGATACTAGTTTTATCTATGTTACAGAGGAATAGCTGATATTCACAGAGATTATGCGATATACTTAAGGTCACACACCTCATAGATGACTGATCTAGAATTTAGGCACCTCTCTTCTATGTAGTGTTGTTGTTGTTAGGGGCCATTGAGAGGTCTGACTAGTAGTGACCCTGTGTACAACAGAACAAAACACTCTCCACCTCCATGCCAGGCACACAATCATTTTTTTTATGTTTAAGCCCATTGTTGCAGCCACTGTATCAGTCCATCTAATTAAGGATCTTCCTTTTTTCCCTTGACCTTTTCACTCTCCCAAACATGATGTCCTTCTCCAGGGAATGGTCCCTTGTATCATCATGTCCAAAATATATCAGATACAATATAGCCATCCTTACTTCCAAAGAATACTCTGATTGCACCTCCAAGATAAATCTATTCTTTTGGCAGTCATTCATCTCCAGCACCATAATTCCAAAGCATCAATTTTTCTACTGTCTCCCTTCTTCAGCATCCAGATTTTACAAGCATATGATGTGACTGAAAGTACTGTAACATGAGTCAGGCACACCTCCATCTTCAATGTGACATCTTTACTTTTCAACACTTTAAAGAGGTCTTTTGCAAAGCCACCTATTTCTTTGCTGCATGATTTATCCCAATTCCTATACCTTATTCACAAACATTTTTATTGTAAGGAAGATATATTTCTTTTTAAGCTAATTTAACAATTTGTACAATTCTTATGGAACACAGATTTACTTTGAATATAATATGAGCAAGGTACAATGCAATACAATGGAAATAACCCCCCGAGAAGAGTTTGGTACTCTGTATCAGAAAACCTACTCTCTGTTGCCCTATGGTCATGGAACCCAAGAGTAGAAGTGGCCTCACATGGAACTTCTGTTTGAGCTTTCTCTCCCATGCCAGAACTACCTGCTTTCAATGAAGGATAAGGCACCCTTCCCTAGTGGTAAAGAGTATTTAGGCTCAGGGTGCAGCTCAGTAGTAGAGCACACCTAGCATGCAGGAGGCTCGCGGTTCAACCTCCAAGTACTGAAAAGAAAATCTCATAGTTTAGCCAGGTGCCATGGCATATGCCTGTAATCTCAGCTGCTTACAAGGTCGAGACAGGAAGATCTTGGGTTGGAGATGAGAGGCAGCCTTTGTAACTTAGTGAGACCCTGACTCAATGAGACATAACAGAGGGGCAAGAAGTGCCATTCCATGGTAGGGAACTTGCCTAACGTGTATGAGGACCTGGGTTCATTTCCTCAGTACTAAAAAAATAAATGATTTAAAAAAAGGTATTTAACTTTGGACTCAGAGAAAACTGGACATAAATTCTGGCCTTGGTACACATAAACCTTGGCACACCACATCATCTTGGTAAGCCTCCGTTCCTCTTCTATACTATCATGAATGTGGACTGAAATGTATTATAGCCTTTAGCTCAGCTGGCTGCCCCAATAAACAGCCATTAAATCATTTAATAGTAACTATTACTTTATAAAAGATGTATGCCCAGTCCCCTCACCATCTTGATTATTCTCATTTGGACAGATTCTCATTTGAAGATAATTGCTCTTACAAATATTACATTTGGGTACTGGGGACAGTAGCATACGCCTGTAATCCCAGTGACTTGAGAAGTAGAGGCAGGAGGATCTCAAATTCGAGGCCAGAGGCAGTCTATGTAACTTAGTGAAACTCTGTCTTAAAAAAAAAAAAAAAAAAAAACACCTAGGGCTGTGGCTCAGTGGTAGAGTGCTTGCAAAAGCATCAAGGGGGGCCCGAAGTTTAACTCTCCAGTACCCAAAATATGTCACATCCCCACTTGACACATCTCTCTTGATTATTTCTTTCTTTAAAAAAAAATCAGCTTGCTGAAAACCTCTTTTAATTGCCTTGCTCAGAGTAGATCCTCTGCGTCGTGGTATTTTGCACACATCCTCCATGTATGGTGCTAATTTGGTCTATTAAAGATGATTCTTTCTATGTGTTAGAAGGGGTCGCAGATGTCGGCATGTTTGTCTTTGTTTGCTAAAGCCTCTGAAGTCAATTGCTAATTATAAGAGCTTGT
This sequence comes from Pedetes capensis, assembly GCA_007922755.1. Classification (NCBI taxonomy): domain Eukaryota; kingdom Metazoa; phylum Chordata; class Mammalia; order Rodentia; family Pedetidae; genus Pedetes; species Pedetes capensis. The sequence goes on from VMDO01000846.1 coordinate 22,618, forward strand.
AACTTTAGGGACTTAGCTGATGAATTCAATTGAACAGTCAGCTTGTTCAGACTAGCCTGGATATATAAAGAAGCCCCAGCCTAATTGCTTTAATTAATGAATGCAGAGATATGGTAGCCCATGGAGAGAAATGCTGCAACATCTTTAAAATGTTATTGCTACCCACCATACCAGACTAACAGTAATCTGTTCTGGACGGATGGGCGCTTGGAGTAGCAACTGATGCATTGTGGGATTCGTACCATGTAATCTGCTGTGTAGGAGAGTAAACAAAGCATGTGACATGTCCCCATCTCAGAAAGGTTTTATACTTTTTCTTGGGAAACAAGCTTCAAACATTTAAGAGGAGGTGTTGTTGTTGTTGTCAACTACCTTCAAGTCGAATCCGACTCATAGCAACCCTATGTACAGCAGATCGAAACACTTCCCAATTCTGTGCCCAGGCACACGATCTTATTTATGTTTATGCCCATTGTTGCAGACACTGTGTCAATCCATCTGGTGGAGGGCTTTCCTTTTTTTCGTTGACCTTCCACTCTCCCAAACATGATGTACATGCCATCAAGTCAATGTCTGACTCATAGCGACTCTTTGCACAGCAAGCAAAACACTATTGTTAGTGCTTCTCTGCTATTCATAGGGTTTTCAATGGCTGATTGATTTTTGGGAGTGGGCTGCCAGGCCCTTCTGCCAAGCCTACAGCACCTACTGTTCCCAGGCGGTCTCCCATATAAGAGCTAACCAGGACCAACCTTACTTAGCTTCTGAGATCTGACAGGATCTGATGCCACAGTGGTAAGGCTGCAGGCAATAATAAGAGTTAACAATGAATTTTTAAAAAGTATGTTAAAATAATTTCCTGAAAAATTGAAGCATATTTTGAGATACTTTTGAAGTAGGATTGTATCATAGAGATTTTATACTGTCAGGTAACCGATTAGGCAGCTAAGGGAAGCCCAGGGACCCACCTAATAAGTCAGATGGTTTAAATCACTTTTCTTGAAGCTACCAAGTCCTTTCCTGCTTCTTTGTTACTTGTCTTCCCTCAGTGTAGAATATTATTTCTTTTTTTTTTCTTTCTTTCTTTCTTTTTTTTTTTTTTTTAAATTTACTGAGAATGGATCCTGGGGCCTCTCATGTACTAAGATGCTAAGCAAGCGCTCTACTACAGAGCTTCATCCCCAGCCTGGTCTGTAGAATATTCTTGCCCTCACTCTTCACACAGCTGCCTCCTTCCCTTTAGTTAGATTGAGCTCCCCCCTGGATCACCATATCCAGAGGGATACACAGCACTTTCCATACCCATCATCTATTAACAGATTGCCATTGTCACCATTTTTATTATTATTCATCCATGATGGGAATTCCTGTGAACAGAGGTCTTATGTGTGCCAGTGAGTGAATCACAAATATCTGAGAGATTGTGACCATTTAGAAAAACATTAGCTGAATAAATAATTTCTCAGACGGGGGATATTTTAGATAGCAAAAAGTTTCTAATTAGTTTCCACAAAGGGGGAGTGAATGGAATCTTCTCTTGTGAACCTGGAAATTCAGACTAAGGACCAAGTAGGAAGCAATCCAGGCTAGAGGATTTGGAAGCCAGATGCACAGTTGCTGAGACAAGTAAACAGGAACCACAGCTTTTGTCTGTGAACACTTACAGAATTATTTCTATATAGAGAATAATAGGACTGGGTATACTCAGTTGATAGAGTGCAGCTATGCATGCTCTGAGGCTGTGGGTTTGATCCCCAGACCCACAAAAACGGGAGAAGGTTCAGGTAGCCTGTTCCCCAAATAATCGCTAATCAGCCTCTAAAACTCTATGAGGGCTGCTATGAGTTGGACTCCACTTGATAGCACCTTACAACAACAGAAAAGATTAAACAGATAAGAATCAAACTACAGAAAAGCTGCTTCTAGGAAAATACTTGCTCTACTCTGAAGATTTGTCAAATTAAAGAGAATCTTCTAGTTCTGGTAAGGTGTTCAAGCTAATTGAAGCCAATTAACTGGATAAAAGCTGAGGCCAAGTCCTGTCCCTAATGCATGGCCTGATTTGAGAACTGGTGTAGTTGCATTACCTTTAGATATTCCAAACAGAGTGAATTGACCGGATTATTAATTAATAGTTAATTATTGAAAAATCACTGGATTGCTCTAGGCATTTAGCTGTTTTCAATATTGCTCATTGCATTCATTCAGTGCATTCTACTTCTCTTATAAAAGAGAAATCATACTTGGTACTATAGGGTTCAGTTTTATTTCAAAATGAATATAATTCCTACTATATGTCACTGTGTGGGTGGAGAATGATATGTCATTCCTGGTTAGAGTTTGTTTGCTTAACACTTGTTTCCATTTTTCTGGTATCCATGCCTTGACTATTTCTCTCAAACAGAGGATTAAAAAATAAAGCAGTACTTTGAACGTCTAAGTGCTAAAAACTCTGGTCAGGAATTTTTCCTTTTCAGGCACTTACTTGTCAAGCAATTAGTTTGGGTCAATTTGGTAAATAGAGGTGGTGAGAAATAAAAATGTAGTAAGCCTATCAAAACCAGACTATGTGTGCTCGCGTTTGGTGGTAAAATTGTGTTAGAAAGTGGAGATCACAGGTGGCGTGTATACACAGTGGAGTATTATTCAATCATTACGAATAAAATCATGTCCTCGCTAGGAAAATGGATGGAACTGGAGATCATCATGTTAAATGAAATAAGCTAGACTCAGACAAGATTCACATGTTTACTCACATGTGGAAGAAAAGAAGAAGAGGAGAGAGAGAGATATTAAACCAAAAGGTGGTAAATAGCAGTATTCTGGAGAAAAGGCATTGATGTGTACTTTGACGTCATATTTTTTAGATACTATTTCAACTGGTGCTTTATCCTTATATTTACATTTAAATTTCAAAGAATATATGATCAAAACTATAATTATAGAGTATTAGTGTATAGTTACACACACAGATGATGATGATAAAAAGACATTAATTGGAGCTAGGCATGGTGGTGTGCACCTTTAATCCCAGTACCAGGGAGGCTGAGGTGGGAGGATCAATACCAGTTCAAGGACAGCTTGATGTACACAGCAACTTCCAGGCCAGCCTGGGCTACATGGCAAAAAAACAAAAAGCAAAACAACACCAACCAAAAATCGGTTATGTGGTCTGATAAATGTTCATAAATTACTTTCTTACATCTATTTACTACTTCTATTAATGATCAGTGTCATGATGAGTCCAGAATATATTTCTAAGGTATTTTGTGTCATCATTGTTTGCTCAGGTTTTTTTTTTTTTTTTTTTTTTTTGCTGTACTAGGGGTTGAACCCAGGGCCTCGCGCTTGCATTCTTTTCAAGTGCTGGACCACTGGTTTGCTCAGTTTTCATTTTAGTGGATGGGAAAGTTGTTTGGGAGGGGAAATGTCTCTTACAGGCCCACATGTTAAAGGTTTGGTTGCCAGCTGATGTCACTGTTTCAGGAGGTTGTGGAGACTCTGGGAGGTGGGATTTAGCTGAAGGAAGTAGGTCAGTAGGGGTGAGTCCTTGTGGGCTTATTAGCCCTGGCCACTTCCTGTCTCGCTCTCTGTTTCCTGGCCTGCCTTGATGTGCACTGCTGTGCTCAGTTATGCCTTCCCCACCATGACAGATTGAACTCTCAGAACCAGAGCCAAAGTAAATAATTCTTCCTTTTAAGTTGTTCTCCTTGAGTATTTGGTCACAGTGATGAAAAAGTAGCTTAGATGGTATTTCATATGACAGAATTAAAGGAGAGGAAAAAAGAAGAGGTTTAGACTTTACAAAAACCTTGGGAAGACACAACCATGTCATAGCAGAGTCGGTTCAGAATATTTTCATTGATTTCCCATGCATTTCTTGAGGTCTTATTGTGCTTGGCACATCTCTACCTGAAGGCACAAGCTTTGGTAAGTCCATCTGCATTGCTAGCCAGAACTGAACAAGGCCGAACAGTGAGCCTCTCTATTTCATTCCTATTAGCGAGGTCCACTTTGTGCTCCAATAAGCCCCTTCCTAACAGGTTTTCACCCTCAGAAGAAGTGCATTCAGCCGAGCTAATTAAGCCAAAAAATGACAGTCTTAAGGTCAACCTAGTGGCAGTCTTTCTTTACTAGCACTTCAGACAGGCTTGGTGCTGACGGACAGCAGCCACAGTTCATTTCCTCTGCGTACATCACAAGTGGGGCTGGGCTCACGTCCTCAGATGGAGGGATTTTCTTTAATACTGAGATGGTCTCCCAAACCTTACTATCAGGGTATAAACAATGAATAGTGGAAAAGAAGGCTAGGGAATCAATAGTGAGGACTTCAAAAGCTAGTTCTCTCAATTTGCTTGTGTAATTACACACCATCTTGTGAAAAAAGCCAAGGTAGAGGTCTTTGTTATACAGGATTCCATCCACACCTGGCAAAAGTAAGCTGACAGCATCTGTAATATTTATACAGACAGCTGAGAACTTTGGAAGTCAGATGTACAGAGGGCGAGATCAAGGTCAAACTGGAGCTCAGAAGGGCAGACGCAAACCTGTCAGGGTGGTTGCCTCTGAACTTCACGGTGTGTCATGCAGGTAAACCCACGCATGTCTGTTCATGAGTCCCAAAAGCTGAGGGAAGATCCAAGGGAAGGTGGGACATTGTGGGCATGGAACATAAGGTCACTGTGGACGTGATCTAAGAAAGGACAGCTGCTTGACTTGTCCCTGCAAAGGCCAGGCAGGACTCTCTCCAGAAGCCCAGGTTCATGGACCTTGCTTACTTCCTATCAATACCATCCTGTTGTTGTTGTTGTTAGGTGCCGTCGAGTCGGTATCCGACTCATAGCGACCCTCTGTACAACAGGGGAAACACTATTGTCAGTGCTTCTCTACTGTTCATAGGGTTTTCAATGGCAGATTGATTTTTGGGAGGGGGTTGCCAGGTCCTTCTCCCAGCCTACAGCTTCTGGTGTTCCCAGGCAGTCTCCCATCCAGGTACTAACCAGGCCCGACCCTGCTTAGCTTCCGAGATCTGACGGGATCGGATACCACAGGGCTATAGCTGCAGGCCAATACCATCCTAGACTTTATAATTTTTCTCTTTTTAGTGTTGAACATGTCTTTTAAATATCCCAGCTCCCAGGGATCATTCTGCATAGACATGAGTGCTTCTCTGAGCCTTCTCTCTTGTTTCTTACCTTGTTGCCTGGGCTCCATGGATGGATAGCTTGCTCAGGAAGGTGAGACTGCATTGGCCTAAGTTACAATTGTGTTCTCAGCACCTTGTCACAGTGCCCACAGCATAAGAGGTGCTCCGTGAGATGGGATGCGTAAGTAACGAAGAAACTACACAGGGATGGAGAAACCGGTAGCCAATTTCCTTTAGGTTCGAACGAATTCATTTCGCATTACAGTGGGTCATCTCTGGTGTCAGACAGCAGGAACAAACTGCAAGTAGATGGGGCAAAATAAAGGAAGTTATTGGAAGGAGATGGGGTGGTGCAAGGACATAGCTCATGGATCAGGTCACATCCGTCCTGCTGCCTGTGTTTATACAGTCCAGGTGCTAAGAGTAATTTTGACATCTCCAACTAGTTGGAAAAATATCAAAATGAGAATCATTTGTCATGACGTGTGAAAAGTACATCTATGAAATTCAAATTCCACTGTCCAGGTTTACAAGGTTTTATTGGAACACAGTCATGATGATTGATCCACGTATTTTCTGTGGCTGTGTTTATACTGTCACAGCACAGTGCAGCGGCTGTACTAAGACCGTGCGGCCAGAAATGTCTCAGGTGTTTTTTTTTTTTTTTTTTTTTTTTTTTTTTTTTGCTGTACTGGGAGTTGAACCCAGGGCCTTGCTCCTGCGTGCTTTGCAAGTGCTGGACCACAGAGATGTGCCCCCAGCACATTTTTTTATTTTTTGAAACAGGGCCTTGCTAAGTTGCGCAGACTGTCTGGTCTCGAACCTGTGATCCTCCTGCCTCCACCTCCCAAGCCACTGGGATTATAGGCGTGTGCCACTGCGCCCGGCAAGTTTGCAATCTTTAAGTTAGCTCATGGGATAAAAGCTGGCAACAGGACCTCAGGGATTTCAGAAGCCAGAGTCATGCTGGGAATCTAGGTAGTATAAAGGACATGTTGTCATTTAGTGTGTCATTACCAGGGAGCATCTGCTCACCGCCGTTCTTTCACTTGGCTCAGTTTTTAAGTTCTGGAACAGGACAGCCTGAGTGACCTGGCTTAGATTCCAAGCCTGTACCTTGACTGTAGGGAGCAAGGTGTAGGGAACCTTGATCAATGTCCCCGTCATATAGAAACTTAGCAAAAGGAACAGGTGCCCAGTGCAGACCTGAGCAGCGATGACAAGATAGAATCATAACTTAGCCAGCTCCCTTCTCCTGCCAAAGATCAACAGAAGCCGTTTGCCACCTGGTCACATTCAGAGGCTGCTGAATGGAGATGGGTGCACAGCTGACAGGGTGACCTCTTGTCATTAAGATGGAGAGGACTCCTCATTACACACTATGTTCTCATTCATCAGAAATGTCACCTCTCCTTTCACCAGCTGCATTGAATCCCATGTGATCCTATTTAGACAGGCGCCATCCATGCCTCAGTGACAGATCACCAGGGGGCGCCCAGGGGAGTTTTAACCCCTTAATGCGTAGCATCCTATTTAAGGGCGGGAACTGACTCACCACAGTAAGGAAGTGTTCGTGACACTAGTTTCCATTAGACTAACCACAGAAGCAAGCAGCTGGCAGGAGACAAAGATGAGGTGTAGGGGGACAGTACGCATATGCATCTGAAGTAAATTCGGAGAAATAATAGTTGCCGAATTTCTGTCTTATAAATAGGACTCTGTACATCAACAGATTAAGAGGGCTAAACTGATGGGGGTTGGGGGCTAGGTTTTTTTTGTTATGTTTTGTTTTGCTGTTGGATCTCACTCTGTCACCCAGGCTGACCTCAAACTTGCAATCCTCCCGCCTTGGCCTCCTAAGTGCTAGGATTACAGGCATGCACCACTGCACTAGGCTTTTCCTCTTTTTCTCTTCCCCATGCTAGGGTCTGAACCCAAGGCCTTGCTCTTCTGAGGGAAGCCCACTATTACTGAGCTAAAGGTAAACGTAGATTTTTAAGTGACATTGCCAAAACATTGGTTTGTTGTTGTTATCAGGTGTATAGCAGAACAAAACACTCCTCAACACTGTGCCATGCCTGGCACTATGTCAGTGCTTCTCTGCTATTCATCAGGTTTTGAATGGCTGGCTGATTGTTTCAGGAGTGGGCTGCCAGATCCTTCTCCCATTTTTGCGGTGCTGGGGATTGAACCCAGGGCCTGAGAGAGCACAAAGCAACACTCTACCAACTGAGCTAAACCCCAGCCCCACCAAGGTGTTAGTGCTCCTCTAAAGAGATGAAAGAACATGAAAGAGGAAGAAAAGATCTTATTCCATTATTTGGAAGGTTAAAGCCAGTTTTTACCCTCAGGAAATACTACTTGAAATCAAAAGAACTTCTCACTGGCTATGGAGAGGATCGATAGTTTTTAGTATTCAGCCTGCTTTACTTTTTTCTTGTGAGTGTCTTATGTTAAACAGAAAAAGATGCAGGTAATTTCCAAGCCTGAAAAAAAGGTGAAATCTAATTATTACTTTAAAAAAAAAAAAAGTGTGATACACAAGAAGTTGATAAATTACCTTCCAGGGTGAAGGTCCAAGTTTCTCTGCAATAAATCTAATTCCTGCAGAGCCCATACACAGTGGGCATAGGGAATGAGTGCTCTGTGTGTGTGTGTGTGTATGTGTGTGTGTGTGTGTGTGTGTGTGTGTAATGATGGTGACATATTTGTTTTCCATATTTAGCCTTTGTTGATGCAAAACCTAGCTCCTGCGCCAAAGGCAATTAGAAGTAGTTTATTCTGAACCAGATATGAGTGGCGGTGGCCCAGGAACATGAATTCAGCTTACTCTGAATGTCATGGTCCACTGTAGATTAGCTTATAGGAACTTTTATAGTTACAGAACAAAATAAAGGAAAAAATCAACACATTTACCAAATATCTTGGTGGAGGCATCAGGTCAGCGGATTACAGCAGAGTGGAGAAATCTCTTCTGTAGGTTTCAGATGTTACCTTAACACTCTTAGCTTTAGGGTTGGTGGAAGCTGGTGGTCTGCAAAGTGTTACACTTCCAAAGTTTTCCCTAATAGTCACAAGGATGTGAGGCTAGATACAGAGGTTGGTAGTAAATGGCTAGTAAGTGGACTAAAGAGAGTGGAAGATAATTTTGCCTCTCAATCTGCAACATTCCATCTGTCCACAGTCATGAGGTCCTAGTCAGTCAGTCTGCAGAATATTCAACAAAGATGTGGCTTCTCTAGAGAAATTCATGGGTTTTAGGGAGACAGAAATATTTTAAGAATTTCTTGGGTGGAGAGTGGATGTTGTGGGTCTCATTTATCTTTTCGTTTCTGGCTTTGTTTTGTTTCTCATGTGCAGAACAGTGGGGAATTAGAAATGGCAGAGGCAGGAGAGTTTGTGGGTATTTTTTCTCCATGTTAAACATGTGATCTGAAATCAGTTACTCTTGAAAAGCCCTGAGTTGATGCTCAGAAAACCTTTTTATTTTTAATCTGTACCACAGGATCAGTTCAGTTTATTCTTATTTTTATTCTTTACAAACTTCTGGGAAAGCTAAAATGGTATTTTTTAATTAAATTTTTTAACAGATCAAGTAAAAGGAAAAGAAAAAAAGATAATCTTCACATCTAGCTTCCAGATGTGAGTGAATACATAAAGTATTTCTTTTTCTGGGACTGTGTTAATTCACTTAAGATGATACTCTCCAGGATCATCCATTTACCTGCAATTGGTGTAATTTCATTCTTCTTTATGGATATGTAGTATTCCATGGTGTATATATACACCACATTTTTAAAACCCATTCTTCTGTTGAAGGCCTTCTGGGCTGATTCCATAACCTGACAATTGTGAACAGTGCTGCAATGAACATAGAAGTGCAAGTGTCTCTGGGGTATAATGATTTAGCTTCTTTAGAATATGTGGGCTGGGGTTTAGCTCAGTTGGTAGGGTGCTGCTCTGCCCTTCCTGAGGACATGGGTTCGATCCTTAGCACTGTAAAAATGGGAGAAAAATGTGACAATCCACGCCCAAAACAAATCTCGAAACAATTAGCCACTGAAAACCTTGTGAGGGTCACTATGAGTTGGACCCAACTCATAGCACCTAACAATGACAATTAGGATATGTGCATAAAAGTGGGATTGTTGGATCAAATGGTAGTTCAATTTTTCATTTTCTGAGGAACTTCCGTACTGCTTTCCAAAGTGGATGTGAACTAGATTACAGTCCCACCAGCAGTTTAAGCATCCTGTCTCTTCCCTCCCTTCCCCTCCATCTACACCAGCACTTGTCTGTCCTGTAGATGCTTGCCATTCTAACTGGGGTAAGATGAAATCTGTAGTCTTGGTTTGCATTTCCCTAATGGGAAGGAAGTTGAACATTTTGACATGTATATGCTGGTCATTTGTATTTCCTCCTCTGAAAACTGTCTGTTCAGTTCCATTGCCCATTTATTAATAGGACTATTTAGGGTTTTTTTTTTTTGGTGTTTCATTGTTTTAATTCTTTTGTATATCTTTGATATTAATCCTCTATCAGATAGATAGATTGCAAAAATTTTCTCTCAATCTGTAGGTTCATCTACTCTGTTAATTGTCTCCTTTTCAGTACAGAAACTTCTAAATTTCATGTAGCCTTCTTGGTGCTATTTCCTGGGCGATTGGGGTTCTCTTGAGAAAGAATTTTTCTATACAGATATGTTGAATGAAAAACGTTTTTACCCAACCTGGAGCACACTTGGGAAGGACACGCAGCTGCTGCTTTGAGCAGGAGAAAGTCAGACACTCTTGGGGAGGATAGAGAAGAGGCAGGGGACATAGCCACTCTGGACTTTGCTCCTGTCCTTTCCCTCCATAGACACTTTTAGCTGTGTTTAAAAACATCCATCAATATGGTGATGGCAGGAATACTAATTAAATGCTTTTAGCATAATAGAAAATCAATGTTAATTGTCCCAAATGGAACTATTGTTTACAGTTACAGATGGTTGCCAGGAAGTACCTGGAGAAAATAAATGAGGCCAGGGAGTAGGGAATTGCTTTCGATTCCTGTGGGTATTGCAAGGAAGGCATTGGAGAATTCAGCCTGAGAAGGTTGTTGTAGAGAATACAGATTACCTATGAAGGATACCAAATGGGGTTTTCCTCTAGGGCTGGGCTTTTGGTGATTTCATCAATGTCCCCTCTGGCTACCGCCCTCCTGTAGTGGCCATAGGAGGGTTGGCTTCTAGAATAGTTGTTACAGTGTGGTTTAGAAACTCCAGCAACCATGTCTTAACTCGATCTCTTCCCTGAGCATTTGCTGTTTCTTTCCTGGATTTCCAGTGCAAGGAGAGCATTCATTTTGCTGTGCTTCATTCTTCCTACTTACAGTTATTTGCACATCTGCTTCATCTTTCAACTAGCCTAAAATTGCCTCAAGGCCAGTATTTCATTTTAGGAGAGCTAAGCCCAGCTCTTCAGTGCTGTGTGCCTTTAGTGAGTGACTTCTTTCTTGTCCTTAGCTGGAAGACAGGGGTAAAGAAAGGATCCCATAGATAGGTTTGTGATGGGTATTAATGAGTTCATGAAAAGCTTCTAGCCAAAGCTCTGCTGTGTAGTTTGAACTCAAGACATCAACTGTTGGTCCTTTTATAAAAGTTTCCTTCTGATCTCTTTTAAGAAATAGTTGAAGCACATCATATACAAAATATATGTAATGCTACTGAAAAACTCCAGGGAAAAATAAAAATAAGAAGTTGAAGATACAAGATTACTTCAGGTAAATCTCAGCAGAGATTGCCTTAGTGCAGTCATTATAGGGGCCTCTTGCAGCAGAACTTCCTGAACTGCTTGACGATTGGAGATTGGGGGGTCAGAATCCCTGATGTAGAACCCCCAAATACCTTATGCTTCCCAGGAGATTCTGATGGAAGTTGAGTTTTGAGACCTTTAGCCAAAGGAAAATGGCCAACCCTGAATTTCTTAATGAGTGGGTCTCAGATGTAGGCTCCAGTACATGCGTGTGCTCCCTCATCTTGTCAGCAAAGGAGGCTGGGTTGGGTGGCTGTAGCTGGCTGGGTCACATTCCTGTTTCTGTCCACTACAGGGAGGGCCGTGGATTTGTCAATCTACTCTAGCTCTTGGGCCATGCTCCCAGCCCCCCTTGCCCCTGCAAAAACTATAGGACTATCTCATTTGCAGAGCTTAATAATTAACATAAATCATTGCCTGGTGCACTATAAATCCAGGGCGAGCTTGACTTTGACCTGAGTGTATATCATGACTAAAGACACCAAGATGACTCTTTTCCTCTGTGGGGTTTAGGGGAATATTTTCCAGAAGATGCAAGCCGTTTGTTCTATTCTCCAATGACCTTTTCAGGGAAACTTTGCTCCGATTTTAATACTTGCAAAACTTAATAGTTGGTAACAGCTGGCCTTTTATTTTTTCTTCTTTCCTGAATTTAAGTTAGGACTCAAGTGACAGAGAAGATGTGGTATTTCAAACAGTCCTGAGTTTGAATTTTGGTTTTGTGTGACCTTAGGGAAATCATTCAACCTTTCTTACTCTCACTTTCCCCATGTTTAAAGTGGAAATACTGATAAATATCTCAAAAGATATTGTTAGAATTTTTTTAAAAAAGCACTGAAAGCACCTGTCATGCGTACACAGTGCTCCAGACATTGTAGTTTTGTGGGATTTGGAACACGACATAAGTACAGCATTCAGGGAGATGGTGGGGAAGGCACTGCATATTTTTTCTTCAATGGGGATTTACCAGCGTTAGGAATATCGACATGTTGAGCTCCATCATTCTTTATGTGTTTAGGGTGGGCGTAGGAGGTCACCCTGCACATTGTAACAGGTTTAGCTTTGCAATACTCTTGGCCTTTATCCACTAGATATCAGTTGCGCCTCCCAGTTGTGACAGTCAAGAATGTTACCAGAACCTGGGCACTGTAGTCCATGCCTATAATTCCAGCAACTCAGGCAGCTGAGGCAGGAGGCTCACAATTTGGAGGCCAGAGCCAGCCTTCACAACTTGGTGAGACCTTGTGTCAAAATTAAAAAGAAAAAAAAATTTAAATTGGCTGGGAGTGCGCTCAGTGGTGGAATGCATACATAGCGTGTGGGAGACCCTGGCTTCAACCCCTAGTATTGGAAAAAAGAAGTCCCTAGACATTGCCAGTTGTCCCCTGGGGGACAAAACACCCACATGGAGCACCAGTGTTCTAGTTCTTAGCTTTAAATGGCAAAATTATGCCAGCTTTCTTTCCTGTGGCAAAATATCTGAACTGATCAATTTAAAAGGCAAAGCGGTTTATTTCAGATCACAGTTTCAGAAATCTGAGTCCATGGTGCCTTCGCCTTGTAGCTGTGGGGCCATGGTGGCACAGTGTATCATGGTGGGAGGACATGGTAGACAACGCTGGCTACCCCCATAGTGGGAGAGAAAGACAGAGGGGCCAGGGCTCTAACTCCCCTTGGAGAGCCACCCCTAGTGACCTCACTCCCCTCCACTGGGTCCAGCTCTGAAATTCTCACCAGCAGCACAGATTGGGACCAAGCCTTTAACACATGGGCTCTGAGGGCATTTCAGATGCAAAGCAGAGCAACTAAGAAACCAGAACTTGCCAAACCGAGGTCAGGAAGAGGCTAGAGCAGTACAAGAAGAGGCTGCAGCAGCCCTCCCTCCAGAGGTCCCTATCCTCATGAAGGGGCAGTCATGTAGGGCGACCTCCCAAGTAGTCCATGCCTTAGCCACAGCAAAGGGCCGGCCTATGGCCTTAACCTCAGATTTGCTCATGGTTGAGATGGTACTGAACCAAGGCCAGGTGGCTCTTCCTGCATAAACTAGGGGACAAGAACTCTTTCATAAACATGATAAAAAACTTAGATGGTTAGTTCATTAATTCATAAAGAGAAAGGGAGCTATCAAAGGTACCCAGGCTGGTATGCACAGCACTTTTGGTTTCTAACACAATTGGAAAGCAAGGCAGATCACTAAGGACTCCTAGTGATCTCATGTGCTGAGCACCAGGGCTGTGAGCAGGAGCCTTGACATCCTGGGTGGTCTTAGGCTTCCAAAGTCTGACTATTCCCGTGCTTACATTGATGTCGAAGCTTTGTCCTTAACCTGTGTAGCCTCTCATTTTTTCACTTACATTTAATCAGGTCCTGTTAGACTTAGATTCTGAGCTCTTCACAGTGCGATGACCCTGGGAATCACTATAGGAATCCAAGTAGTGGTGTTTTCATAGGAGAATCTTAGTTCCAGGTTCTGGGAGGTACTGCTCTGTAGGCACCACCCATCCTCCATCCTTAGAGTCCATCTTCCTGCTGCCAGCCTGCTGGAGTACACTTGATTCTCTCGAATATTCATTTCAAAAAATGGGGCAATGGCTGGGTTTTGCACCTGGTGTCTCTTGGCCTCATGGACTCCAGGTGACAAGCAGAAGATAGTGGGCAAGCCACTGCCACAAGAATTGCACTGAGACCCCGCTGTCCTGGCTCTTTTCTTACCAGTAGAATTGAAGTAGAAGCACAGAAATGTTGTGTTGTCCTGTTGTTTATTTCATCTTGTTTGAATTTCACAGAAGTTCCCTTTGCTTTACAAATTGTATCAAATAAATACTTCCTGGGTAGAAAATAAATGTTATTTGTATAAATAAACAAACACTTGGTATTATAATCATAACAGTAGTCATCACTTTTTATATGAGCTGCTGATTATTTTTTAGTGCTTGTATGGCCTGGGCATTAACATTTTACAGGAACCATCCTACTCCATCTTTATAATGGCGTGTTAGCTTTCTCTTGCTGTGACAGAAAAAGATCAGCTGAGAAGGAAGAAAGGTTTATGTTGCCCCATTGCTTCGAAGGTTCCAGCCCATGGTCACTTGCCGCCACTGTTTCTGGGCCTGGGGTGGGTGAGGCATCCTGGTGTGATGTGGCGTAGAACAGAGCTGCCCTCTTCAAGGTGGCCAGGACAAAGTAGATCTTTCTAGGGCTGCCTCTAGTGACCCCTTCCTCCACCTAGACCTCCTTCCTCAAGTTCCCACCACCTCCCACTAGCACAGTAAGTTGCGAATCCATCCATATGTTATTCTGTTCTGGTCAGAGCCCTCACGATCCAGTCACCTCCCAGAGGCCCCCGCTTCTGAACACTGTTGCATTGGAGACCAGGCCTTCAACACGTGAATTCTCAGGGGAATCTTAAGGTCAAACCGTAACAAATCATTGAATAAAGCCTGATGTTTTTTAATTCACCAGTTTTGATTTAAGTAGACTTCCAAACTCACCCCATTGGCCTGAGGGAGAGGTGGGATCTGAACACTTGCCTGAAATGCATAAAAGCGCATGATCCCCTAGAGCGAGCCCCAACAAAGCCCAGCCGTGGCGTGATCCATTCTTCAGCAAGAGGCCTCCATATCTTCCAGGAGGAAGAAAGGCCTTGGTAGGACCTCCAGAAAGTCAGGGAGTTCTAGCTCTGCTAAGGAAAGTTCGGCAAAGTCAAGCCCAGGCTGGAGGCAGCTCCAGGTTTATGCCGATTGCTGCCACATCAAGAGCATCAGAGAAGAGGCTCTCTCATTCCGCAGCATGGCCAGAGTGCTTACATCCCCTTCCTGAGTTCAGGAATGACAGGTGTAAAAGGGAAAATGAAAAGATACTCTTTCCTCTCTTCCCCGGAAAAGATTCCACAGCTAAGATTCCTCCCCCTGATTTTTACCTTACTCTGTCCCTCAGCCTTTTATTCATTCCTATTAAAAGGCTAAGAAAAATAACTTCTGGCTGGGTTTCTAAAACATCAAAAACTCTAATACCACAGCTGTCAGGTCTGGTTTCCTATAGCTTATATTTAGAGCAAAAGCCAATCAAAGTCTGAGAAGCCAGGCAAATTTAAAATCATAGCCACCCAAATAGAAATTAGGAAGATGGTTATCAGTAAATGGAAAATAAGTTTCACGTAATTCCTTTAAATATAGGTTGACAGAATAAGTCCTTAATTTTCCTTCATTAAATACCAGACCTCTGATTAACGTTAAGGTTTAGCTATTTTTAACAATAGTCCTCTTTTAAAAAATCATTTAAAAACCTCTCGTTCATAGTGCTCTCTCATGTAATAATTTTGAATGCTTTTCTGCCTGTTAACCTATTTAATTAAATCTTCACAAGAACTGTGCTAAGGAGGTGTTTTTCTTAACCCAATTTTGCATTCAAGGAAACTGAGATCTAAAGAAGGTAAATGACTAGCACAGTTAGAAAATGACAGTGTGGAAATAGCAAGCCAGTCTTGTTGCTGCTGCTGTTATTGTTTTCCTCACTGTAATTGTAGTGATCTTTTTGCTCAACCAAGCCACTTCTCAGTAGATCTTAAGAGTTTTTACTTCCATTATACAACTGATTGCTAGCTGTACTATTTCCCTGCTGTCTAAAAATCTGTGTCATTGTCCCTAGCACAGGCTGGGTCTAGAAACTTTGCTGCCACATGGGACATCTCAGTTCACTTTAATGTTCAGTTGAGATAATGGATCCACTAATTTGTAGTTAGCTGAGACAGATGGAACAGAGGCCATAAAGAGTGCACATATCTCCACATCTCAATGCCTTGGAATTGGAGTCACTTCTTAATGGTCAAGGGATGAATGCACATTTTTGTTTTGTTTTTCTTTCTTCTTTTTTTTTTTTTGGGTTTTTTTTGTTTTGTTTTGTTTTTGACAAGTTCTTGCCATATAGTTCAGGCTATCAGACTGGCCTGGAAATTACTACATAGATCAGGCTAGCCTCAGACTTGCATCTATCCTCCTGCCTCAGCCACCCAAGTGCTAGGACTGCAGGTGCGCACCCACACCCTGCTTGAATGTACTGCTTTGTACCTGAGGAATGTCAGGCACCTGAGATACTCTCTTCAGTAACAGTTACCTTTAGCAATCGGAGAAAAAAAGCTGTCCTGGCACAAAGCAAGATAAATTTGTTTTACTCATTGAGGTATGGACTTGGTGGGGATGGCTTACCTCTGTTCAACATGACACCAGTTAGAAAGGTGCAAAGGTTGAGCATAAGAATCATCTGAAACCTCATTCACTCACCTGCTGGCAGTTGATATTGGCTGTCAGCTGGACCTCAGTGAGCTGCCATATCTGTGGACCAGTTTCTGGTCACCAAGGGCAGAGATCTTAAGAGCAAGAACAGCTTTAACCCAAGAAGTCAGCCTTGGAAAACAAGATGGCATCATTTCCACCATATTCTATTAGCTGAAACAAGCCTCATCCCCCACTCAGACCAAAGAAGAGAGAACAAAGATCTCACCTCTTAAAGGAGAGGTGTTGCAGTCATAACATAGACTATGTGGACGATCTTTGGGATGCAGTTTGGTAATTTAATTATCTGAACTCTCGAACCATGAAGGAAAAGCAAAACACAAATAGGAAGGCAGGCAAATATCTATTAAACTCACGTGTTTAAGAGATACTTTTACAAGGGGATGTAAGGAGAGAATGAATAACAGCAAAGTATACAATATAACTATGAAAAAAATGCCATTATAAAACCCATGGTTTTATATGCTACTTAAAAACAAAAATTAAAAAAAATTAAAAATAAAATAAAAAGAGCTGCTTTGGGGGTTATCCAGATATATGTGTAGCTCTAGCACATCCATCTTTACCTTTACAACCTTTATCAAGGTCTTCCTTATACCATCTCACTCTCCCATGTTTTATTTTCTTTATGCCCCAAATTCAACTGACTCTGTGGATGTGAAAATAATAGTACCGTGGGCTTTTTAACATTATCTCAAAGAACCACATCTAAAGGCCAGGATTAACTGAGACAAACCCCAATTCAAGTTTGCATCCCTTGGGTTATTTCCTTTATATGTCTTAAGGGAGGTTGAGGTATAGAAGACACATTTCTTGGGGCCCAATTCATATCCTGCCCTTGTCTAAGGCCTATAATGCTATCACTTAGACAGTTGAGCTATAATTGTAGCATCTAAATTTCCATTTAAAATAGATTCCATTTCTCTGGAGGACATCATCCAAATGGCCTACATTCCTGAGTGGGGAATGGGAAATGCTCTTGCCAGCTCATACTGTTATACCTAATGGTAAAGATAATTCTAGTTTTCACATACTTGCATCACATTCCTGCAATATATTTAATGCTTGGCTATTTCCCTTCCTAACGTATCCCAGTTTCTTCATTTTCCTTTGAGACATATACCCCTCCAAATTCTGAGTTGTAGGTCAGTTCTGATTAAACAGAGTAGGGAGTCAAACCGATTATAAGACAATTGTCCATCTGTAGTTGGTACAAATATCAAGTCCACAGCTCAGGTGTACCAAGATTTATTTTTTTAATTAATAAACATACTTACACTCTGAGCCCCCTCTTGCAGTAGGTGGTAAAACCTGTTGTCAAGTGGGCCAGAGACTCCTGCTCCCATCTTTTCCTAAGTAACCAGGGACTTAGTTGGCCTCACACATTGGTGAGTGTCCTTGGTCCTTGCCATGATGTGAATAGTCTGAATATATGTGTCCCTTCAAAATTCATATATTGGAATGCTAACCATTCAGCCGATGGTATTAGGAGGTGGAGCCTTTGGAAGGTGATTAGGTTGTGATGGCTAAACCCTCATAAATTAGATTAATGTCCCTTTGCAAGAGGAGATTACCCCAGAATCCTGTGAAGAAGCAGGAAGATGGCACCATCTATGAGCCAGAAAGTGGGTTCTCGCCAGGCGTCAGCTCTGCTGGTCCGTGT
Source organism: Pedetes capensis (assembly GCA_007922755.1). Lineage (NCBI taxonomy): Eukaryota > Metazoa > Chordata > Mammalia > Rodentia > Pedetidae > Pedetes > Pedetes capensis. The sequence goes on from VMDO01000846.1 coordinate 40,513, forward strand.
ATCTTATATTTTCCTGCCCACAGTTATGATAAATAAATTTCTGTTGTTTATACGCTACCTACCTATGATGTTTTGTTATAGTAACGCAAAGAGGCTTAGGCAATTATTAACCTGTCCATGGGTTCATGTCTCACAAGCCTAATCAAGAGTTATTCTCAGGTATGGTCTCAGAAATGTTGCAGTCTGCTTTAGACATCAAAGAAACACTGAACTGCCCTCTTAAACCACTTAGGACGTGTAAGAACTCAGTAGAAACAGGTCCTTCACCACTGTGCCACATGCAAAATCACTTATGGCACCCCACTTCCCAGTTCTCCGTGGATGAAAGGGAGCAAGATGACGTCTCCTGGGCCTCCCTTCCTTCCACACGCCCATAGTCACTTCTGTTCTACCACTCACTCCTCTGTGCACCTGCCCTTGCTCCCCAGCCTCATTTGTAGAAGAGAGCGAGACTTACCTGGCTTTTTCTGGTCATTGTAATATGACTGGATCTTGGCTTTTGAGACTCTATAATGTGACTCCTATATCATGCTGTGTCATCTCTTCCCTAAATACATATACAGTCAACTGGAAACCCAAGGGGAGGGAAAAAAGACTGTGGTTTGGAAGGACTAGGGCTGGGCCACAGGCAGCGATCACACACTTTTGCACTTTTCGTCTATTTCACCAGTTCTCCCAGGATCCTAAGATGTGCCTGGCCTTGTGCTCCCATAAGTACTATCTGTGCTGCTTCTGTCTCCATCTAGAGACTCATCACTGCTGCCCTATAGGGCTGTAAATCCTGCCTGCCTCACCACCTCCGCAGGTCAGTCTACTGCCCTCCAACAACTGCCCCATGCTCACACATCCTTGGTAGCCAAGAGTCAGCCTCCTGTGTCACGCTTTGTCATCTCCTCATAGCTGGGAAATCCCATTCCAAACATTCCGAGCTCTAGTTGCATCTGTGGCTGCTTCCCAAGGCTTCCAGAATTCTCAGTTCTTCTCAATTTCCTTTCTCTGGATTTATAGGGGGAAGACTCAAGTGGTTAGTTGACAGATGAAAATTGTAAGCTTGTCGATAGAAGAAAGGCCTCTGATTCCCATAGATATACCCTCCCAAAATTCATATATTGAAAACCTGACTCCCCCTGTGATGATGTTTAGAGACGAGAACCTTGTGGATGGGAGGTAATTGGGATTAGACACCATCAGTGGAGTATGTGGCCCTATAAGAAGAGACACCAGAGAGCGTGTTCTCTGTCTCTCTACCTCTTCCTTCTCATTCCATCTCCCTTCTCCTCTCTCCCTTTGTTCCTTACCCTCCCTCCCTGCCATGTGAGGACAAAATGAAAATGCAGTCACCTGCAAACCAGAAAGAAGCAGCTCAACAGAAACTGAAGTGGCCGGTACCTTCATCTTGGACTTTCAAGCCTTCACAACTAGGAGAATTAAGTTTTCATTATTAAAGCTAGCCAATGTAAAGTATTTTGTTACAGAAGTTTGAGCTGACTCACACACCCATGTTTCTTCTTTTTTTTAATCTCTCTCTCTCTCTCTCTCTCTCTCTCTCTCTCTCTCTCTCCAACTTGTATTTTCTTCTTGTAGTCTCCCATGTCTCCATGACAAGGTATTTGCCATCACTGGATTCTGGTTGAGCCTTTCAGCAAAGAAGTAGATGAGAGAAAGGGAAAGATCACTTGGTACATTAAAGCAGGTTTTTTTCCAATGTGAAATCACCCTCTCCTTCTCCCTTCTGTATGCCTTATGAAAGCTTGAACTTGAGCTGCCTGGGTGCTGGTAGCAGACGGCATCTGTAAGAGTCTGGAAGTATTGTGCTGGTAGCATGCTCTCACTCTGCTTTGCTTGGATGGACTTTACAAAGCAGCTGTGTAACCACAGCATCTCTGAGTGGGTAGCTGGGAGCACTCCTGCCCCTTCCATCATGGAGATGAAAGGTCAGAAGCTAACAGCATTTAAATAATAAATGCGCCATTTTATAGTGTGCATCATTAAAATTTGAGAGAAATGGGCAAATATGAGAAAACTATAAGCATTCTTTCCTGACAGTGATATCATCAGAAAAAGACATTGGGAAAGGGGAAGCAGCCTTTATAATCTCAGCAAGGGACTGTATTACTCTATTATTGAATTCTGCATTTGTGGTTGGCATGAGCATTGTCACATTAGCAGATGAGTGACTGGGAGATATTTGACATAAAGGACTTAGTAAAAATGTAGGATGAGGAAAGGAAGCCCCCAGGAATGAGTACCTTGAGAAATACTGAAGGTTTATGAAATTCCAGGATTTTGGTAAAAATAATGGGTAACCATGCATCGTATCTCAGCACAGATTTATGAGTTTGGTGTTCATGCTTTTCCACGGTCAGAAGCTCCAGTGCACGTCTGGAAAAGCCTCTCCTCTTCCTTCCTACAGCCTCAGGGGTTGTGAACACCACAGAGCAAGGGCAAGCTCAGCATGGCCCTCTGAATTCACTGCATTGCTAAAGAAAGTATGCGTCTTGTGTGTCCGAATCGTTTAGTGTGAACACTGCAGTATTTTAGGTTCCAGCCAAGTGAACTAAACCAGAATCTCCGGTGGTGGGACCTGTACAACTGAATTTATAGAACTGTTTTGAAAAAATCTTATGCACCAAAGTTTGAGAGTCCTTTATTCTTGATATTCCGGTGTCTTGTACAGTGTCTGGCTCTCAGTAGCCACCACATAACTGTTGTAATCAGTACGTAGATCTCCAGCATGAAGCTTGGTTCCTGGCAGAGATGGGTTACAGTTAACATCAGCAGAATGCTTGCTTAGGATAGATTCTGGTTGATGAGATGCACTTCTGAATGAAAGAATCCATGCAGCCACCTAGCCAGCTATTTATTCACACATCCACCCAACTGTTGAGATTGGCGCAGCACGGAGGCCTTGGAAGGGGAGATAGTAACACGATTACGAACTCGTGAAGGAAGATGTCAGTGATGGTGATGAGAGCAGAAGCACAACACAAGGAGGGGTAGAGGAATAACGTGAACACTGGATCTTCCCTGCGGCCTGGGATGTCCATTCTGTGAATAGTCAGGCCACACTTGCAGTCAGCAGTGTGCACATAGATTTGTACTGGGGGAGAGCAAAGGGGGTGGGCTGGGCTGCAGTGCTGTGATGGTGGGGATATGGCCCACGCAGGAAGTCTACCCAGAGCACCCAAGGCAGGGCAGTAGATAAACAGTGATAGCCAGTGCCAGTAGGTTGTGCACCTGACCTGTGTCTCTGTTGAAGCTTGTCTCACCAGTTTCCCCGTCCTCCTCTCCAGGGTCTCTCTCAAATCTTGTAACATGTGACAGCACAGGTTCAAGTGGAGAGGATATGTGAAAGAGAGGCAAGTTAGGCAAAGAAAGTCCCTGACGTTGTCATATACTGCCTTAACTCATTCCCCCCACACTAATCTGGTTGTTGTTGTTAGGTGCCATTGAGTCCAATCTGACTCATAGCAACCCTGTGTACAATTAGAACAAAACCCTCCCCAACACTGTGCCATCCACACGATCTTTTTATGCCCATTGTTGCAGACACTGTGTCAATCCATCTGGTGGAGGGTTTTCCTTTTTTGAATTGACCTGCCACTCTCTAGAGCATGATGTCTTTCTCTAGGGATTGGTCCCTCTTGACAACATATCCAAAATAGTTAAGGCACAGTCTAACCATCCTTGCTTCCAAGGAGCACTCATGGTTGGACTTTTTCAAGAACAAATCCATGGTATATTCAACATTTGCCTATAGCCGTAGCCCTGTGGCATCCGATCCTGTCAGAGCTTGGAAGCTAAGCAGGGTCGGGCCTGGTTAGTACTTGGATGGGAGACCGCCTGGGAACACCAGGTGCTATAGGCTTGGAAGCCCGACCTGGTAACCCACTCCCAAAAATCAATTAGTCATTGAAAACACTATGAATAGCAGACAAACACTGACAATAGTGTTTTGCCTGTTGTCCTCAGGGTTGCTATGAGTCGCATACCGACTGGATGGCACCTAACAACAACACCAATTCAACATTTGTCTCCAGCACCATAATTCAAAAGCATCAACTCTTCTCTTGTCTCCCTTATACTGATCTGGAGGTGGAATAAAATCAAGACTTATATGATGTTGAGAGTAGAATTTATACAGGCTTTACTTTGGAGTGTGTAGCTGAAAATCAGTCCATTTTTTGCCTCCAGTGAATTTTGCCCAATTGTAACTGTAACCTGTGCTTATTCTGAGGAATTTTAAAAAGCCCTTAAAATAACCCATGATTTCACCTCAATATACACTGTGGCATTTGCTTCCTGTCTGCTTGTTTTGTAGATTCTCTGTGGTTATGAGACATTTGTATGTGTGGTTCCATTTCTTTCCATTCTCTTTTTTTAATTTTATATAATGTACTGTTATGAGTTTTTGATAAATTAGATAGCAAAGAGGTTTAGAACAAGGACTGTGGGAATCAGAAAGAGCTAGAGTGGGATATAGGCTGTCACTACCTGATTCTATGGCCAGGGATTTCTTTTTTACATCTCTCTAGCCTCAGTTTCCTTTCCTATAAAATGAGACTAAACAGAATGTACCACTTGGTGGTTGTGAGATTGATTGGTTGATTTCATTAGTATTTTAAGTATACATATTGATGGGATACAGAGTGATAGTTCAGTTCATATATCTATTACGCAGTTATCAAATCAGGGTTGTTTACACTTGCATCTTCTTAAACAGAGCAAAGTAAATAAAAAGGAAAAATCTTGATTATGGTGATGACAGTGGTATGTCTTAAGTAAGGTCAAGTAAACAAACTTATCATACTGTGCCTGGCATAGATGTGCAGTGAATAATGTTTTTAATAAGAAAAATAATGTTCTAATAAGAATTTCAATGGCTGCATGATAGTTTATCTTAAGATATACAAAAACCCTGCCCCTAGTTAAACCTCTGCTACAGAGTACTTTTTTTTTTTCCTTAAAACTTCTTTATGTATTTAAGGTATTCTTAATCAATTAACTGCAAATAAGGGAAACTTTACTGAAATTGCCTTGAGCAACCAGAAGCTGCTGTCGTGAGTGGTGTAATGAAGCTGTGGGACAGATAGAGGTGAGGCCGTTTTCGAAAGCCGTGGAATCTGAGACTGGAGCATCTTGAGGCCCTTGCTCTCCATGTGGCATCTCTTCTTTCCTCATTCTCTAGACCAGCTGCCCTGAGTCTGGGGACCTGGTCACTCGTAGCTACACACTGACATGTTGACAACCTCATGAAGAGAGGAAAAGGCTTTTCCCTGCATAGCTCCAGATGATGGAAAGATACAGAGGGGGATCCCCATCTTGGTGGGAGTCACTTGGCCGCTCTGTGTCCATTTACTCCAGTCTGGGAGTGGGCCACCGTGACTGGCTTGGCTGAGGCCATTGGCCCTGTACCTGAGGGTGTGGAGGGAGGCTGAGATTACAGCTCTTTCCAGGAATGATGTGATACACTCCTGCCATATGACGAGTCCCTTAGGACAGAGTCTGAAGAGATTATTGGACCAAGTCCTCAGTACCATAAAGATTTGTAATGGATACACATTGGCAACTTTTCTTGATCAATGACATTTTCCTAGACTCTCCCTGGAGTCTCAGGACTTGGTCTACTGCCTGTGTCGTGCCTGGGACCTTAGAAAACCTCTGCACATTGCTTAATGCCGACCTGCCTGCTTATCACGACCTTCCTCACTCTTCATCTTCAGTGTCAGGTCAAACTCTCCATCTGGTCCCAGTGCTCCTTCCTATCCTCAGATGTTCCAGAAAGATAAGAAAAGTTGTAGATATGTTCAAGAGCTCCAACGTGGGCAACAAAGAAGCTGCTTTTTAAAATCAGGAAAACAGTGGCTCTTAGGTCTTCGAGGACTCCTGCCCTGCCCCGCAGAGCCAGCCCATTCCGCAGCCCCCCACGAGGCCCTGGCAGGCTGGAGGAAACCCCAGCTGGGGAAGAGCACATTTGCCTGATAGTTCCTAGGTGTCTGTGTAGTGATTGACTGTCATCTTCCACTCTGCCTCACTGAAATCAATAGGAGACTTAATGAAGTGAAAATGAAATCAATATTTAATTCCCACAGGTAAGAGAAACTGCCGTGGCCTCCGTTCAGATGCCAGCTTCCCATACTTCCAAAGGGTGGTGGGAGCTCCACCACCTCCCCACATGCAGCCAAGATTTACACTGGCAACTCCTCCCTGCATGATTTATCGCAGTCCCACTATGTGCCAGGCATTTCACCACATCCACACAGTAAATCCCACCATGACTTACTAAGTGGTATTAAACGTGATAGAGAAAATCCCAAGTACTTTAGATATACTGTCTTCCTTAAGTCTCCCGAGCATGTTTTGAGATAGGTTATGGCTGGTTCTTCAGTTGAACAAACTGACGTATACAAGAGTGAAGGAATTTGCCCTTGCAGGATGCTGGAGAGTTAGGATTTCAATTCAAGCCTGGCTAATTTCACATCCAGGGCTTTTAACTACAATACTTCACCATCTACCTCTTCATAGATGAGGAAACTGAGGATCAGGAAGGACATTCCCAAGGTCAAATACAGATAGTAAACAGATCCAAGGGTTTCACTCCACCTTCAAAACTTCCTTTGAAGTATGGATTAGATTTTAAGGCTCTCATTTGCCCCACTTATTAAGGAGCTGTAATGAAGAAGGTATGACACTTGATCCCTTTGTTGTTGTTAGGTGCTGTCCAGTTGGGTCTCACTCACAATGGCCCTCATAGAGTTTTCATTGGCTGATTGTTTCAGGATTGCTTTGGGAGTGGATTGCCACCTCCTCCCAATTTTATGGTGCTGAGGATCGAACCTGGGTCCTCAGTGAGTGCAGAGTAGGCACTCTACCAACCGAGGTAAACCCCAGTCCCAACTTGATCCCTTAGGAAATGCATAATTGAAGCTACAATCCTTGTCATTACAGAGTTTGTGGTCCAGTTCTTGTCAATATAACAAGTATAAATTAAAAAAAAATACATGGCAATCCAGAGATGGCTCAGGTGGTGAATCCACTAAGACACCTTTGGCTGCAAAGGACAGGAAACCATGCCTGATGGTGACTTACACAAATAGGAAGCACATTTCCTCCTATAAGGTGAAGACCTCAGGCAGGACGAGTTGGCGATCAGTTGGATTCAGCCTCTGATTCAGCCTCTTGATGTCATTGGATACATATTTCTTGCCTGTTTTTTTTTTTTTTAATCTTCTGCCCTTGTTTTGCCATTTGACCTCAAGCTACCCTTTCTTGCTATTCAGAGTATTTGTGGGACTATCGGATATTACATCCAGAAATGACTGTGTTCTAAAGGCCAAAATGCTATTTCTTCCTATGTGTCTATTTTTTAAATGATAACAGTCTTTCCCAGGTATATTCTGCAGACTCAGGGGAGTATTTGGTAACGATCACATTATATAAATTCCCCACGTTATTGCTGTCTCAGGAAAGGGGTCAACCATGAGTGACTTAGAAGTCCTATAGACAGGCTGGGACAATTGAGGAAGGATTGTTGTTGTTGTTAGGTGCTGTCGAGGCGGTATCCAACTCATAGCGACCCTCATAGGGTTTTCAATGACTGACTGTTTCAGGATTGCCTTGGGAGTGGATCACCAGGTCCTTCTCCCATTTTTGCGGTGCTGGGAATTGTACTCGGGACCTCAGAGACTGCAGCACAGCACTCTACCAACTGAGCTAAAGATACCAGAAAAAACAAGTGGAAGAAGGTAGGGGAAGCAGAAAGAACATTAGGAAGATAGTCAAGTGTCCTGCTTAAGAAGAAATCAGAGATTGTCAGAAAGAGGTTCCTGGAGCTGGTAGCAATGACCACTGTTAACTGTGAGGATGGCCTTGGGAAAGCTTTAGCCCCTGAACTAGAGACAGGAAGCACTTCGGTTTGCCTGGTCTCCTTAGTGATTCCATGCCTTCTCCCATCTGTGTACTCTTGAGCATGTCATTAACTTTCATGTGCTCTGCGTTTCTGGCCTGCACTGTAGGATTCTCTGCCAAGAATTGAGAATTTGGACTCCTCACTCTCTGTGCCCAGGAAGATTAATGGTAAATACCCTTTTATCTCTCTGAGTGTACAGGAAATCCACTAGGAAATCTTTTCTCAATAAAAATATGATGTAAGGTTCCAGTAACTTTGGGACCCAAAGAGGGGTTAAATCCAGCCTGTGTTTTACTTGCCTGGCCATGCACCTTGGCAGATGTCTGTGTCAACTCTATGGAAAGCATCTTCTCACAAGGACATTATCTACTTGTCAAGCTACAAAACCCGGGGTCTGCACTGTCACAGAGTGGAGGTGCTTTAAAAGTCTACACAGAGTGTCATGTGGGGTATCAGGGGTCCTGCCCCTCAAGGTGCTTGAGACAAAGGACTAGTGGTTCTCTTCTGGGACTCCTGGGAAGACAGTATACAAGAATGCGAGGCACATCTTTCTCTTTCTTGTTTGTAGCTCATCCATGTGGTGGCTCAGTACATGGGTTGTGGAATCAGATGCTAGGAGTTGTTCCCTCTTTTCAGCTATATTAGTTTGGGCTTTCTGAGCCAAGGGTTTGGGATCAGCTCGATGCTTGGGACAGAGGAGAGCCAGCGTTAGTTACTCCTGCTGGCAGCTGGGGCTTCATTCCAGCGCAGTCTAGCTGATAGGCTTTATAGGACACGACTTGGAATTGTCTCACCAAGGAACAAACACCATGGTATCTACTCCAGTGACTCTTGTTATTAGATGAGAGTTAATCCTGAGAACCTGTGGTAGCCAGACAACAAGATAATCCCCAGTAACCCTTCCCTCCTGGTGTCTGGTACTTACGCACTGTGTAATGCGTTCACCGTTCACCCAGTGTATCAGGATGGGTCTGTCTCTCCAAAAGGAAATGGCAGGCGTGATGGGATGCCACTGGGGAAGCTAGGTTAGGAAAGGCACTGTGACTTCTGCTTGGCTTTTTCTCTTAGATCACTAGTTGAGAGAAGCCAGATGCCATTCAGGAGGCCAAGTTCAGAGGCTCACATGGGTCATGCGGCCCTTGGACCATGGCCAGGTAACCATAGCCAGGTAACTCAATGATCTTGGAAGTGGCTCCTCCAGCCCCAGACTTTCAGACCCTTGTGTCCCTGGCCATGTAGTCTCATGAAAGAATCTAAGACAGAACTGTGTTAGTTAGCTTTCTGCTACTGTGACAAGTACCTGAGACAAACCCACTTAAAGGAGAAAAGGTTGGTTTTGGCTCACAGTTTTAGAGGTTCTGATCCATGATTAATTGGCCTGTTGCTTTGGGGCCTGCAGCAAGATGGCCCATCATGGTGGGGAATACATGATAAAGCGAAGCTGTTCATGTCATGGCAGGGAAATGGAGAGAAGAAGACTCGAGGGATGCACTGTCCCGTCTGAGGACCCTTCATGACCAGAAGACTTCTCTCTAGGCCCCCGTTGCTCAAAGTGTCTACCACCTCCCTGTAGTGCTGTGCTGGGGCCTTGCCTTTAACACTTGGGCCTTTGGAAAACATTCCAGACCCAAACGATGAAACTCTAGCACGGCCCCACTAAGCTCCTCCCCCATGTAACCCCCAGCAATTGGCTGAGATTATATATATACATGGTTGAAGGTGCCAACTTTGGGATCACTTCTGTGCAGTGATAGATAAGTCTGGCATCGGGCTCACTTCCTAATGTGTCTTCACCACCTTTCACATGGGCCTGGCAAGGGCCTGAGGGTGGAGGAACTCATCATGTAGGGGAAAGAGGTGCTGGAGGAACAGAGTGCATAGCACAGACTAGAACCTCCAAGGACACCTGCAGGGGACCTCGGGAGGAGGAGGTGAGGGCTGGGAACAGCCAGGCTGCGTGGGGAACTTGGAGAGTGAAAATTCGCACCTCTGAGCTTGAGCGTTCTCTCCTCTCTCTGTCCACTCCTCATCCTCACGTCCTGATTTCATTCTCCTCTTTCCTCCCTGTCTGTCCAGTTATTGATGGGTTGGTGGAGCTTCCAAAGCATTTGCCTTCTTGACTAAAACGAGGGTTCTGCGCTTGGCTCTGAGCTCTGGCTAACCATGAAGGGCTGTTTCAGGAGACAGACAGTGGATCAAGTTCTAACAAGAAGCCATTGGGGGAACTGAATGTGTCTGACTGTGTGGCTTCAGACAAACAGCAGGGGCCACCACGGCGAGTCTGGGGATCTTGGCAGGAACCCTCCAGAAAATAAAATGAATGCCTACGGAAGTGAAAAAGGGCAGTGAGTAGGTTTAATTTCTGCAGTGTTCTCAGTGAAGGTGTCTCTAGGCATTCGTTTCTCATGCCATGTTTACTATGAGAATTGGTGGAGGGCTCAGCCTTCAGATCCACTGTGTGAAACTCACGAGACGGGTCCACAGGCCTGGGCTTGGAGGAGAGAGTCCACGAGGGAGGCATCCGCGCATCTACTGCCCGCTGGAACTCAGGCTGCTGGGGAAGGTGGCCCGGCCCCTGGTCATCTTAGGGGAAAGGCTGCAACAAGCTGTGCGGATGGGCAGGAGAAAAAGTCTGTTGCTTTTGAAAGACTCTGAGAAGCCCACGAAAGTGTAAGAACTGCTCATCTAGATCAGTGTGACCTGCAATTTGGATCAGTATGACAGAAAGGAGAATTTTGGTTGAAATCTTTTCTTTTTTCTTTTTCCAAAATACTCTTGAAAATAGTATCTGGAAGAGATTTGCTAAGCAGCAATAGCCAAACTTTAACTGATTTATCATCTACTTGTTTATGCGAATCCTATGACTTTCCTCCCCTGTTGTTAAAGCATTTTGTTATATAAGGGTTTTTCTAGGGCCCAAGTGGACTGTTTCCAATCCTGGGTTAGAAGCAGTCACACACACGAGGCTAGAGAAATTGTTATCTGCTAGTAGTCTTCCCTTTCACAAAGCTGGAAAAACATTAAACTTGAATTTACTTATTGTTCATCATTGTTGTTAGGTGCCATTGAGTCCTGTCTGACTCATAGCAACCCCCATAGGGTTTTCAATGGCTTATTGTTTCGGAATTGCCTCGGGAGTGGACTGCCACATCCTGGTTGCATTTTTGTGGTGCTGGGAATCAAACTCAGGACCTCAGTGACTGCAGAGCAGCACTCTACCAGCTAAGCTAAATCCCAGCCCCTGTTCATAATTAGTAAGGGCTTATAAGCACATCAGTGGCAGTTTTTAAAATGCTGGTGGAATTCTCTTTAAATCATTGACTGTTGCACAGTGCCTGGGACTTGTCAGATTTAGGGCTGGTGTAGCGTACGCTGTTCCACAGCAGTCAGAAGGGGATGTGAGAGGAAGTGTTTACAATGAAAGGCAGCTCCGTGGGGTTTTGATGCTTGAGAAGAGGTATTAGCTGTTTCAGGAGCCTTCCTTATCGCTGATCTTCCTGCTTTTGTTCTTTTTATAACAAAATCAAGTGAATAAATGCCAGGTAAACCTGGTTACTAAGCAGGTTATCAGAATGGGGACCTTGCAGATAGGATGTGATTTTATGTTTGACGGCAATTACTAAAAGAAAACCACATTTTGACTGCACTGTATGTTTCTGTCTCTGAGAAAAACTCTAAGCAGCCTCCTCCCCAAATTAACTTACTGTCCCTTTTCCAAATAACACACATTTAGTTCTTCTTCAAGGACCTCTAAAATTAACTTTCAGATGGTTGATTCTTATAGATGAGATCTGGGATCCTGAGCACCCAGAGGGCACAGACCACATCTGTGGAGGTGATTTATTGCACCTACATCAACAGAGAATTGTGGGACACCACAGCGGGGTAAATCACACTACTCCCTACCAAGCCCTCAGCCGCACATTTGTTCCCAGCTTCTGCCAAGGCTTTCTGCAAGTTTCTGGAAAAAAAGAATCTCTAGAACAGACAGCATGCATAATTCTATGAAGACAGAACATGTGCTTTTTACCTTAGATTTGGGAAGCTCTTCCCAATGTCTTATTGAAATTCTCCTCTTGGTTAAAGTCAGTCTGTCATCAGTAACAATAACTTAGTAAGAGCAGACCACTGGAGTAGTTGTTAGGTGCCATCAATCTGGGTCCTACTCATAGTGACCCTACGTACAACAGAACGAAACACTCCCTGACACTGTACCATGCCTGGCACTGTGTCAGTGCTTCTCTGCTATTCATAGGGTTTTCAATGGCTGATTGTTTTGGAATTGCTTTGGGAGTGTGCTGCCAGGTTTCTGTTTCTGTGTGCTGAGGATCAATCCCAGGGCCTCAGCTCAGAGTAAGCACTCTACCAACTGTGCTAAACCCCAGCCCACTGGCATACAGAAGGAGGGTTAAATGCTTTAAACAATGTGGTATTTCAGCTTAAAAAATTCATTAGAAGTATAAATGACACTGGCGCTGAATAGAATTTCACATGTGGCTTGTCTTAGAGAGACATCTTGGTGTCTCTCTTGGTGTCACACTAAAGAAATACTCTTCCTTGCTTTTATGAGTATAACAAGGATAAATAGCAATTTAGAAAGCACTTTTGTTTTGTTACAATATTTGCTCCTCTTAATAATTTTGCAAAACAGATTTTATTATAATCCCATTTTAAAAGTAAGATATGCCTACAATCAAAAGACAAGTGTGGAAAAGGATGTGGAGAAATTAGGACCCATGAGCATTGCAGGTGGGGATGTCAATAGGAGCAACCAATTTAACAATATTTTGACATTTTTTTCAAAATGTTTTTTTTTAAAAGGGGTGGTTACCAGCAGCTCCCCTCCTATATATCTACCCAAGAGAGTAGAAGGCATATGTCCACCCAGAACTAGAGTGTAAACATTCATAGCAGTGTACTCATACTTGTCAAAAGCAGAAAAATACATCAACTAATGAGTGAGTAGACAAATTGTGATATATTAGTGCAATGAAATGTTACTTGCCAGTAACAAAGGGATGAAGTAAGGATACATGTTACAGCAGGAATGAAACTCGAAGCATTACATTAAATAAATGTTGCTAGACCTACCAAAAAACATATATTGTATATGATTCTGTTTGTATCAGATGTTCAGAATAGGCAAATCCATACGACTGGGCACTACAATAGTGGTCGCTAAGACTAAAATTTTTGCTATTGTTAGGTGCCGTCAAATCATGTCTGACTCATGGCAAGCCTCATTGGGTTTTCAGTGGGTTTCAAGATTGCCTTGGGAATGGATTGCTACTTCCTTCTCCCATTTTTGCAGTGCTGGGAATCAAACTGGGGACCTCAGAGACTGCAGAGCGGCACTCTACCAACTGAGCTAACGGAAGCAGAAGAAATCAAAAGACGCATTGCTCTAGGAAAAGCTGTCACAAAAGATCTCTTTAGAGTATTGAAAAGATGTCACATTGAAGACAAAGGTGCGCCTGACTCATGCCATGGTATTTTCAGTCGCATCATATGGTTGTGAAAATTGGACACTGAACAAGGGAGACAGGAAAGGAATTGATGCTTTTGAATTATGGTGTTGGAGACGACTATTAAATATACTATGGACTGCCAAAAGAACCAACAGATCTGTCCTAGAAGAAGTGCAACCAGAGTGCTCCTTGGAAGCAAGGATGGCTAGACCGCATCTTACGTATTTTGGACATGGAGTCAGGAGAGACCAATCCTTGGAGAAAGATATCATGTTTGGGAGAGTGGCAGGTCAATGCAAATGAGGAAAATCCTCCACCAGATGGATTGACATGGTGTCTGCAACAATGAGCTTAAACATAAATAAGATTGTGTGCCTGGCACAGAATTGGGGAGGGTTTTGATCTGCTGAACATAGGGTCTCTATGAGTCGGACTCAACTTGACAGCACCTAACAACAACAACAACAACAGGACTAAAATGAAGGGTGTTATTCTGAGGCCCTTTTGAATGTGCTTTTGGTTTCCTGCCACACATTCAGCTAATTTCTTTGCCAGCAAGTGTGCTACCAGTCTGCAGGGCTGGGAACCTATCCATTCCAGGTAATAGTTCAAATCCTTAAAGGAAGAACACAGCAGTTCAGGGATTAGGAATGATCCACACTTCTGACTTTATAATGGAAAATTTAGCAAGAGCCTGAGAAGGAAGTGTTAGCCAGAGTTTAAGAGGAGATGAGAAATCTATGGGTTTACCTTTCAGAAGCAATAAATCAACCCAAAAACCTGCAGCCGTGGTGAGCTCTTGCCGCAAGGGACAGCAGACAAAATACAGGTCTCAGGCCAGCAGTGCTGCACTTAAGTTAGCTTTAAATGAGAGGTGTGGATTCATCCTCAGGCTCGTGAAGACCCAGGAAAGGCTGAGTCTGGGGCCACTGCATGCACATAGGAAGTTAGATTTCCCATAAAACAGAGCTGCTCACTATTAAAAGCCACAGGTCTGACTTCCACAATTATGTCACGAAATCTAGGCATGAAGCTCTTTGTTGATTTCTAGCCAGCGGGGAGCTCATTCCTAGCAGAGCAGGAAGCATGCTTCCTCTAGGTCTGCAGTCAGGTCTGCCTCTCACTTACTGGATGGGAGCCTGGACAGCTACCCATCTGGCCGCACCCATAAATCAAATATACTCATGTTCCAAGCATCCCTTCAGATGACGGCCCACAGCATGTCCAAGGCTCTGTCCTGTACAGAGGACTCCCGGCTACCTGTTCTCCTTCGTCCCTGACCCTTTCCTATCCATTTAATACTTACGATTTGTTATGTTTCCTTGAAACAATTGCTTCTCAAAATTTCCTAGATTTTTATTATTATCTCTTAAGGAATATTTTTGACATTTTTCCCTAATTGCTCTTCCATTTCTCTATGATTTTTTTAATACCTGATATTTTTTATATCAACTTCTGCAACATGATTCTTTGGAGAGCCATAAAACATTATACGAGGTAAGATTTTTGGCCCCCTAGAACTAGTTTTTGCCCCCTTGGGGGTAATAGCACCCACTGATCAAAATGTACACTTTATTCAGCAAGTTATATGTTTCCAGTAAACGGATGTCTTGTTTGGTATTGTCTACGTGCAGTGCATAAGACATGTACAATAACATTTATGTGATGGATCAATGGGCGAATCATTTGAAGAATGGGAATTAACAGAATCATGTAAAAGAAAATTGCCTAGACTCATGCCTACTGCATAGCAAGGATGAAAGATCTGTGTTTCCTTCCACATCTGAAAATCTGTTTAAAACAGTCACTAGCACTGATAAAAATCATTTCAGTTCTTTATTTTCTTTATTTCATCTGTAACCCGACTTTTGACACATTGAGGGTTCATGCTAGTTGCTTAGTGTTCTGTTATCACCTACCATGTCTATTACCTAGTTAATGAAAGAACTTATGAAGGGAAGAAGTAAAATGTAGATGACAACTCATCCCTGGTTGGAGTAGTTGCAAGAGTCTAATGATCTCTGCCCTAGCGGGACAGCGAGACACCGTGGCTCACAAGCACCCTCTCCGTCAGAGGAGAAACCAACCTTGCACATTAGGAAGTAGCTTATTCACCTCAGTAAGCAAGCTACCCACATGTCCTTGGGATGAGAATGCTATGCCACTGCAGGAAGAGAACATTGCCCTGGGAGTTTGTGTAGAGCAAGAATGAGGCCAAGCAAACAAAATCTGCAGTATTAGAAGTAAAGAGAGGGGAGGATTGGGGGCAGGGGAATAGTGATTGGGAAGGGGAACAAGGGAACCTCGAGAGGTCTGCAAAGTCTATTTCCACACCTCAGTGCAGATGATATGGATGTGTACATCTGATAATTCACAAGCTATATACTTATAATCTGTGTACTTTTTTCCAGAGGTACATTATACTTTAATTGAAGAAATAATGAGGCCAGGGAGTAAGGTCTGAATTTGTTGAGGATCAGGTGCTTAGGCAAGTCACTTTTCTGCTCTGAGTGTCAGTTTCTCATTTTGTAGAACAGAGATTATAATAGAATGTACTTCAATGTTTTGTTGTAAGGATTTTAAAAATGTGGTATATAAATCACTTACGATAGTACTGATTATTGTTTGGCGCCACGGAGTCAGGTCTGACTCACAGAGATCCTATGAACAACAGAACGAAACATTCTCCAACACTGTGCCATGCCTAATGCTATGTCAGTGCTTCTCTGCTATTCATAGGATTTTCAGTGGCTGATTGTTTTGGGAGTGGAATGCTAGGTCCTCCTCCCAAGCTTATAGCACCCAGTACTCCCAGATAGTCTCCCAAGGACTAATCAGACCCAACCCTGCTTAGCTACTGATATCTGATGAGATCAGACACTAGTAAGTTACTTTTAATTAGTCCTCATTCCTTATCAAGGGCTGGTTTTTGGCTTCTTTGTGCTCTCTGAGGTGCTAGGTTCAATCTCCAGCTCCTCAGAAATGGGAGAAGGACCTGACAGCCCACTCCAGAAACAATCCCAGAGCAATCAGCCATTGAAAACCCTATGAATAGCAGAGAAGCACTGACATAGTGCCGGGCATGGCACACACAGTGTCAGAGGGTGTTTCATCTGTTGTACATAGGGTTGCTGTGAGTCTGATCTGACTCCACAGCACCTAACAACAATAATTCCTTATCATTATTAATTTAGCCTAAATTTCTACACACAGAAAAGCTGGAAGAATGATTCAGTGATCTGCCTCTCACAGACTTACCTCCTGTATTCTCTAAACATCTTGCTGAGTTTGCTTCATTGTGTGTTCATGTCTCAGAGCATAGTTAAGGATTTTCTGATAGGGGCTTAGCCGTGACCGTGGGCTGGAGACAACTATGGAAACTTAGCGAGGTAAACAGTAATGCTAGTGGCAGAAAGACGTCTCAACTGAATTTACTGGAATGCAGGTGCTTTCGGTTGAATAATTCAGGTCTTTATATTCATACTTCTCAGGAGTCCATGAACAAAGGAATTTGCTGTGGGAAGTGGAGGTAATATAGTTTCAAGGCCACGGTGTCCTACATGAAAGCATATGAAATACAGAGCTTTCGTGTGACCTTGGCTTGGCCTAAAGCATATGCAGCAGATGTAAGTGCTCTTCAGTAGTTTTGGAATTTATGAATTAACACTAACCTTGAATTAGTCATATTTTCCACTGATTGGATACAGAGGAGAATGCAATTATGTATTTTTTCTTACAGACATGCTGAGTTTCTGAAATATAACTTGGGGGTTTCGTTCAGTTGGTAGAGTGCCGCTCTGGGCTCTCTGAGGCCCTGGGTTCAATCCTCAGCACTGCAAAAATGGGAGAAAGACCTGGCAGCCCACTCCCAAAACAGCCACAGAAAACTCTATGAGGGTCACTGTGAGTCTGACATGACTCAACAGCACCTAGCAACAAACAACAATATTCCTATAAAGACCATGTACTATATGTATAAAAGGAGCCTTTGTTTTGGTTCTTATTTTAATAAATTGTGGTTCTGCTTTTATGAACAAAACCAAATAATTCATAATTATCCCATTAATTATTTGCACATAAATTCCTCTGTTAGAGTAACTTAATAAGCTATTGAAAATCATTCTCCTTTGCCACATGAGTTAACACTTGCTTAGTAAGAAATTCTTTCTCATGGGGAGAGGTAGGGAGCATTTTGCTTTGTTTTAAGGCAAAGAGGCCCTCCCTAAGAAAATAAATCACACTGCAATCTAAATCCTGTAGAACTGAGAGGGTCTAAGGTAGGAAGGTGAAATCGGTGGAAATTCAATTAGCTGTTAAGTGTTAATGAATAAACCTGTTCTATTCTAAATCCAAGAGAAAGCCCCTCTGAGAACGGCCTTTCTCACCAAAGCCACCCGTTGTTGTTGTTGTTGTTGTTGTTGTTGTTGTCAGGTGCCGTCCAGTCATTGTCCGACTCATAGACATCCTATGTACAGAAGATGAAACAGTATCGTCAGTGCTTCTCATAGGATTTTCAATGGCAGATTGATTTTTGGGAGTGGGTGGCTGGGTCCTTCTCCCAAGCCTATAGCACCTTGTGTTCCCAGGCGGTCTCCCATCCAAGTACTAACCGGGCCCACCCTGCTGAGCTTCCAAGATCTGACGCCACAGTGGTACCTCTGCAGGCCAAGCCACCCATAGGATGAATATTATAGTAACTAATACAGTGTTTGCTAAACTTTTCTGCCCATACAAGTTACCTTAGGTACTTCCAAAATGTCCCAAAGCTTAGGTCCCAGGACCTACTAATTAAATCTAAAGAGGAGGGGTGGGCACCGTGCACTGGTATGTTTCAAAGACCCTCAGTCTGACAAACTCTGAAATGCTAGTCTAGGAGATTATCCTTCTATCCATTCTGTTCCTCTTGAGCCAAAATAACACAAGTTTTCGGACACACAGGAAAGCTGTCAGAGTGTCATGGTGAGCTGCCTCTCTTAGACTCACCATCTGATTCTCCACTGTAACAAACGCTAGAGCATGAACTCTTCCCTGACCACATACCATTCTAAGAAGTGTCCTTCCTTTGGCTTTTTAAAATTTAACTTTAATTATTTTTTTAATGTTTAACTCGTACATAAAATTGTAGGTATTTAGGGGTACTATGCAATATCTCAATATGTATACACACTGTATAATCAAATTAGGGTAAGCAGTTCTAGCTCCTCAAACATTTATCATTTCTTTTTGTTGAAAACATTCAAAATCTTCTCTTCTAAGAGATCTAAGGAGAAGGAAGGTGATGGGGGAAAGAGGAATAAGTGAGGGTAGTGGGGGAGTAAGTATGATCAGAGTGTTGTATGCATATGTGAAAAGGTCTTAATGAAACTCAGTATTTTGTGCAATCAATGTACTCTACTAAAAATCCTTTCTTTTAGTTTTTTTTTGTAAATATACAATAGACGTCATTATCTATAGTCACCTTACCTGCAGCTATACCACTGTAGCATCTGATCTCATCAGATCTCGGAAGCTAAACAGGGTTGGGCCTGGTTAGTCCTTGGATGGGAGACCACCTGGGAAGACCAGGTGCTGTATGCTTGGGAGAAGGACCTAGCAACCCACTTCCAAAAAACAATCAGCCATTGAAAACCCTATGAACAGCAGAGAAGCCTTAACAATAGTGTTTCGCCTGTTGTACGTAGGGTGGCGGAGTTGGACACCATCTGGATGGCAGTTAACAACAATAGTACTCATGCAGTAGCATACCAGAACTTCTTACTCCAATCTTACTGTAATGTAGTACCCATTAACCAACTTTTCCCCGCCTACCCTACCCTACTAGTCTTTCCAGCCTCTACTAACTACTATTCTCTCAGCTTCTATGAGATTTTTTTTAGATTCCACATGTAAGTGTGATCATGTGGTACTTGTCTTTCTGTGCTTAGTTTATTTCACTTAGCATAATGAAAGAACAAAGCAGAAGATATTCATACTACCTAACTTCAAAACATACTACAAAGTTACAGAGATTCAAACAGCTTGATATTGCCATAAAAAGCACATACATACACCAATGAAACAGAAACAAGGACCTTTGGGTTTTAAAAATACAATTCACTTGACATTAAAGGCAATCATTTGGGTCACTGGAGATCCTTTCCTGAAGAGCTAGTTTGGAAGAGTGGAGGGGTGGGCTAGATAATGAAACTCAACCTGTGGGAGGCAGGATGGTAAAGATGGGGTAGGGTGAGAACTGAGGCAGACAGAGACAATTTTGAATCCCAACCAATTATAGCCAGTGCTGTCAGCCTCCAGGAGTGTGGCACAGACAAATACTTCCGAGGGAAAATCCAGAGTGTATTTCAATGAAAAATCTATGGCAAAAAAGCATAGGACGTAGGAAAAAAATGTTTTTCTTGGGCAGGTGGGAAGCAGGGCCACTGTTTGTCTGTAAGGTTTCTTTGTTCTGGCCACTTGGAATTGTGTGTCCTTTAGCCACTGCCGTGTAAATTATCTCTTGCAGTCATTTCAAAGCAGTAGAGTGTGAAAATTCAGGACCAGGCAGGGGTCTGATGTGGGCTGTATCTCAGACGTGCCTTCTTTCTAGATTCTTTGCCCTCACTGTCTTCAATCTGTGATGGGAACCAGTATTTGAAGCTTTCTAGAACTGCTGTGAAGAGTAAATGAAGTCATGCCTGAAAGCAGTTTTTAGAGCTTGAAGAACTTTGTAGGACTTGATACAGTGCAGCAATTGTCATCCCATTAGTCTGTCTGCATGGTCTTACACAGTTCCTCCAAAGTCGGCTTTGTAAAAAAGCATGGAAAGAGTATGCCCCTTGAGGAGAGCTGTGGGGGCTGGCAGTGGCATGCTGGACCGGGTTCATACCTCAGCTCACAGGAAGTGACTGTTTTCAGGAATTTTGCAAGTCAGTTTTTAAACACAACTCTTCATAAAATTAAGTGGCTCTGACTTAAATATATTTAAAGCACTAAATACTGAAAACTCAGCCCTTCTTGATTTACTACATTTTACTCTTAGTTATTGAGATTATGTTTACATATCAGGTCTTTGTAGTAGAAATGCTACATACTGGTCATTGTGTGCTGTGCCACCTCATGACATCACACTGACAACTTGAAAGCAGGGTATTTGCAGAATGGAAATTAGCAAATGTTACAAGTCAAGGCTTTTTCCCTTGGAGAGCTGGTTGTAAACATTTACCTACACACTTGTGAGACAGGGTGAACAGTGGAGAGAGGGCGAGTGCTATGGCTTTGATATATTCACCCTGAGAGTTCATGGGTTGGAAACTTAATGGTGAAATTCACAGGTCAATGGTATTTGGAGGTAGGATTTGGGGAAGATAATTAGGATTAGATGGGGCAATAAGGGAGGGGCACCAATGATGCCATGAGTGACTTTATGAGAAGAAAAGAGACCCAAGCTAGCATGCTCGCTCTGTCTCGCCATGTGATGCCCTCTGCCATGTTTTGATTCAGCAAGGAGGCCCTCACCAGATGCTATTCAGACCCTGGCACATACTCTTGCACTTCTCGGCCTCCAGAGCCATGAGCCAACTAAACTTGTGTTCTTCAGAAATAATCTAGCCTTAGGTATTTTGCTGTAGAAACATAAAACAGCCTAGGAGAAAAGGAATACAGGCATTTGAAGCACATTAGCTATTCTGAGGGAAGATTTGTGGTGTTGAGGATTCAACCCAGGGCCTCAGAGAGCTCAAAGCAGCATTCTACCAACTGAGCTAAACCTCAGCTCCTCAGCCAAGGTTAAGGAAGTGCAAAAGGGGCACATGTAGCCTGGGCCTCCGTGGGATAGACAGACATATCGTGAAGGTGGAGGGGAAAAACAGGGAAAACAGAAAGGTTGACTGAAGACATGTTAGAGCTACTAGAATGCTTTGCAATCTTTAGAAACCTAAGTTTGCCCACAAGAACTAAATGAAATACACTTTCAGTGCTCAAAAACTTCAGCTCATTAACCATGTTTAATTTGTAATTAGTATTACTAGAAACATTTCCAAACAGTAACATGAGTGTGTAGATCTCCCTTATGTTCTCTCACACCAGCCATTTCCAAAGGAGGCTGCCCTTTTTATATCTGAGCATAACCCTGAGGGCCAGAGATTTGAATGACAGAATGATCCTTAGACAAAAGCAGGATCAATATGTAATGATGGGTGTTTTAAGCTGCTTAGAGTTCTCCCTCCCTCTCTCTCTCTCTCTCTCTCTCTCTCTCTCTCTCTCTCTCTCTCTCTTTTCTTGTTTCTCCTTGAAGGAGTGGGAAATGGAGTTAAAATTAACACATACAATGCAATTAGGGAGGATATTTTTGCAAATGCATGAAAACATGCAAAAGAAATGGGTAACTGTGTTTGTAAGGATGGAAGGGAGGCTAACTTTTCACGGTATATGACAATGCATCTTCTTGAAACTTTAAAAGATAGGTCACTAAATACATTTTTAAAAAGTCCATTATTTTTGCAGCCTGACAGACCCCAACATGTAAATAGATTATGGACTCAGACATGTAGCACCTGAGGTTGAGTTTGTCATTTACAGAGTTTAGAGCAGAATTTTTTCTTTACATAGTTCTTGATGAGGATTAGAGAGAGTCTGTATTTAATACTCAGCATAGAGTGGATATTAAATAATAACTGTACGGCTAGAAGGAAGGTAAAAGATTTTTCTTGATAGACTGTAGTGAAATAAAACTTTCTGTCTACATTTTAGGTCTGAGGAAGTTTTGCAAGTAAAAATAGTAATCTTATATTCAGAACTTAAGCTCATTAGCCATGTTGAAATAATTTATAATTAATATTATTAAAAGTAATTCTTAACAAGGGCACGAAGGAGCGCCTCCAGCACTGATAGAGTGCTTCCAGCCTGTGGAATTCTGCAAGTCTAACCAAATTACCCTGGTGGGAGGGAAGGAAACGAAGTCATGGTGATAATGATTATGATGACAGTGAGGACAATAAATAATCATCCCTTACTATGTCCATGCCCACACTAACTTCATCCTTATCCTGTAATCAGAGGATCATACATATGCCAATGGATTCTAATGCCTAAATGTTATTGACATAGTCTAGGCATTAAACCATTATCATTTGCAAGCCCTGGATTAAGAAAGTAATTGCTAGGCTTTCATAGTTAAATCCTAGCTGTCAAGTCTTATGAATATTGTAGTGCTGTCTACAAGTCTGAATAATTTTTGAACTGTTAACTCGGTAACTGTTTTGTAAAAGACGTCTGAAAGGTTGCGGTCAGTCTTCAAAGCAGTTCTCAAGAATTGTGTTCCAAGATGGCCATTGAACTGGAGGAAGCTTGTTAATAAAAGCATGACCATGAAGGTGGTTAATTTTTCTGTGAGTACATGTCAATTAACCCTAATAGAATTATTGTGGTGCTGATTTTGTTTAATCAAACATCACAAAATAATTGAGCTCTGAACAAATGGCTTATTACAGAAATGTGCAGGTTGTCAAGGATTGGCGAGCGCATTTCAGAATGCACATGCGTTAATATTTCATTAAAATGAGCAGTTACCAAAGGCCTGATGCTAAAGGCATCAAAGGGACATGTGGCCCATACAGAGCTTCTTGGCTTCTCAGCCAACAGAAAAGCAGATGTTTTGAAGAGTGAGTGTTTTGAGAATTGAAGGGAAGGAAAACTTTGCTCCTTATTTATCATCTACAGTGTCTGAGAAAGGGCAGAAACCGTGTTGTGTTATCTGCATTTATTTATAAACCCATTATTTGCTATAGCTACAAGGTTTCTGAAGCACCTTTAAAAATACAATTTAACGCACAGCTTCTCTTCTCTTCTCTGGATGCACACAGGAATTATACAGGAAGCTTTGGAACATCCTGATGCCTGGGCCCCATGACTGACCACTGACCAGTGAAAACATTTTTTTCTTTTCTTTCCTCTTTTCATACACACACACACACACACACACACACACACACACACACACACACACACACGGGGCTGGGCTTTAGCTTAGTTGGTAGAGCACTGCTCTGCAGTCTCTGAGGCCCCGAGTTCGATTCCCAGCACCACAAAATGGGAGAAAGATGTGGCAACCCACTCCCAAGGCAATCCCGAAACAGCCATTGAAAGCCCTATGAGGGTCACTATGAGTCGTACTCGACTCGACGGCACCTAACAACAACATATATATATACATACATACATATATATATATATATATATATATATATATATATATTTATATATATATATATATTTTCTTCCTTTCATCCTTTACTATTCCTCAAATGGTGATCTATTAAATGAATACTCATTTGTCTCACTTTCTGAGGTTGATTTAAGTTCTGAATGCAAAAATAAGCAACTTGGCACCTTTCGTTTAGAGGCCACCTCCCACTTACCTCTGCAAACTTATAAATTTATGAGATAGTAGACTCCAATGCTACAGAATTCTAACTGAACTTTTTTATGTACACATGTGGAAGTAGATACTACCATCAATATATGTATATCAGTGGCTTTCTGCAAAACTCCACAAGGCAGGGGACAGGATTTAGGGCCTAATAAAACTACTTACTTCGATGTGGTATGAAATACATCAAAGGCTTTTTACCTAAATATGTCATTTCCACATCTTCTGGAGTTAGAAGCCAGGCCTGAAGTTCCAGCTCTTTAAACAGTTGGCATTATGTGTTATAGAGCTCATAGTCCAATTTATCGCTGGGTTGCACATGCTTCGAAAACAACATTTTTCACGTATGCTCAATTGTTGTGAGTACTAACCATTTCCTCTGTAAGACCCAGGTTGACTTACTAGTTTGGCTTGCCAAGTGGTTACCAGGAGGAAACTACCTGGCTCCCTGTTGCTAGCCTTGGGGGAGAACAGGGTGCCAGTCATGCTGAGCTGTATGAACAGACATGCAGGAATGACAAAGAAAAAACTAACACTTACAGGAAACCATCGCTGTTCCCCCCCCTTATAATGACATAACGTAGAAGAAATAAATAAAAATACTGAGTTTAGTTTATTATTGCTATTTTAAATCATTCTCACATATGCAATTTTATTTGATTCTCTTATAATTTCATTTTACTGATGGAGCAGTTAGACTCATAGAAGTCCATTGTCTTGCCTGAGATGATCCAGCTAGTAGTGAGAGTTCACAACCCAATTCATGTTCTCTCACTTCTTCCATGATCCCCGAGGTTATCTCTAGCCCAGGAAGGGGAAAGAACTGAAAGAGCTAGCTGGAATCCAATCACAGTATCAGTTGATCATGCTACTGTTTTCCATAGGGTTACTGGAAGGATATAGATTCCGTAGGATGTTGAGATAATGGATATGACAGGAAAGGAGACAATGGTTAGGTCTGTCCTGAAATGAATTAGAAAACACTATATTAAATCAGGGAGAAGGACCCAGCAACCCACTCCCAAAAATCAATCCGCCATTGAAAACCCTATGAATAGCAGAGAAGCTCTGACAAAGTGCTCCCCCCCCCCATTGTACGTAGGGTCACATTGAGTCAGGTACCAACTTGATGGCACCTAACAACACATTACATCATGCTTCAGCTGAAGCCCTATGGCATCCGATCCCTTCAGATCTCAGAAGCTAAGCTAGGTCGAGCCTAGTTAGTACTTGGATGGGAGACTGGGAATAACAGGTGCTGTAGGCTTAGGAGAAGGACCTAGGAACCCACTCCCAAAAATCAATCTGCCATTGAAAACCCTATGAATAGCAGAGAAGCATTGACAACTCTTGTTTCTCTCCTGTTGTATGTAGGGTCGCTATGAGTCACATACCGACTCTATGGCACCTAACAACAACAACAACAACATATTAAATCGAGACACAGTTCTTTCCTTAATAACAAAAGATTCTCAAGGATTTTAAAGAAACTATTGTACGTCAGGACTCTCCTGATATCCCTATGTTGGATAAGGTGGTTTCTTTTTTCTCAAAAGATTCTGCTACTGGGCTACTATTCATCATAGTGACATAAGATAACTGCCTTAAGTAATCTGTACAAAACAGTTTCAGCCCTCTAGTTAAAAAAAAATGAAGGTAGAGATTCAGGGGCTTAAAAATAGAGAAAAGAGTGACAAAAGGCAGACAATGAAAGTCAGAGGCCGTTTTTGTCTCAGAGGGAAGACTAACTGATGAGCCTTCTCTTCTACTTACCTGGCAAAGAGCACAACTCACCCCGGGTGAGTGGGTGAAAAGCAATTTGCAAGTTGTCTTGTGTGTGAAAACCCAAGATGAGTGGCTGAGCTGGCTAGAGAAGAGGATTTAGTGTCAGTGATATGAGGACTTCTATTGTTCTTACTTGTATAATTTGTCATATGTAAAGCAAGTCAGACTTGGAAGGCTCAAGCAAAAAGGAAGAATGTTCAAGGGCATGAAAGAAGGCAGATTTTGCCCTAAGGATTTGTCTTTATGTAGTAATCCTGCAAGTTCTTCTAGGTGATAGAATCTGCCCCCAGTTCCATATCACGTTTTAGGCTCTGTAGAGGATTAAAAAGATCGCAACCTCAGTTTTAAAGGTATAAGTAGTGGAAGAAGGAGAATAATAGCACAGATAAACTGCTAAGAGATTTCAAACAAGGGGGAGAGCATTTCTAGCTTGGAAGCATAGAGAAGATTGGGACCTTTAAACTAGTCACTGAAGAATTAGGGAGAAGAAATGAAAAATGAAAGGATAGACGTAAATAAAACAATGCAAATAGTGTTTCCTTTCTTCCAAGAGAAGCCCAAGCAATGTCCTTTTCCAGAAGGATCATGCAGTATAGGATGGCCAGGCTGGTCAGCAGGCCGCTTTGGAGTGACTTGAACACTGCAGATGAGACGAGATGAGGCAGTGCACTGCCTCAGCTGGGCCAGACAGTCTCATTCTGGATTTTAATCCAGAGTGCAGTAGACTTCACACGTTCCTGCTGAGAAGGCGCTCTGGCAACTTCAGACAGTCACAGGGAACTGCTCTTCTGGGGCCCGGGATGAACACTGTAACCTAATGGAGGGAAGTAAAGACAGAAGTAGATGTCCAGATAGATCATTTCAGGTTGTTACTGCCTTGAAGACAAACAAAGAAGAAGAAACAAAAGGGACTATAAAAGGCAACCAAAAATCAGAGCCATTTAGAGGATGCAGTAATGGAGACTTCAGTAGGTCAGCATCACTGGAGACTGAGAGCAAATCATAAGAGAAGACTGGAACAAACCTTCCAGTGGCTGATTTTTAAGGGTAGCAAGGTACAGAGGGAAATCAAAGGTGACCGCATTGTCCTTAATAATCATTTTAATAGAACTCATTCCCTCTTGTCGGACAACATGCTCTGTACGTTTTATTTTCCCAGTAAGTCTAGGAGACAGTCATCACTATTTCTATTTCATAAATGAAAAAGCAATGAGGTTCAAAGAGCTTAAATAACTTGCCTAACCTCACTCCGCTAGGGTTTGAACTCAGGTCAGTGTGATTCCCATGGTCATGCTATTAAATACTCCTGATATATCAAGTCAGGTTGGAAGTGTGTGGAAAGATCTAGAGAAAGGGCAGGAAGACCAAGGACACATTCACTTTTAGATGTGTAGAGTGTGCTGGATACCATGATGCATGCCTGGGATCCCAGCGACTCCAGTGGCTGAGGCAGAAGGATTATGAGTTTGAGACCAGAGGCAGCCTGCACAACACTGTGAGACTCTGACTCAAAATAAAAAACAAAAAAGGGGTAGGGGGTACGTCTTAGTGGTAGAGCATTTGCCTAGCATATGTGAGGCCCTGGTTTCAACCCCTAGAACTAAAAAGTTAAAAAAGAAAGGAGAGGAAAAATAGAATGGATATGACGAGTCTGAACTGCCTCTGTGACATTTATTGTTGGTGATATTTGGCTGGAGGAGTCAGAGCTAAAGGAAGGACGCCATGGAAAGTCCATCATGAAGCTAATTGCATAGATTAAGCCAATCATTGGAGCCATGAGAGATGCTATTTAAAAAGTAGTAATTATATAAAGTCACTACTGTGTCACAGGCACTATACTGGTTCCTTATACATGTCATCTTGTTTAGTTTTTATAATAGTTAAGCTCAGAAAACTGAGACTCCGTATGTCTACTTGGCATTGATCAAATTGTCTGGAGGTGATGGGACCAGTCTTTAGCTCAGGAAGTGACTTTGCAGCTCATGCTGTTTCTATTTTGAGCTGTAACTAAGTTTCCCAAAGAAGAAATGGTGTTCAGAGAACAGTCAGGGTCCTATTGAAGCCAGGCTCTGTCGTTGGCTGCAATTGCACATGACTTGTTTTGCTCCTGCCTCATAGTGTGCTAATTGTGTTCAGTTTTCTTCCACCTAGCAATTGAGTGCTCCATCTTTAATTTCCTTTCTTTCCTCAAGAAAATGTCAAGGACATTTCAACCAAGAACATTCAGTCTGTAGATAGATATATATTAAATGCAGAGAAAACAGATGGGTCTCAAAGAAGTAATTATGGATGCTTTTGTCATTTAAAGAAAATTTTGTCTTAAGTTTTTTAATGGGTACATAATAACATAAAAATGTGTATGTTAATGGTGCAACATGATGCCTTGATACATATACACATTGTGTAATGCTTAAATGAGGTAAAACATATTTGTGTCCTCAAATATTTGTCATTTTTCTTTGTCAGAAACTTTCAGTCTTTTAGCTTTTGGAATGTAAGTACATCATTGCTATTATAGTCACCCTACTGCGCAACCGCACACCAGAACTTCATGCTGCTGTGGCTTAGTACCCACCGATCGGCTTCTCCCCATTCCTCCCTCCCAGCTACTCTCCTCACCCTCTGATAACCACGACTCTTCCTCACCTTCAAATTTTGACTGGCAAAACGTCACCTGGGAAAGATGGTCTGTGTGTTCTTTTGTTCACACCATCCTTTAGTCATTAAAGCGAACACTGCTGTTGATGCCCCTCCCCATGTCATTTATAGCAGTGGCTATAGTAAAGGATGGCTTTTATCTCAGGAAGCTTACCCATTAGTCCAGGAGAGGGACTTTAATCAAGTCTCATATTTGCATCATAACAAATTGTGCTTAGGGCTATGAAGAAGGATCTTTGAATGTTTATAAAAGAGAGACCCAATCTGGTAGGCGCAGGGACCTTTTGAGCAAACATCTGGTGAGCTGAAAAGTTGTAGAGCATGATATGTCAGCACATAAGGTGCTACGGGGCAGGAAGCCTCTTTGACTCAGATAAAGTCGGAGAGTGGAGCCAGTTGATGGGTGTCCCTGCCAGACTATTCAGAGTCACTGAGGATGTTGGAGAGCAATGGAGAATCACTGAAGAGTGAAACGAAGGGTAGTATTATACCTGCACATTATTATCATTATTATGAATATTTTAAATTAATTATTTTTAGTGTGGTACTGAGGAGTTAGAGAGACAGAAAAAGAATTGATGCTTTTTAATTGTGGTGCTGGAGACGTCTATTGAATATAGCATGCACTGCCAAAAGAACCAACAAATCTGTCTTAGAAGAAGTGCAACCAGAGTGCTCCTTGGAAGCAAGAATGGCCAAACTGCATCTTACATATTTCGGACATGTAGGCAGGAGAGATCAATCCCTGGAGAAGGACATCATGTTTGGGAGAGTGGCAGGTCAAGGCAAAAGAGGAAAACCCTCCACCAGATGGATTGACACAGGGTCTGCAACAATGGGCTTAAACATAAATAAGATCGTTTGCCTGGCACAGAATCGGGAAGTGTTTCGATCTGCTGTACATATAGGGTCGCTATGAGTCGGACTCCACTCAACGGCACCTAACAACAACAACAACAACAACAACAACAACTGAGGAGTTGAACCAGGACCCTCACACGTGCTTTTTGCAAGCCTTCAACCACTGACCTGTAATCTTGCCCATTTTTTAATTTGTATTTTGAGACAGAATCTTGCTAAGCTATGCAGTCCTCAAACCTGTGATCCTCCTGCTTCTGCCTCCCGATTTGCTAGGCTTATAGGCATGAGCCACCATAATGGGCTATCTCTGCACAATAAAAGGTACATTCTGGCTGGTGTCCAAATGGTGGGCTTAGGTGGTGGCCAGCAGGAATGGGAGGTGAGGAAGTTCAGAGAAAGCTTTCACTGAAGTGCTCTAGAGGGTAAGATAGCAAAGATAAGAAAAGTCAGTTCAGCTCCCAGTTTCTCAGCCTCTATCGTAGATCATGAATCCAATTTTGAACAAGTTTCATTTGCAGTGTTTTTGAGGCATCCGTGTGAATTATGTATATTACACATTATTCTTCACAGGCTTTTAAAAAACTATTTTTGAATGTATGTAATAATTAAAACAAGATTCAGTATCTACCTTTGATTGGTGAGCATCTTTTAGAGAACTGGGTCCCCAGAAGAGCAAGAAATAAGTGGTGATTTGTGGAGAGCATATAAATAATCTATAAAGAGATAGTTCCTACCTTGCTGTATTGTTTCAGGAAGAACTGACTGCTGGCAGGAGGTCCACAGTGTTTATCAAAATTTATGGTATTTTTCTAAAAGCCATCTACTTTAGTCCATTTTCTGTTACTGATAACACAATCCCACAGACTGAGCAAGATGTAAAGAAAAGAGGTCTGCTTTGGCCCATGGTTCTGGCCCAGTGTTGAGAGGCCACATCTGGCGATGGCCTCCTTGCCGGGAAAGTCCCAGAGCTGTGCAGGCCATCAAATTGGGAGAAAGAGGGAGCTTGCCAGAAACCTAAGCAAACTGGCTTTTATAGTAGATCCACTCTAGAAATAACCTGTTAACCTTTTAATCCGTCAGTTGCATGAACGGGTTAATCCAGGTATGAAGGAAGAGCCCAAATCACTTTTTTGAGATGAGGTCTCACTTGGTAGCCCAGGCTGGCCTTGGACTCCCAGTTCTCTTGCTTCTACCTCCCAGGGCTGGGATTGCAGGCATGTGGCACTTTGCCCAATCTGAATCACTTCTTAAAGGTCCAGCCTATTCTCATCTTAATGTCTTATACTGGGGTTAAATTTCAACTTGAGTTTTGGAGGGAACAAACCACTGTCAAGCCATAGCAGCTTCAAAGTTATACTCATTGATCAGCCTCTCCCCATTCCTCCCTCCCAGCTACTCTCCTCACCCTCTGGTAATCAAGACTCTCCTTCACCTTCAAATTTTGACTGGCAAAAAGTCACCTGTGAAAGATGGTCAGTCTGTTCTTTTGTTCAGACCATCATTTTAGCCTTTAAAGCAAACACTGCTGTTGACTGGTCAATTATAAAAAAGTGTGGAGATTCAGCTGGGCATGGTAGCACACGCCTATAATCCCAACAGCTTGGGAGGCAGAGGCAGGAGGATCACAAGTTTGAGACCAGAGGCAGCCTTCGTAACTCAGTGAGACCCTGTCTCAAATAAAGTAAAAAAATGGGCAACTCAAGGTGCAGCTCAGTGGTCTAGCACTTGCAGAGCATACAAGCGTGAGGCCCTGGGTTCAACCTCAGGTACCCCCCCCCAAAAAAAAATGAAAGTAAAAAAGTCTGGAGATTCCATGTAAGTCTATCCTGATTCTTCTAAAGAATGGAATAATGTTTAAAAAGAAAGTTCTGGAATGAGGTCATGTTGGTCCTTTAATGTGGTTAGGTGCCATGTCGTTGGATCCAACTCATAGTCGACCCTCATAGGGTTTTCAATGGCTGATTGCTTTAGGATTGCTTTGAGAGTAGATTCCCACATCCTTCTCTTGTTTTTGCCATGCTGGAGATCAAACCTGAGTTCTCAAGAGACTGTAGTTTGGCACTCTACCAAGTGAGCTAAACCCCAGCCTTTAAAAGAATGTTGTTGTCAGGTCCAACTCATAGCGACCCTTATAGGGTTTTCAATGGCTACTTATTTTGGTATTGCTTTAGGAGTGGATTGCCATGTCCTTGTCCCATTTTTGGGGGCTCTGGGGATCAACCCTGGGTCCTCAGAGAGTGTGGAGCAGCGCTCTACCAACTGAGCTAAACCCTAGTTGTTGTTGTTGTTGTTGTTGTCGTTAGGTGCTGTCGATTTGTGTCCCAATCATAGTGGCCCTCAAATGGTTTTCAGTGGCTGATTGGGGATTGCCTCAGGACCGGATTGCCACGTCCTTCTCCCATTTTTGTGGTGCTGGGAATCAAACCCAGGACCTCAGATACTACAGAACGGTGCTCTGACAACTGAGCTAAATCCTAGCCCAAACCCTAGTTAGGGGTATATAAAGGTTTCATTAAGAAGCAAAGACCTAGATTGACTTTTGAGGCAAGTGATTCAGTTAGCCACAGAGCTTTGAAGTATACAAATTTAAAATCAGAACTCATTGCTTTGCTCTGTGTGCCTAAGGAAAATGTAAGCCTTGAAACAGTAAAGGCAGATTACTTAGGGAGAGCTATAATGAAATCTCTTCTTGATGTCTAATTCAGCAGACCTGTATTTCTTTGAAAATTTTTTTTTTTTTTTTTTTTTTAGGAGAAACATTTCTACTCCCCTCCCACCCAGTTTGTTTCCTTTATGTGCCCAGCTTCTGAAGGCATGTTAAGTTGTTTGACCAATGGCAACATGAAATTTAAATCCAAAGATCTTCCTGACCACAAATTTGTAATTGCACCCTATGTTCCCATTCGATCATTATAGAGCATAGCTAAGCATTTTTGGTGACCCATTCTGACTTTCAGTGAGAGATGGAGTATTACAAAGTCAAGAATTGAGGACCACAAATGTACTCTTGTAATCACTACATTCACTAAACAGCACAAAGATTTCCTTCTGTATCCTCGCTCTTGGGACACAGGTCAGTGGTTTTGCGTGCTATCGCTGCCCAGGGAGCTTTAAAACACACCAGTCCCTACTTCACACCTGTAGAGATTGTGATTGACTTGGTTTAAGGTGTGGTCCATGCTCTGGAATTTTTAGAAGCCTGCTGAGTGACTGAAATATATACGCAAGATTAGAGCTCCTGGCTTAATTCAGAGTGGAGTCTTGGAGTAGCATCAAGATCTTCTGTTCCTCAGACTCCCAGGGCATTTGCGGGCAGGTGAAGTTCAGAATTCCTCCAGGGAACCCCCAGCGTTTATCACTGATGAAAAAGCATTCCCAATAGTACTGTGTATAGCACTTTCTGCCTAGAGTACATTAGCAACAGGATGAGTGCTATAATTACAGATTTCAAGTAAGTCGAATCTGAATTAATGAATATTTTTATCATAACATAGAATTCTCAAAATTCTGTTCCCAGTCTAGTCATGCTGCCTAATGTTTAAAAATAGGGGCTGAGTATAAAAAGACATTGAGATGCTGCAGAATTCCATATCAAGTCCTTGCTAGCTCTTCCCCCTTACCCATTCCTCACCGGATCCAAAGCTGGCTCTTTCCCACTGCTGAAAGTTCTACATTCTTGTGTATTTTTTTTCTAAAAATCCTTTTCCCCCACAAAATAGACAGGACAAATGCATTTTAGTGAACAAATGGCACTTCAATAGGAAAGCTTTTTATAAATTGTTGTTAGGTGCTGTCGAGTCGGTATCCGACTCATAGCGACCCTATGTATAACAGGGGAGACACTATTGTCAGTGCTTCTCTGCTGTTCATAGGGTTTCCAATGGCAGATTGATTTTTGGGAAGGAGTTGCCAGGTCCTTCTCCCAGCCTACAGCTTCTGGTGTTCCTAGGCAGTCTCCCATCCAGGTACTAACCAGGCCTGACCCTGCTTAGCTTCTGAGATCTGACGGGATCGGATGCCACAGGGCTATAGCTGCAGGCCTTTTATAAATTAGCTCACTCTATTGAGGATCCGGGGCTGGGATTTAGCTCAGTTGGTAGAGCGCTGCACTGCACTCTCTGAGGTCCCAAGTTCAATTCCCATCACCGCAAAAATGGGAGAAGGGCCTGGCAATCCACTTCCAAGGCAATCCCGAAACAGTCAGCCATTGTAAAAACCCTATGAGGGACACTGTGTCGGATAATGACTTGACGGCACCTAACAACAACAACATTGAGGTTCTGATAAGGAAAAGTAACATTGCAGAGAATTATGTAGTTAGAGCAGCAACCATGTTAGTCTGAAGAGTAAATTTTGGAAATATGCAAATGGAATTTTACCAAGAAAATTATCCTTGCAGTGACAAAATTTTCTTTTAGATAGCAATCATATGTGTGGGAAAGGGGACAGATCTCGTCTAGATAAAAATGTAGGTGCACCAAATTTGAGTGTTTATAAAAATCCACTCTCTGGTTTTTGTGCTTGGCAACACGACAGCAATTCATTTGGCTTTATTTTAAAATTGCAGTGACTATACAGTCTGCATATTGCCGTGGGGCAGCTCTGTCTAGGAGAGCTAAACCCCAGTTTTTCTCCCCAAACACTTATGCTAGACAATTTTCA
The DNA here is from genome assembly GCA_007922755.1 of Pedetes capensis. Taxonomy (NCBI): domain Eukaryota; kingdom Metazoa; phylum Chordata; class Mammalia; order Rodentia; family Pedetidae; genus Pedetes; species Pedetes capensis. Next base: position 74,261 of record VMDO01000846.1, read on the forward strand.
CCTGACAGGTGCATTTTTATTCTTTCTTTCTAAGCCAGAAACAATTGTGTGAAAGGCGATTTTCTCAGTCTAATATTTCACCACCCACCTTTCTGAGCATTCTCAGAAGACAGAGACGAATGTTTCTGATCATGTGTGATTCTGGAATCCCCTTTTCTTCTCCAGTTACCTACTCTCCATGCAAGATTTTCAAACACTGGCAAATCGTCTAGTAGTGTTGGAAGGTCTGTACATGCCAAACACAGAAGGCAGAAAGTGTTTATTAGTTAGAATGTTTGATTTCAATTAGTTAACCCCCCTTGAAGAGTTGGTAACTATTAAGGAAATGTTTTCACTTCATGTTCAAACTTCCAGGGCAGAGTGGTACCAGTGTGAGTTATTTGGTGATGTTATTATGCCATCAAAGGCATACATTCTTTTTATCTTTTTTTTTTTTTTTTTTTTTTTTTGTCATCCTCTGCATTTGGGCTTTCCCCTTTGGATCAGATTTTTATGGCTGCCGCAGCTCCAAGCATCATATCTGCACACATCCAAGTTCAAAAGCTGAAGATAGTGTATCTTTTCCTTGTGTATCTTTTTAAAGAACAAAGAAAACTTTCCTACGATGCCACTAAGGTTTTTTTCTTGTTTCCATTATCCAGAACTGCATAATTTGCTCTTTCCTGGACAGTTGACCCGCCCACCTTATGATCTGTGTGCTGGGAATTGTATTTATTGCTAATACTAGATGTGCAGTTCTGATCTGGTCTAGAGCTCGGATCTCATACCTCTTCCCCTGGAGTCAGCTACTGTTGCAGGTCAGGTATCAGATAAGCAGCTCCAAAAGGAAACCACAATCTGGGAATGGAAGCCGCTATTTTCTAATGAACATGGCAAACATCCTAGTCTTTTTTTCCTAATCTTCTTAAATTTGCCTTTCCAGCTATTTGAAACACAATTTTGGAGTTCAGAAGAAACTTAAAATTCCTGTCCTTTATGTAGATGCCCATGTGCTTTTGCAGCTGATCCTCCTTCTGAAGCGGCACACTGTGTCTGTGTAGAGGGACAGAGATATGCACAAGCCATGTGCATTGCTTTAACAAAATAGTCACTGGGAATTTTATTTATTTTTAATTTTTTGTTTTTATTTATTTATTTATTTATTTTTGCAGTACTGGGGTTGAACCCAGGGCCTAGCGCCTGCGTGCTCTGCAAGTGCTGGACCACTGAGCTGCATCCCCAGCCCATTTTTTTACTTTTGGAGACAGGGTCTTGCTAAGTTACGCAGACTGCCTCTGGTCTCGAACTTGTGATCCTTCTCCCTCCACCTCCAGAGCCACTGGGATTACAGGTGTGCACCATTGCGCCTGGCTTCACTGGGAATTTTAAAGGTTAGTTACTGCCCTCATAGGACACAGATTATGTTTTCCATAATGATTTTTTCTGGCAAAGCAAGTAAATTAGACTTTTGTTCATTTGAAGCAAGAGGCAATTTTGTTGTTTTAATATATACAATTAAACTGAGTTGAAATCGTCTTTAAATGAAAGTTGAAAACAAACTGTTATCAGTCAATGTAATGTTTGTGGTTACAGCTTTTGTATGTATTTGGATAAGTTGAGAAAAATAAAGGCTTTTCAACATTGCCAGACATTTTATTTCATTCCAAGAGAGAAAAAAGTAGTGTGTTGGCAGTGTTTGAAATTGGCTGTAAAATATTACATACAATGATAATTTGATTTGATATCCATATGAGCCCATTTATTCTCATTGATCAAGTTTAATCATGTAGTACATCAGTGTCCACGGATGTGGGAATCAGACAATTGCAAATTTAGCTAATGAAATTTATTTATTGTTTTTAATTGATTAATCTTTCCTAACCACGACTTGAGTCTTTTAATTTGATATTTGCAAGCATTCGTATTAATAATGGCAATTTTAAAAATGTTCCTACTTCCTAAAATTTGATATTTGTAAAGTTAATGCATATCTTTTGTTCTCTTATTATAAGTTACTGCTAATTTTATGGCTTTGGGATGACTGCCAGTGACTTACTGCCTCAGAAAGGATGAGGTTAAGAAAGGAATGATTATCTTTTATATTTAGCTAGATTTATTAGTGCTGACTTGGGTTTTGTGCCCAGGCAAATGAGTTCACACTAGTGTCATCTCAAAGATTCTTGGGGCTCTGTTGAAGTTTAAATTCAACCATTAGAAGGTTATTATAAGAAGTTTAAGAATTAGCTCCTTTTGACTCACATTTTTAATGTGGTCCACCTTCAAGCATTGATAAAAATCATTGCTCTCTGCTGTGTTGCACTAAAATCCCAATGAGCCATACATTATTGTTTTCTTTCATCCTTATCTCTTAGAATTATTCATTTGAAAAAGTGTCTCAGACCTTTCAGTATCTTTCTCATCTATTTTTGGTTCAGTTACATTAAAAATTTGATTATGTTGGTATAGGAAAAATCAGCCATAATTGTTGACTGGAATTTCTTCTGTAAAACAATTTGCTGACAGTCCATCTTTTATACCTCGTAGATATTGAAAGTATGTATTTAGTGCATAGATTTCCCTGGATTCCTGTTTGCAAGCAATAGAAATAAAATTTATAGTGCTTTAGCATAGATGAATTTACTGGCTTATATAATGGTGTAGTCAAGCAAGATTCCTGCTTCAGTCATAGCCATATCCAGGAGCTCAGTTTCACTACTAATTTTTCACTTTCTACTCAGCTTTTCCTCTGTGTCGACTTCTTTCTCTGACAAATTATTTCCTTTTGTAGCCATGAGCATCAGCCACCTTGTGTCCTAGAAACTCCAAGTTCAGCAAGATGAGGATTATTTTATATAATCTCAGTAAAAGTTGTGAAATTAAATTCCATGACCAGGGACATAGTGATCTTATCCTTGATGTAATCTCTATGTCTAAGAATCGGAATGTGTCCCTGGTTGACACAGGTTGGTCCCTGGACAATACTCAGCACCAACACCTGGGACCTGGTTAGAAATGTACCGTCTGAGGCCCCATTTTAAATCCAGTGACTGGGAAGTTCTAGGAGTGGTGCTCAGAGGCCCTCCATGTGGTTCTCATGCTTGCTCAAGGTTGGGAATCACTACCACACATGTACCAGGCCAGGCCTGAGTCTTGTGTACCCCTTAGAGCCAGAGTCTAGTTTCGTCCCCACAGAGAGCATGCAGAAAAGAAATGTGAGCAACTGACAGCAGGAAGAAGGAAGAGCAGATAGTGCGCCACCACAGAGAGAGACTCACGACAATGACATTTAGGCTCAGTAATAAGGTTTTCCTTGATGTCTCATGGCATAATCTCTCAGAACACCGCTGATTATGGGCTCTCCTCCAGAAACCCAGTATTCTAATTGAGCCAATACACTTCATCCTCCTCTAGGAGACAGCAATTTTGGTTCAATTTTATCTCCAAATGGGTGGCTGGTCAATCTCAAAAGGTTTGCAGACCATGTGATTTCCTTATCAAATGCTTCCTGAATTCTAGGATACAGTCTAGTGCAATTAAAGCCTGGAGTGATGAGCATTATAGCTCCTCCATGATAAGTAATAGAATAAATCCACTTTCCTTCAAAAGTTCTCAGTGAAAATGGCAGTGATTTCAGGGGATTTTACGGGGCTTGCAAGAAGGTAGTCAGCATTGCAATATTATCTAAAATAATTTTTAAACATATCTTAACAAAGGCACTTAGAAAGGGAGATGAGTAATATTTCACATTACTAACGTTGATTGTACTTAATGTATGTGTAATTTGAGACATTTGTACTTTCTGTCCAGGGGGAGGCAGTAGAGAGCATGCCAATGGTGCTCAAGTGATTCTTAGTTTATCTGCTCCCAAGAATCCTCTGGGTATTTGTTCTCAGGGTACTTGTTAAAAAATATGAACCCAAGATTTTTTTTTTTTTCCTGTAGTAGGGGGATGAACCTAGGGACGTCCACATCCTTTGCAAAAGCTCTATCACTGGGCTGCAAAACCACCCCCTTAAAATATTTTTTTTCTTATCTTGAGACAGGGTCTCGCTAAATTACACAGGCTACCTCTGGCCTCAAACGCATGATCCTCCTGCCTCTGCCTCTAGAGTTGCTGGGATCTGCGGGGTGTGCCACAGTGCCCAGCACCAAGATTCTTTTTTATGGTACTCTTATTTGGGAGATTATAGATGGGAACACAGCACTTTGCACTTTTAGTTACTGTTCCAAGGAATTCTTAGCACAGGCACATTTGGAAGAGACTCTATGATGGAGACGCCTGAGGATACTGTTGACACTAGGTGCGAGGTCGCATCATAGTTGTAATAACTCTTCCTAGCACAGGATGAGCTGTTTAACCCCATGCAGCTTCCAGTGTTAGCTGCTGCCATTGCTCTTGGTCATTGTTCTTCCTCTTTCCTTTTGAATGACTGGCCTGTTTTACTTCTGGTTTCTTGTGCTGCAGATAGAGGACATGCAGTGGGGCAAAGGAATCCGGGAGATCCCGCCCTCCGTGTGCACACTGCCATGCAAGCCTGGGCAGAGGAAGAAGACGCAGAAGGGCACGCCTTGCTGCTGGACCTGTGAGCCCTGTGACGGCTACCAGTACCAGTTCGATGAGATGACATGCCAGCACTGCCCCTATGACCAGCGGCCCAATGAAAATCGAACCGGCTGCCAGAACATCCCCATCATCAAGCTGGAGTGGCACTCCCCCTGGGCCGTCATCCCTGTCTTCCTGGCAATGCTGGGGATCATTGCCACCATCTTTGTCATGGCCACCTTCATCCGCTACAATGACACACCCATCGTCAGGGCCTCTGGGCGGGAGCTCAGCTATGTTCTGCTGACGGGCATCTTTCTGTGCTACATTATCACTTTCCTGATGATAGCCAAGCCGGATGTGGCCGTGTGCTCTTTCCGGCGGGTCTTCTTGGGCTTAGGGATGTGCATCAGCTACGCAGCTCTTTTGACGAAAACCAATCGGATTTATCGCATATTTGAGCAGGGCAAGAAATCAGTAACAGCTCCCAGACTCATAAGCCCCACGTCACAGCTGGCTATCACTTCCAGTTTAATATCCGTTCAGCTTTTAGGGGTTTTCATTTGGTTTGGTGTTGACCCCCCCAACATCATCATTGACTATGATGAGCATAAGACAATGAACCCTGAGCAGGCCAGAGGCGTTCTCAAGTGTGACATTACAGACCTTCAGATCATTTGCTCCTTGGGGTACAGCATTCTTCTCATGGTCACATGTACTGTGTACGCCATTAAGACTCGGGGTGTACCAGAGAATTTCAACGAAGCCAAGCCCATTGGATTCACTATGTACACAACATGTATAGTATGGCTCGCCTTCATTCCAATTTTTTTCGGCACTGCGCAATCAGCGGAAAAGGTAAGCGAAAATGCGCATCATATCATACTTTTCAAAAAATACTTCTTTTTGTCTGTATTGAATCCAGATTGGTTGTGTAAAGTAAGAGGTCTTTATATATGTAAGCAGAATCACAGTCTCAGGAGTAGGAAAACCCTAGACTAGTATAGTAGGTAAGCACTACATGAACCTAAAATTTGCAGTGAATTTTGGTACAATGTTCAGTCTACTGAAATCCAAAGGCATCTTTTTTAAGCTAATTATATTTACAATAGAATTACTTAATGGAATAACAGATTATCCAGTATAAAATGATCTCTAAATAAATCAGACCTTTCCATTCATTCATTCACCACACCCTATGCTTACATGCATTTATTTGGGACAGAAGATGGCTGTGGTACCTGTTTTCCCGGTGAGTGTGCATCATGGTCATTATTAGCATCACTATAGATGTCCTCTTTCTTCTTAGTGGCTCTCTAGGCTGTCACTGCAGGTTAAAAATAGTATTCAAGTCATAGAGCACATTAGAGTTTCCCAGTTGTACATAAACCCGCCGTAGCTAGATGAGTGAGTAATGAAGAGCTTTGGGTATAGTCCACCCTAGCTTCCCTGCAGCTATATATACATTAACGCTGCTGAGGTCAAGGTTGCAGCTGATCTGAGAGATGCAATCAAAAGAGTTGGTGAAAAATTTATTTCTCTCAGATCAGCCAAGACCTCCACAGGCTTAATCCCAGCAAATGATTTATAATGACATCAGAGAGGGAGGGAGAAGGAGATAAGATGTCATCAAGCTGTTGAAGTTTGAGGTGTTCAAAGTTAGTGGGCTCTAATATGTTGGTCTAAGATATGGTTAATGCACATCCCGTAATATACTTATAAATTTATGAGTCTGTAAATTAGACAGCCTGATATGTTGATTTTTAATGCAATTAATGTATGTTTAGCTGTGGTTTTGACATGCATGCCAACTAGGCAATCCTACAGAATTGATTCTAGACGTGAGTCATATATTTCTGTAGGCTGATCCTAATAAGATGTGGAGTCCTTCACAGGGTATAAGTAGCTACTCTGTCAGTGGCGAAATGAGTTCAGAACTTTCACCTAGAGTCCATGAGGAGTCTGCTCTCATTTTGTATTACTTGAGGAAAATCTCTTAAATGTTTAGAGACTTAGAGTCTCAAATAGAAGAAAAAAAGGATTGAAGTGGGAATGTCTAAAAATATACAAAAATCTGTATTTCCTGGCATAAGCTGAATCTGATTTTTTCATTGTTGCCTCTGTTCTCTGTATAATACATAAAGATTAGTGACATTTAGGAGGTTTTCCAACTTAAAAATGTCTTCAACCTAAATTGTGTGATTCAGAAGCTATAAGCTTAAACTATTTTTGTGAGTATTTCATGAAACCATATAGAATTCTAAAACTAAGGAAAGTGAATGGTTCCAGATTATGGCCTTAGTCATAAAATGTCTTAGGGGAACTTCTTCAAAAATACATGCTCAATGAGCATAGTATGCTTCCAACAGTATTTTTGAAATTTATAATGCATATTTATTGTCTGTGAAACCAACTTGCATTTCATTTTATTTCTTCTGTCTATCCCTGGGCCAAGGGAGTCGTAAAATATGAGTAGGGCAGTCAAATGCAATAGACAGAAGGAAACCAGATCCCTAAATGGCTGCTGGTAGGTTAAGAACCATTGAACTTTTGGGAGAGAATGATGGCTTCCCTAGATCCTGTGGAAATAATTATTTTGTTATTAAAGCACACAATGCTGCCTGGAGCAGGTTAAAGACATTGATCACATCCTTTACATTTACTGTTGAGGGCTATAAAAGTTAGGAATAATTCCAGTACTTTTATAGATTAGTTTTGTTGTAATACATGTTTGACAATAACGTCTCTTCCATTTCATTGTTCATTTATAGCCATTTATGGTCATGACTGTGGCTCTTCTAATGAGGTCACTTGTATGATTTATTCATTCACAAACCTGAAAATGATACAAGGTTTTGGGATTCACTGATTTTAGTTTTTCTTGAAGACATTGTGCTGGTAGAATTGGACTGTAGAAAAGATTAAGTTGTTTGAGGCAGTGTGATTTTTGCTCCAGAGTTTTAGAAAACACTTTTCTTTGTGTTCTCTTGATGGGTTGTAATGTTTTGCATGGTTGATTGGCACAATTAAATCTACAGAATTGCCAAATGGCAATAGCGAATTATTGTATAAGAATGCACATGCCCTAATGAAAGGCATATGGCTAAAGAAGCATGAGTGATCAATTTAAAAACTCACTTTCTATATGTGAAACCATGGTGTTTAAATTGTAAAAAGAGGCAAATTGCCAAATGAAACAAGGAGAATCACAGATTTTATATTTTGTTTTAACTGTTAAGTGCTTAAAATGAAAGAATTCCATTGTACTAGGAAAAAAGAAAAAGAAAAGCAGAGAAAAAAGTTCAGCAATGGATTCAGTAATAACTATTTACCATTTTAAATACTGAATCCATTCTGATTATGCTCGAGATGTCTTTATGAAATTTCTCATCAACTGAGTCCATTAGCATAGGACAAAGAATAGACAAAGTTCTCATTTGTTGTTGTTGTTAGGTGCCGTCGAGTCGGTATCCGACTCATAGCAACCCTCTGTACCACAGGGGAAACACTATTGTCAGTGCTTCTCTGCTGTTCATAGGGTTTTCAATGGCAGATTGATTTTTGGGAGGGGGTTGCCAGGTCCTTCTTCCAAGCCTACAGCTTCTGGTGTTCCCAGGTGGTCTCCCATCCAGGTACTAACCAGGCCCGACCCTGCTTAGCTTCCGAGATCTGACGGGATCGCATGCCACAGGGCTAAGGCTGCAGGCAAGGTTCTCATTGTTTTTGCTAAATATTATCCCCCATGAAGCTTATTTTTGCTTTTGTTAAGGAGAATGTGGGAGATCACTGCTACGTTATTTTATCATTGCTGATCTTCGACTTCTAGAATAAGGGTCTTGTAATATGACTGTAGATGGAAGTGGTGAACTTTAGCCTTAAAAGAATGATTCTAGGTTTCAGGAATTATTTGTATGCTGACTGTGATGATGCAGTAAAACTCTACAAATGGTAAAGTAACACCACAGTAGGAGCTAGCTGGTCTGATATAGTGGAATACTATCCCACTCTTATATCTTGGCCCTATCGGTTGAAGAATTAGGTTGTTTCCTGTGAAAAACAAAGATCTGACTTGGGGGCACTTCAGTTCAGGGAGTTGTGCATGCAGGAAAAAAAATTCCTGGAAGTAGGGATCATACAGGCCCCCAGCCAAAATTTTAGAAACTGTATAGATGATCCATTCATCCACAGCTTTCTAAGCAGCTAGTTTCTGGAGAGATTTCTAGGTAAGCCAATACAGACATGTGCTGCATAAGAACAGTTTGCTGAACAGTGGGCGGTTACACATACAACAGTGGTCCCACAAAATTATGCTCCCTAGTGACATTATATGGGAGAAGGACCTGGCAGTCCACTCCCAAGGCAATCCCGAAATGGTCAGCCATTGAAAACCCTATGAGGGTCGCTATGAGTCGGATACCGACTTGACGGCACCTAACAACAACAACAAGTGACATTATAGCTGTCTCAATTTGTGTACTCTATGATATTTTCACAATGATAAAATGCCTAATGCTGTGTTTCTCAGGCTGATCATATGCCTTTTCTTACACATGAGAAGGGAGATAAGCTTTGTTTCACTTGACCCTGCCCAGGAGAAGTGGAAATTGTCACACAGAGAATGGACTAAACGGTTTTCGGAGGTCTTCCTGTGTGAGCAGTGTGGTTGTTTGGATGAGAAGGTAGTGACAAGAGGAATAAGTAAAAAGATTGAAATTTTGCTGCGAAAGAGTGGTGGCTTTAAGGAAGTAGTATGCCTTCTAACATTGTACCTATAGGCCTCTGATCTGCACATACCAGAATGGAACCAGGGTGCCTTATAAGACCCAAATAGTAGGATATTTGGACTTCCATTGGAGCATGATTCCACTAAATGATAGAATTAGAACCAAGGGCAAATCTCTGAGCCAACTTTGAATCCTTAACCCAGTGGATCTCAAAACTTGTGTTCATGATAATCCTTGAGTGATTTGTTTAAAAAATTACTGCCTGTCTGCCCCACCCCACCGAACTGACTGAGTAGCACTAAGATGGGGCATAGACCTCTAGGTTTCTTAACAATTGTGCTGGAAAATGCTAGTGGGAGCTACATGCATTTTTTAAAAAATTGTTGAAATATATTCTTCCCATCCACACAGGACATCTTATAAATATTGATAGCTACTTACAAGACATTTGGGAATAAATTAATTCCCATCCAAACTAAATGGGAGATGCAGAGGTCGAGGAAGCAGGAAATTAAAAAGACACTATTCAGGATCAAAGACAAAGTCAGGGATTTGAAATTCTAATGAAGTATCAACCCCAAGGTATGGGCCTGAAACTTTGAAAGGCTAGGACCAAGGCCCAGGCCCTGGGGCCAGAGATGGCTTTTGGACAAAGAGATAGGAGCATTTCCCAAGACAGGGAAAGAGAGGTCCCCATCTTTTTATCTCCCACATATCAGAGATAGCTTCCAAAAATAAGAACACAAAGTAAAACCTTCCTAAAACTAACATAGGGATCAGAATTGTTGGGCAAATAGTTAATGGTCCTCTATACAATTGTAAAGGAGACACTACTGATCAATCATGGCACTTCTCAGAAAGTCTTGAAATAATTCTCAATACAATCTTAAGGCAAGCACTATCAATCCTAGGTGGAAGGAATGTGTACTCTGTGTGCCATTTCCAAGTTAGTTTTGCTCTCCAGCAAGTAACCTTTGATACCTCTTCCCATCCAGCTATTTGTACTCAATGTGAGAAAACCAATGAATGGCTTACATTAAGATTACTTAAAAGAAAGAATAGTTAGAGAAATGTGAGTCTGCCTTAATGTTTACTTTGTCTCTGATTATAAACCACCATTTTTTTTAAAAAAGTATTTTTCCAGTAATGGGGAGGTTGAACCTAGGGCCTCACACTTGTTAAACACTGCTCTACCATTGAACCATATCCCTGCTCTGCTTTGAAAGTTTTAATTGAGATGGGGTCTCACTAAGTTGCAGAGGCTGTCTCTGGCCTCCAACCTGTGATCCTTCTGCCTCAGCCTGCTAAATCGCTGGAATTATAGGAGTGTACCATGCCACCTGGGCTGGGATTTAGCTCAGTTGGTAGAGCGCTGTGCTGCAGTCTCTGAGGTCCCGAGTTCAATTCCCAGCACCACAAAAATGGGAGAAGGGCCTGGCAATCCACTTCCAGGGCAATCCCGAAACAGTGTGCCATTGAAAACCCTATGAGGGTTGCTATGAGTGGGATACCGACTCGACAGCACCCAACAACAACAACAACCACCATGCCACCTGGCTATAAGCCACTTGTGTTACATTGCCAAATGCCATACAAAAAGGAACAGTTCTCTTAGGGAGAAGGAGTAGTTTATGGTTCTGCACTATTTGATTAAATTTTCTCATGGTCTCAGCAGTTGAACTAAAGTTGGCAGATATCTCCCACACTCACAGTACTTAGTTAAAACTGTGGTAAAGATGACATTATAGAGGCAAAGACAGCATTGCCCTTGTGTGTTAGGAACTCAAAAGCTTGTGATCAATGTTGATCTTTCAGTAAATGTCAAATAGTGTGGAAGGTGCTATAGTTGGGCACAAAGAATGGAAAAGATTCACAGAGAGAAAGAGGCTCCAGTTTAGCTTCCCAGGAAACGAGACAAGTGGGCCTGGAATTAATAAGTAGAGAAAGTGACAGAAGAATTGAGTAAGAAACGAAATCACATGTAGAAAGTGGTAGGCAGTGTTTTCAACATGTGCCACTCAGAGAAAGGAGATGGCTATGCACTTACACAGCTCCTGACGCTTACAAATGTGAGATAGTGGAATAATAAAAAGCACTGTATATTCTCGAATGCAATCCATGTTCTTTCAAGAGTTTTAGAGGACTCCAAAATCAGATGCAGATTAGAATTGTGTGCGGATTGGATTCGCAAAACAGAGCTCCAGCTCCCAGCTGGGAATCTTGCCTGTACCCTGTTCTGATCTGCATCTGATTTTGTAGCCCTCAAAAAACTGTTGAAAGGCTACAGATCTGATCTGAGAATATACAGTGATACAACTTCATTTTCTGAGTGAATTTTGGAAAAGTGTGCATCCCAATGTGTCTCTCCCAAATTCGCCTTTTGGCAAGGATTACATCTTTCCAATGTGCTGGGCCAAGTTCACCGTAAATGCTGTAGCTTGTGAGCTGAGATCTTTGTTACACTTTCTTCAGATGAGAGATTGTCTTGTGGCCATGCTGAATTACGCAGGTCATCTCTGATGCCGTTCCACCACCCTGGGCTTTGTGGAGCTGGGCTCTTGAGCAGGGGCAGTGCCATGGTAAGAGTGACAGAGCCATGTTGTAAATGGCCACTTGGACTTTTTCCTTGAAGCTATGGGGAGTCAACAAAAGTTTATAAATAGGATATTTGGAAATGGAAATTTCAGGGGTAGTACCTAAGGATGAACCAGGGCAAGCAACAGCTAGAGGTGAGAAAACTATTAAATATCAGTTGTACTAGACTGACAAAACATGGCACTAGTTAGAAGAGAGCCCAAGGGAAGAGACACTATAGGGTTGAACGCTCTTTTGAACCTTTTGAGCATCAAAAGCATATGTGAAGACACTATGCCTTATCTTTCATTTAATGTACATTGTTTTATTATTTAAGTAGCCATATATTTGTGGACATTTTTAAATTTTCAGATTTTGTAAATAACATTGCTCATGATAAATCTCATTAGAACAAGAAGTGAGGAAAGAGGAAGTATTTCCATTATCTCTCTAGAGACAGTCATCAGCAGCAGTCTGGTCCCACTTCCAGCTCCATACGTACACATGCTCAAATACTTTAAATTGAAGGTCTGTAATTTCTCCTTCAGAATGCTTAGTGAGAAACTCCACCTAGGTTCGAAGCACACTAGAGAAAAACGGAATGTGTAGCTTTTGCTGAGGCCGTTTGCACACCCATGCTGTGACAGGCATCCATACTAGGTGTTAAGGTCTTGCTTCTGCTGTTTGGTTTTGTCTGCTCCTATTTATCTCAGCAGACTATGAAACCAGCTTCTTTCTGTCACCTGCTGTGACCTTGGTGATCGCTGGGCTTCTCTCTAAGCAGCCTCTGAAGCCAGCTGTTTGCAGGTCTGGCGCGAGCCAGGGGCTCGGGGTGGTGAGTCTCTCCTCCTGCCATGATGCATCAGCTCATTTCAGGGCAGTCCCTTTGAATAACAGGAGTCTTCACCCTTGTATCCCATGTTTAGCCAGAGAGGTAGCTCAGCAGGACAAAGCCAAGAGTCTGTGTAAAACCTAACAGAGCTGGAATAAGGAAATAGTTCACTGCGTTAAAAAGAAGGCTCTGCTATCCAAGGTTCAAACAAAGATTTTCAGAAAGAAATTCCTGCTAAAGAGGAGGATTCAGAAAAAGATCTTCATGTGTCCCTTGCCCCCCATAGAGGGCATCCTAGGTGCCCCTTTTTCCCTTAGAAGTCTTTCCCGTTGAGAACTCAGCCATCAGGAGACCCGGCTGGCAGGACCTGGAACCCACCTTGTAAACTAAAACCAAAATAATCAGACGAGTCCCTGTGCTTTGGCTTTTCTCTGAACATTAGAGGCCTCTCATATGCAGAAGGAACTTTTCTCAGAGCACAGGAAACACTAACAGAACTTGTCCTGCTGATGGCCGCTCAGGGGACTTGCCAGTTGCAGATTTGGGGTCCAAGTCTATACTGTAGATCAGAGTGCTGACCCCACTGTGATTTCCTTCAGGTCCCATTTGCTCTCTTCTGGTCCTAGTGTCCTTCTGGTCCTAGAAGCTGGCCTGTTGGCCATTTCCTTCTACCTACCCTGCTTTAGTGCTCTGAACCTAGTCATTGAACAGTTTGGGTGTGTTGTTTAACCTCCTTGACCCTGAGTTCTTTCATCTTCACAGTGAATGTGACTATTCCTAACTCCACATTTGTAGGGAAATGAGATCCTTACGCTGCTGAATAAAGAAACTGACAACAGTGATGACACCAGGTGCTGAGGAGGGTGTAGAGCAACTGGAACTCCCCTCTGCTGGCAGGAATGTAAAAGACTGTGCAGTTACTCTGGAAAAGAGTTTTGGCAAGTTCTTAAAATCTTAACCATCCAATTACCATACGACTCCAGCCATTTTCTTATGTATTTACTCAAGAGAAAGGAACTAATGTGTCCATTTAAAGACTTAGGCATCAATTTTTTTAGGTTTTATTTATAATAGCACAAACCAGATGGTCATCAGTAGATGAATGCATAAGCAAATTGGGGTTTATCCTTAAAATGGAATACTACTCTACTATAAAATAAGTGATGAAATATATATTCAGTACAGTCTCAAAAGAATTGTGCTGAAATTCCCACTGTGCATGCACATATATGTGCACGTGTGCGCGTGCGTGCACACACATACGCACACACACAAATTGCATTGAGTGGAAAAAACCCAAGAAAATATATTGCAGGATCTCATTTATATTTTTTGAAGCCTTCATATTACTGTATAGTCACAGGAAAAAATTGATTTGGCCTGTAGGTGAGTGGTAACAGGCTAAAGGATTACAAAGGGGCATGAGAAACTTCGGAGGGTATTTGTGTGTTTGTCTTAATTCTGGTGATGGTTTCACTGATATATACATATATCAAAAGTGATCCACATATAAAATCCAAATATATGCAGATTGTCTCATTTCAGTTACATCTCCACAAAGTCATTTCGAAATTGTTTTGCATAGAAGCTCTTTTCCCCCTCTCCTCTTCCTCTTTTTTCTTAAGATTTAACCATCAATTGTCCTTATCCTCACTAATGTAATTGCATATCACTGAACTTGAAGCTGCATGTGTAATGGAGTTAGATTCCTGTCTGTGAGAGTCTGTAGGGCTCTGCAAGCAATGTGTTATTGTTAAGTGCCATCAAGTTGGGTCCATAGTGACCCTATGTACAACAGAATGAAACACTTCCAACACTGTGCCATGCCTGGCACTATGTCAGTGCTTCTCTGCTATTCGTAGGGTTTTCAATGGCTGATTATTTTGGAAGTGGGCTGCCAGCTCCTTCTCCTAAGCCTACAGCACCTAGTAGTCCCAGGTGGTCTCCCATCTGAGGACTAACTAGGCCCAACTTTGCTTACTTAGGTCCTGAGATCTGACAGGATCAGACACCGGCAACCTGGCTGGTGGTAAATGCTCCATAAAGGAGAACTTGATCCTTCCACCCTAGGTTCTCCTTAGCTGAGATGTCTATCTTAGCTGGGTGTGTTGGTGCACACCTGTGATCCCTCACTCAAGGCTAGTGCAGGAGTATCATATGTTTGAGGCTTGCCTGGGCTATGTAGTGAATTCCAGGCCAACCTGGGCTACCTAGTGCCACCTTGCCTCAAGAAAAAAATATATCTGTCTAGGCATTGGCAGGAGGATCAGCAGAAGGGTAAGAGAGGATGTAGCGTGGATGAGGAGGTGAGAAGCTCTGACACCTAAGAAGTGAGTGGAGGGAAGCTCCTAGAGAAGCCCGTATGCCCTGTAAAGGAGTCTGGCCTCTGCTTTTTAGGCAGTGGAGGAGGTGCTTAGGTTTGCAGGGCAGAGGTATGACATTGGCAGATTTATAAGAGGACTGTTGCTGTATAAGTATCAATTGCCTGACAGTTAATATGGAAAAGATTACCCTGGAAAGACAGGCAGTGGGGACCAGCTATGGTTGCAATGGACTTTCCCTCTGCTCAGATCTGGAGACCCATGCAGTACACAAGAGGTAGGAAGGAATGAGCAGAGTCTCTTGGAGGAAAAAGTGGATTAGAGCTAGTCACCAGCTCTAGCCCTTCAGCTTCCCTTTCCACGAAGAGGCCCCGAACCTCTCCTACCTTGGAATGTTGAGTGGGAGCCTGCCTGTGATTCTTCTCCCCTTCCTGCCCCAGGGGATGGTTGGTGAGAAGGACACTTGAATACTGGCTCCAGTCTGTACCCTCCCTCCTTAGGAAAAGGGAGCACATTGGGATGAGGCTGCCACACCATAGTACAATTGTTGGTAGGTGCCGTCGTGTCCCTATCTGACTCATAGCAACCCTACATACAACAGTGGAAACACTATTGTCAGTGCTTCTGCACTGTTCATAGGGTTTTTAATGGCAGATTTATTTTTGGGAGTGGGTTGCTGGGTCCTTCTCCCATAGTACAAGTAGCCTGTATCTACTTTGGGTATCAGTAAGAATGACTTTTGAAAAGTGTCCATTTAGCAGAAATAGTCCACTCGTAGCCTTCCTGTTTGAAGGTTTTCTCAATGTGTTGACACAATCCTAGTTTCTCCTGAGCTAGAATAAAGGGTCTCTGGCTTTGGCCTGTAAGCAGTTCCAGATAAACAAATCTGTCCTCAGATGACTGGCACTGGGAGTTGAGTGTCCACAGTGACTGCCATCGTCTGTGGAGTTACACACTTTCAGATGGCCCAGCTTGATAACCTGTCCCTTTTGTCGCTCCCCTCTCAGCTCTGCACCATGTTTGGCTCCCTAGGCTAGACTAGACTTGGCCACAGAAATGGCCATAAAGCATCAGGAAGCGATGGTCTCAAATATTTATTCAGTGGTGATGTTCATGAGCACGTGCAGAAATGGAAGGACAGAGACATAGTCAACAGGGAAATTACAGGCAAAGGCGAGTGTATCCTGCAGTAAGGTATATGGATGTCAGCGTGTCCCTGAGTCTCCTAGATGCTTCTGTACCTGAAGCAGGGTCCCCACCTCGGGGTCATCAGGAGAAGCCACCAGTGGACAATTGGATGAGTGAGACGGGAAGTCCATGTGCTTTCTTATATCACAGGCTCTCATCTTCAATTTCTGCTTTGATCGGAGCTCCCTTTTGTGACTTATCGCCTGCAAAGGGCTAATACTCTACCCAAAAAGGCCTGATTAATATGTGTCTCTGTTGTTGGCATCAGGGAGACTAACAATGCCAAAGCCTTAGATCAATTTGTCATGACCAGGGCTTAGTATCCAAGACCACATACTTAGGCGGGCTCAACCTGCCTGCAGTTCTGTGGATTTTGTTGTGCTTCTCTGGTCATCTTCCCAGCACCCTGACAGACTGACCAGGGTGTGACACTGTGGCCAAATGCACTGCTGAGGAGGGCAGTGCTGCTAGCTGGTGCTGGACCACATGCCTCACCAGTGGAGTGTTTGGTTTTAACCCTACCACTAGATCATTATTTCCTTGTTTAGTGTTCCAAATCTCGACATGTACAAGTACCTTGTGCATCTCTTTTAAAAAAAATTGACTGTAGCCTGGCACGCTGGTGCATCCCTGTAATCCCAGTGGCTTGGGAGGTAGAGGCAGGAGGCAGGAGGATTCCAGACCAGAGGCAGTCTGCATAATTTAACGATACCCTGTATCAAAAAGTTAAAAAAAGGACTGGGGATGCAGCTCAGTGGCCCAGCACTTGCAAAGCATGCAAGCGCGAGGCCCTGGGTTCAACCCCCAGTACCACCAAAAAAAAAAAAAAAAAAAAAAAAAAAACAAACCTGACTGTGAGACAAGGAACCACCTAGAAGTTTCTAACTGGTATAGCGAAGCTTAACTTAATCTTTAATCTGTTTTTCTCTGCATCCTTACTGAGTGGACAAGGGAAGGGATAAGTATCTTATAAGACCTTAATGCCTTTGTATTAGTTTCTAAATTGGGAAACTGTGCAGTAATAGTAGGGAGTAGGGCAGAATTTTGAGATGTTCCAATGATGAAAGTATGGTACCAAAACCTAATAAACAGGCAGAGGCGAATCGTTGGCACAGTGTTTGAGCTGAAAAGTCTAGCAGTGCCCTCAGATGAGGAGACCGCCCCGTCTTACGCCAGGGTTAAGAACTGGGTGGGTGATTGGTAAGCAAGCACAGTAAATTTCAGATCTTAACAAAGGCTTTGGGTAATGGAAGGGACGGTGATTTTATTTTGTTATTGAAATCCAGTTTCCCCCTACAGCTGTTCAGAAAGGACAGTGTAAGAATGAGCCCTTAATGGTGACACTGACAGTCCATCTGTCTGCTAGAGATGCGCAAGTGCCTGGAACAGGACCTTCCTCGTCTGAAATTGCGCTCTCTCTCCAATGTGCCTGTGCGCTGCCGTTCAGTTTTATGTTCCAGTTGATCTCTTGGCTCATAACCAACAGTGTGTTTTTTGCTCCAAGACCTCCCCTTGCCTAGGTCTAAAAAAACCTGGTTAGTAGATGTTTGGAACCAGCAAATATGAAAGGTTTTTGCTCCCCATAATGACACCATCTTTCTTCCTCTAATTCCTACCGAGTTGGAGCTAGGTATTCTGTGAGAGCATTTTAAAATAGTTTCCTTCTCTTTCAGAATGGCTGCTATTATACAAGAATCTATTTTTAAGTGCCTTTCACATGTCCTGAGTCCTCAGCAGCTGGGGGGTCTTATCATCCCCTTTGGAAAAAGGCTCCCTTTGTCTTCCTAGTGATACTATTGTGATTGCTCAGAGCCTGGGAGGCTTAGATCAGGGCTCACAGAGGACCGTCAGCAGGCGGCGTCCAGTGGCAGCTTGTTTGTGTACTTGAGGCGCTTACTGAACACAGTCATATGTGTGCATTTGCACACCTGTGCACCACGTTGCATTTTTGTATGGTTGTTTCATGTTATAGGAATAAAGGTTAGTGGTTATGACAGATCATGTGACTGCAAAGCTGAAAACATTATTTGTTTATCTATTTAGGTCTTAAGGTAACTTAAATTAGGAATGATTTGTTCAGGTCCCAGAAATATTTATAAAGTGGGCCTTTACCACAGACCGTTGCTGCTGCCTTAGTGGGCCTGGTGCACTCCTTCCTGTGTCTCAAACCCACACTTCCCACTCTGCTTGTTCTCATGGACTTCTTCTCAGTTTTGCTGCATTACTTCTGCCCCTCGGTGTAGCGAGACCATTTCTTCCTCAGGGCCTTTGCATAGTGTGTGCCTTCTATCAAAGATGTCACCCAAGACTTCTCAGCCTGCCTCCTTCTCATCATCCAGATCTCAGCCCACAGGTGCAGATCCGACAGGTCTTTGAACTTTCCCCCACCCTGAGCTACCCTGATCTTCCTCCAGTTCCATTCTCTTCATTCCAGTGTGCTGCTGTTGTTAGGTACTGTTGAGTCAGGTCTAACTCACAGCGACCCCGTATACAACAGCACAAAACACTCCCCGACATTGTGACATATTGTGTCAGTGCTTCTCTGCTGTTCACAAGGTTTTCAATGCCTGATTGTTTTGGGAGTGGGCTGCCAGGTCCTTCTCCAAAGCCTACAGCACTGGGTGTTCCCAGGCGGTCTCCCATTCAGGACTAATCAGGCTGACCCTTCTGAGCTTCCAAGGTCAGACAGGATCAGATGGCAGGGTGGTATGGCTGTAGACCTTGCTCCACTTAGTCATCCATATCTGACGTCAGTTACTATTTCGCAAGCACCTGCCCATCCAATATGGCACAATCCCCAGAAGGAATAAATAAATAAATAGAAGTGATTTACTCTCAGAATAAGGCATCATACTTTTCTTACTGTGGAGAGCTTATTTTATCAAGTCAGTTCTGTAGGCAATCTCCTGTAACTTTCGGGAAGGGGGAAGATCTGACAAGCAATGTCCCGGGGCTTTCCTCCTTTCCTCTGAGACGAGGTCCCACTCACCTGCCCAGTGGCCTTCTCTTCTTCAGTAAATCTTACAGCACTCCTTGATGTATGCTGATGCTTTGGCTCTGGACCAGAATGTTGGGTGGGGCAGGCTGTGGCTTGCAGAATGCCAGGGGCTGCCGTTCCCTAGGCTTCGATGCGAATGCCACTCAGTGGAGTTGTGCAGTGCATCTCCTGCACAGCGGCACCCTGCACCCCTGCTGCTGTTCTAGGCACCGGGAATGGAGGTGAACAAGACATGATGTTTTCAGTTCAGTACGCAATTAGGTTAGTGATTACCCTTGTCTTGGCTTTCTAATGAGCTCATTTGTTTATCCACATCCTTTATGCAAATACAGCAGTGGCCGCTGACAGCAGGGTGCATTTCCAAAAATGCAGAAACTCCCAAACCTGTCTCCCAGACAGGCCTCCAGCACTTCTCATTCTGGAAACCCAGCAGAAGCTCTTCACATCAAAGCAGGGACCAGAGGTGAGATGCAGCCAGGGCTGATTAAAGATTCTGTGTGCCGCCCAGAGTACCATCTGGGCCTCTGCGGAAGCATCTGCCAGCTCCCCTTCAAGCTTGGGCTTCCCACAGACAGCACGATGAGGTACCTAGGCTGAGACCAGCAGATGGCCAGTGGCCGACCTCTCACAGGGTTAAAAACGTCAAGTCCGCATGGTTGTGGCAGGAGGGGTAGAGTCACCTCTGGCCCTAACCTCCTTTACTGTGCGTGTGTTTGTGCATGCATGCACGTATACTTATGATGTGATCCACAATTTCTCGTCCTCTGCCCTCTGGTACTTTCTCTCGCAATGAAACGGTCTGTTCAGTCAGTTACTGACTGGTTCCTGCAGTCAGTTCGTAAGTATTTGCAAATAGCGACTTTTGTGTGTGGCCTTGTCTAGGCCTTGGGGCCAGTGGACAACATTGATGAGATTTGTGCTCTCATGAAACTTAGGTGCTAGTGAGAGAAAACAGTCAGTAGGACATTGCACACACATGCTCTGGGGAGACTAAAGTGGGGAATGGTAAGAGAGAATGGCTGCAGAGAGCTGAGTTACTTTGGATTTGGCAATCAGGGAGGGCTTCAATGAGGGGATGAGATTGAATCTGTATTCAATAAGAATGATCCAGAAGCAAACATTATCTGTTAGACTCACATCAATGTGTTAGATGTTTCCCTCTCTTCTTTGTCCGTGTGTCTTTCTTCTTTCTCCTTTTTTTTTTTTTTTTTTTTTTGGTCAGATCCTATTGAACATCTCCTTTATGGAATAAAAGTGTTTAGCATTCAAATTACCTGTTCTCATGGTACTTTCCTTCCAGTGCAAGAGGCATATATGAGAGAAATTCACAAACGAGTATAGACTGTAATAGCAATTGCTTAGATGCTGTGATAGGATGTGCAGATAGTGTGGGTCACTGGAGCAGAGGACAAGCAGAGAAGGAGCCATGAATATGGGGGAGGAACATGCTCTGGCCCCAGAGAAAGGCCAGCAGGTGCAGGGCAAGGCTGGCGAGAGGAGCAGTGAGGAGCTCCAAGTCCTCCACAGTGCAGCAGGTGGGAAGAGGCTCTGAGGGGGGCAGGGACCAGATGTTGGACACTGCACAGGCCATGAGGAGGAGCTTCCGTTTTCTTATATGTGCTGTGGGAAGTGGTCAGAGGTGTTGAGTAAGGCAGTGGTGTGGTGTCACTCACATTTTGGAAGATGATTCTGACAATTGGAATAGACAGTAGGGCTAAAAGGAGAAGTAGGGAGCACAGGGGGATCCTATTCCTATAACCCAGGCAAGAGATGACAGTGGCCTGGGCTGGTGGAACAGCGGGGAGAGGGCTGAAGTGTCCTCATCAGCCACATAAGGTGGATAAGACAGCTTGGTGATTGACTTATGTTGGGTACGGGCAAAAGAGAAGAGGGCAGATGTCTCCAAGTCTGCTGGTGGGCAAGGCTGGGAGAAGAACAGAGGCAAGGCATGCCCAGAGGGATAGGATTGGGGGGGTTGAAAGAAAGGTGATTTGGGGTATAGTAACACTGAGAATCAGATGTATAGTCCTGGAATTCAGGAGAGCAGTCTGAAGTGATCTGACTGCAAATGATAAACCTTGAAACTAAATGAGATCCTCAGGGTACAAGTGTACAGAAAATAGTCTGAATGCTGAGGGGGTCCAGTGGTTACAACTAGGGAAGCAGAGGGAGGAAATGGGGTGAAGAGGAATATTCAAAGAGGAAGGAGGAGAAACAGCAGAGAATAGCGACCCAGGACGCCAGGACAGAGAGGGCCGAAGAGGAGGAGGGATCTCTCATCTCTGAAGTGCCACTGAGCAGTAAGAGGAAGACCAAGGCTGGGCCATCCCAAGGGCAATGGGGTGGTCACTAGGAAGCTAGAGAGTGGTTTGATGCAGGGGAGGAGAGAGAAGTGGGTGGGGAGCACACTAAAAGCTTGCGATGATTTTTGCCAAGATTGTATGGAACCCAAGCACAACCATAAAGCCCCAAGTGATAGGTGCAGGGCTACTCCAGCTCAGAGGAGGATGCCCTCAGTTCACATTATGAGGACAGTGATCTTGCAAAGAGGTGGAACTCAGAAGTTCAGGAAGGGGAGGGCATTGTCATTAGAGTAGTATGCCTGTCACTTGTATTTCTTTATGCCTTTGTTGTGGTTTGGCTGTCATGGGGAAGGCTCAGTCCCAGTGCAGTGTTCAGAGCTGGGAGTGTTGGGAAGTGAGTGCACCAGAAGTGTGCTCACCTCATCAGTGGATTGATCCATGGGTAGATTCATAATCAGATGGCATTATTGTGTGGTAGTGAAAAACTAAAAGTTGAAGCCTAGTGGGAAGATGGAGGTCCCTGGGCGGGGTGTGTCCTGGAGGGTTTTATCTTGTACCAGCCCCTCCTCTGTCTGTCTCTGCCTCTCTCTGCTCCCTGGCCACCATGAGGTGAGCAGCCTCTCTGGCACATTTTCCTGCTGCCCTTGTGCTCTGCCTCACCACAGGCCATTACAATGGAACTATGAGCTTAGGTAAATCCTTCTTCCTCCAAGTTGATTTGCTTAAAAGTTTTGTCACCGTGACAAAAAGCCTACACAGACCTCTTGAAAAGTGCAAAAATGGTTCCTTGTTCACAGCCCTAAGAAAAATAGACCACAGGGCACATCTGGCCCACAGGCGATGGTTTGCTGGCCGCTGCCACACAGTGACTCTTGGGCCATATTCCCTGACTGGAGCTGGGCATACTGGTTTCTGCAGGTCAGTTCTTGGCTAATGAGTGTGATGGCTCCTTCAACTAGATGGACAGGTAAGGTTTCCGACTATGGTCCTTTTGTTTCATGGTGTGGCTCATTTTTGTTGGTTTCCATGAGGATGAGATTTTAAAATATTTGCTGAAACCATGGATGGCACACAGTTCTACTGGTTAACAAATCGATCCTGTTATGCTGGCACACAGGAATAGAAAAAGGCTAGTGCAGGAAATGGCGTAGGATCCAGGTGACCAGGACAAACCACAAAGGAGGAAAAGGGGCTATTTGGGAATGGGTGAGAGACCCCTTCTTATGTGTCTCTCTTTGATTCCTATTTTCTGCTCCCATGGAGATGGAGTGCGAGTTTCATTCCCAGGAAGGCTAAGAGGACAATTTCTCCTCAACTCTAAGACACAGTATGTCATGGCAGGCAGTGAATTCACATGTGAATCAGAACCGTCTGTGGGTCTGAAGATTCTGTCCTTCAGGCATCGATATCTAACAATCTGCAGATAAGGTCCATGGAGCTGGAAACTTCAACTGGGGAGCAGTGATCACAAACTGTCTGGGTAAACACTAGTGGCAGGGCTTGAGGAGTCCATCCAGGCTGGGGCATGATGCTGAAAAACCAGTCGCCATGCCCCAGTCTGTGGTGACAAAGTCAGGTTTGATCCCAGCTGGGCAACCCTTCTGTGTCCTCTCGTAGTGGGTCTGGAGGCTGCAGCAGCAGGGGAGGAATGGCAGAGACAGGGAGTTGGTGGCATCTTGTGCACACTGTCTCTGCTGCAGTATGTCATGTAACCGATAGTGTACCTTCTGATAACACAGGCCAGCTCAGCTTGCATATCCCACCCATCTAGCCAACATTCTCCCCAGTAAAGACATGCTGCCCCCATGTCCTTAACAAAAGTGTGAAGACACTTACCTTAAAACCTTTTTATCAGTTAGCAGGAAAGCGGCCTCTTGCTTCTGAGCTTTGATTTCAGGGGTCTTGTAACTGTCCTTAAAAAGACATTAACGAGAGTAGTACTTGTTAATCCTTGCAACAATTATAAAAATAACTTTAAAAAAC
Source organism: Pedetes capensis (assembly GCA_007922755.1). Classification (NCBI taxonomy): domain Eukaryota; kingdom Metazoa; phylum Chordata; class Mammalia; order Rodentia; family Pedetidae; genus Pedetes; species Pedetes capensis. The sequence goes on from VMDO01000846.1 coordinate 97,706, forward strand.
ATTGTCCCTTTTTCTTAAAATCCTATTCACAATTCTGCACTTAATGAGGCATATTTCAAAGTGGACTTCTTGTTGTTGTTGTTAGGTGCCGTCGAGTCGGTATCCGACTCATAGCGACCCCGTGTACAACAGGCGAAACACTATTGTCAGTGCTTCTCTGCTGTTCATAGGGTTTTCAATGGCAGATTGATTATTGGGTGGGGTCCTTCTCCCAAGCCTGCAGTATCTGGTGTTCCCAGGCGGTCTCCCATCCAAGTACTAACCAGGCCCGACCCTGCTTAGCTTCCGAGATCTGACGGGATCGGATGCCACAGGGCTATGGCTGCAGGCCTCAAAGTGGACTAGGTACGCACATTTCTTGATAGGGCATAGGGCGTCTCCATAAGGAAAAAATAAGCATTTATGTTAATAGTGAAATAACCAATAATTCAGTTTAGTGGATTAAAAATGGACCAGTGATGATTTGATATGTGAATCTGTCTTCCCAGATGGATAGCAAACTTGGATATAATGAAAATATTCAGAGTTATTGAAAGCAAAGGGCAAGAATGCAGGATTTAAAACTTCATGAAGCCTGTTAGAAGAGAATTCTCACTCAAAAAGATTTCAAAAAGAAGGGATCATAGGTCTAATCTAGTTCAGCCCTTTTATTCTGCTTATCTAAGAACAGAGACTCAGATTTAAGGGTCCTTCCTAGAAGCCCATTATCAGTGGCCACATCGGATTTAATTTAATGGGACATATGTAAATTGCATTTCCCATAATGCACTGCAAGCACTTTGATGTCTTTACATGTAGGCTTTTCTATTATTTTGAGAAGTCTTTCTTGATTTTTTTTTGTTATAAAATTAATGCTTGCCATACAAAATTCAACACCGTGAGTTTTAAACATCTTTTAGTCTATTTCTTTCCATGAAACTTAAACGCATTTACTTCACCCTGGCTATTCTGTGTCCCTAAAGAGCTTCAGAGCATCACTTGAATGCTGCATTACAGATACCTTTTTAAACTTTAGTCCCTGAAGCCTTCGTGAGTGATGAGAAATCTGGGTCCTCAGTACATGAGCATTGGGTTTTTGTATTACGTCTGGTGTGTGACTTTGGGCAGGAGGAATTGTGCAGAGGTGGGCAGAGGACCATCTGAGCTTGCTTCAGTATCCAAAGAATGATGTGGACTCCACGACCAGCACAGCATTGCATGAAGAGGCCAGAGTTTATGGGACAATTTAAGTATTTTCCCAGCCTTACTATAAAGCAGCACTTGTCAGGAGGTGGGCAAGGGATAACCTAAGCCCCTGCAGCCCTGGAAAAAGCTGCCGTTTACCTGCTGTTGTTTCAGGAGCACAAAATTATGAGAGCTGGAATCTCAGACCCCAGCGGGAATGTTTGGTAACTGTAGTGGGGAGACAAAGGTTCTTGGGGCCCTTTGAAATCTGCTGTCTTTTTTTGACTAATACAGTGATATATCCCATTATCTGTCCTATCACTTTAACAGTTCAACTGAGCAGGTCATTTGGCATCATACATACATGCACCCTGTGGTCTCTTCCAACTGCAATATGCTATGAGTGGAAATTCTGTGCTAAGACACACATATGAAAAATATCTGGGAGACTGAAGTTTTCACTAAAGCTGCTCAACTGCTTAGAAATGTTGCGGTCATAGAGAAAGAATTGCTATGTCTAGGATAGGAATCCATTTCCGTAGCTAAATTGTCCAAAATGCACACAATGGCATCATGATTTTTATGTTTCTTATTGTTTTTTTTTCCAGTGGATACTTAAAAATCAATTCATTTTTATTCTGGCATATACCAGGGGTATAGTGTTTGTTAGGATGAAAAAGCAATTTTAATTTAGTGGGAAATGGATTTTCTTTATCACAGAGAAATGTAGAATAAATGAGAGACATACCAAATAAAACTCTCATTCTCCATCCCAGGGGTGGAGGTGGGGAGATGGGGTTGGCAGAAAGACAAGTTTAGATTTTGATAATTCTGTTTGAATTTCTCCTTAGAGGTCTTAGTTGTCAATAAAAGCTCTCGGTAAGCTCACAAATGACCTAGTTATGGCTGTCCTGCTGAACTGGGGGCTCTGAAGCAACAGAGTCTAGTGAAACAGAGTTAAAGGTCTAGGGCCACGCATGCTCTGCCGCTGTCCACCTGTGCACCCTTGACAATCTTCTCTTCTTTGACGTGGGTTTCTGCATCCATAAAGTGGATCTTAACCCTTTCTCCAACCTATGATTTTTATATTAACTGTGAACACATCTTATAATTGGCCCATATCATTTTAATCTTTTCTATTATAATTGACTATACAGTGTAACTGGGAAAATTAAATGTTTTACCAAATTGAGGAGTAGACCCATTCGTTTGAAAAGCCACATCTTCTGTTTCTTTTGTAGTTATTTCATTACCTCTGCATGTAGTATTTTAGCAATTTATATTCACGTACTATTTCAGGCATTTATAGAAAACCAAGTACACCTAAGATCACAGTTTTCTAAAGCCATTTGTTAACTATTATCTCTGTACATCTGACTTCCTTTCCAATGCTGTATCTCACACATCTCATGGCATTATTGGGAGACAGGGTCCACAAAGTTCACAAGACCTTCCAAAGAGGACTTTTGTTACTAAAAACTGTGAGAACATCTTCATAGACCATAAGTGAGGCAGTTACTTGTGACTGAGCTCATGAAAGTTCTTAGCAAACGTCAGGTGCTAAATAACTATATGTCGAACAAGCAAATGCAAAAAAAAAAAAAAGGTCGGAGAAGGTAACCCTTGATTCAGAGATCTGGTTCCTTGATTCAACCTGCTATGGTTACTGCTCCAAAGAAAAGGTGCAGCAAACCTTCTATACATTTAAAATGCTGTAGGCCGCAAAGAACAGAAACTTTGAATCCAGGTGGCTTGGGGACCAGGAGATAGGTGCTTTCTGGCATCGGGAGCCCATAGGTCTCCAGGCTTGGCCATTACTGCTATGAGGCTGATGTGTCTCTGGGAGTCATCCAGAACCCAAGTTCCTTCCACATCTCATATGGCGTCACAGGGTCAAACACAGCAGAAGCTGCATGTGGCAGCCGGATTCATGGGCTTCTTTGCATCTGTCCCGTAGGGAGGCCTCCTCACCAGTGGGGCCGTATATCCTTCCTTTCAGTTTCTTGAGCCAAACTAGAACACAGTAAGTGCCATTCACTGGACAGGTGGAAGTTGCTAGGATAATGCCATGTATTAAATGGGTCAGTCTCACCTGCATTCATCTCTGCATCTGAGGAGGGGAAGATTAAGAAATTGCCAGGAAGCCATGCTAGACAGAAAGACAGGAGACATTGGAGGACACAGATTGGCAGGAAAAAGTGTCATTGTCAATGTTAAACACGTTGGAAAAGAAGATAAGGGGAGGATGTAAATAAGGGGATAATGTTTACCAGAAGCCCTGCTTTAGATGCCTTTAGAAGGGAATTTCATCTAAGAGGAGGCAAAGGAAGTCAGAGCACCCCATTCTACCAAGAATTTCTGACTCAGCTGACACTTTGCAAATCAGGTTTTACATACTGTGAAATTAAGGATACAGAATGAGCACTGGGAATTAATACAGTTCTTTTCTGTTTTATCCTTTTATTCTTCAATTTAATTTAGTATCTGTCTCTCTGATTGTCGTCTACAGAGGAAATGAAAAAGAAAGGGCTGAAAGTCCGAATGTTTCTCTCCATAATTACTTACAGATTCACATGTACCACCGAAAGCAGAGATGCTATCTCAGACAGGTAACAATCCACATATCTCTAGCTCTGTCCCCTGCGTCCCCACCATCTGCATTAGGGACTACTCATACATAATTAGCCTTCCATTGATGTCCTGAAACTTTGCTCTCAGAATAGAAATCTTTATGAAGATGTGATTGTAGTTAATTTGCCTACTAGTGTTCATAATAAAGTTATTTCAGAAGAAATTACTTTTTATATGGTAAAATCCTCTCAAGTGGGCTAGTAGTCATTGTGGAATTCTTTGAAGCTTGAAGTTGTCTGCTATGATGTTTCATGCATAAAATCAGAAGACTTTACCATTCACCATCACCTATTAGCAATTATTCTCAGCATTGATACTATCTCCATGGGCTTGCAGAAGATTGGGGATGAATAGGTTAAACTCTTAAAAGTTATGGGCTATTTGATAGACAAAGTGCCTGCTGTCAAAAGCAGAATATTTCATGAACTATCTGGAGAAATGGAACATACAATCTCGCCATCTGATTTCCTACCAATCTGTAATATAGACTGTACCAATATATCCAGTTAGAATCACCACTGAATACTGCACTGAGGCCCAGATATGCACCTTTCCATCAAACTTGTCTGTTTTCACTTGGTATAAGACAACTCAGATTTCTTTCTAAAAAAGGTGGGCACACACACAGTAAATCTTATTTAATGAAAAAAAATCAATCTGTCTGTCAAATCAACACTCAAATCCACATGCCTGAGGCTGCCTTTTATAGCCGAGGGGAGAGAAGGTTATCACTAGTCGGTCTGATGTGTCTCACTTACGGGAAGTTGTTGTTGCTGTTTCTGAGTGTTCCCAGCCCCCAGATTTCTGGTATTTATGATGTATGTCACAGAGTTCAAGATCCATGATAGACCACAAATAGCACTGAGCATTCCAGTGGTGATTGTTCTAGGTTCTGTTATCTCCCAGAGAAAAAACTGTAAGTGAATTAAATTTCCAGAATAGCAGCTCTTAGAGATGGTGTCTCATATTTATCTCCATGGCAGCATCACTTTCAAATGTACTGTGTGACTATGTGCTTACTTTATTAACTATTCCTCTTTTGCCTTTTAAGGTCTGAGATGACAAGATTTTATCTGTTTTTCTCCTACTGATAGATTTGTCATAGGTTTCAATTGAGGAAGGAGGTAGGATTCAGGTTAATTTGACATTACTAGGAAAAAATCCACTTCTCCAAGTAATTTTTTTTAAATGTTAATGGATACATGTTTAAGATTTCATTATAGCCAGGTGCTGTGGTGCATGCTTATAATCCCAGTGACTTGGGAGGCTGAGGCAGGAGGATCTCAGGTTCATGGTAAGAGGCAGCAGCCTGTACAACTTAGCGAGATATTATCTCAAAATAAAAAAAATAATAATAAAAGGAGTTTAGAGTATGTGGTGAGCACTTGCATAGCACATGTGAGGCATTGGGTTCAACTCCTAGTACTGCCTGCCACCCAAAAGAGATTTCTTCATATAAACCATTATTGATGAAAGCATGAGAAAGCTGTTACAACCAACCAAAGGAAAAAAATCATAGAAACACAAGTTTATGTGTGATAAGGAAAAGTTGAAATGAATATGCAAATAAGACCCAAAATTGGCTTTTGCCATGGGGCAAGGGCAGAAAAATCAATTGGATTTTCTGAAAATATTTGGGAAAATGTATAGACAAGAATTATTTTACATTACTATGAGTTAGCTACAAAATAAGGAGTTGTAAAATAGGTGAAAGTCAATGAAAGACCAGATTAGATAATTTAGGAGGAATTGCTATAAACAATGCCTGATGTTCCCTTGGAAATATCAGTAATTTGTTTATCACTGATTTCTGACAATCCTTTTTACCAAAAGTCTTCTCAAAAAAAGATTATTTGTAATCATAAGACTATATTCATTAGGCTTAGCCTGGCTATTTATGTATATGCAGCAAGTGTTAATTTAATATATAGGTTGCTTAAATTTGCTTTGATGCAAGCTTTTATAAGGAACACTACATTAGACTTTTTTTTTTTTTTCCCCCAGCACGGAGTGGTTGAACCAAGGGCCTCGCGCTTGTATGCTTTGCTGGTGTTGTACCACTGAGCTGCACCCTAGTCCCCATCTTTACCTTTGATTTTGAGATAGGGTCTCACTGGGTTATGCAGAGGGTCTCTGATCTCAAACTTGCAATCCTCCTACTTCTGCCTCCCAAGTCTCTGTAATTACAGGAGTGAGCCACTGTGCCCAGCTCATACTAGACTTTTAGGCTGTATTGTTTTCTTTCCTGAGGCTAAGAGGCCAATCCCAAAAAGCTTCTCCTGATTCCCAGCATTATCGGTCAAGCTAGCCATTTCTGTCTTGTCAAAGTTCCCAAATTATTCCAATATTCCTGGCATGCTAGGAAGTAACCAAGCCTCACTGTAATGCTGAAATCTGGCAAAGCCAATTGATAGACCAGTTTTCTTGAAGAGCCTCCATAGGAGTTAACCTTTCTTCTTTCGGTGTGGCTTGCTACACAGAATAAAATGAGCATCATCCTCTAATATGATGTGCCAGGCAAGGTTGTGAGTTGCATAACCACTATTTTCTACTATACTTTGGCAAAAGAGGACAGCCTAGGTCACTCCATCCATATCACTATACCAACATGTGAAAGAGGAATCACTGAGTTTACAAGTTGGGAGTAGGAGAGGAGGTGAAAAAGTAAAAATCAGAATTCATTTGCAATTACTTCAATTTACAAGTCAAGGCCAACCAAACTTTTATGAGTTACCAAGCACTTAGGAAAAAAGAATATGTCCCATATCTATGCAAAGAATAAGACATGGGGCTGATATCAATAGTGCTGCAAAGAAATGATGCAAAAAATTTCCTTCAGTTCTTGATGTGAGCCTATACAGTTAATTTTTGTTCTCCTGGGATTTTTTATCACAGTCTCATGAAACTACCTTTTTTTTTTTTTTTTTTTTTTTTTTTTTTTTTTTTTTTTTTTTTTTTTTTTTTAGATTTACAGAAACCTTGGTATGGCCTTAAATTTATCCAAATTCTGCTATCCAAGTCTCATTCTGTTCTTTTGGGCTCTGTGTGGGGTAGCAGCCAATAGCAGAACCTTCAGGGAGGAGTCAGAGTCAAACTGAGTCACAGTCATAGTCACAGTTTTGTGACTGTGTGCAGATCACAGAGACTAAAAAAGGCCGCGGCTCATTTATTACTGGCAATTGGGAAATGTGGACGGTCTGAGGAGAGTTCATATCAAGAATAATGCACCTGACAAGGAAATTTGCTTGTGCTTGTGGCAGGCAAAACAAGATAATAAAGCTAATTAGAAATGTTTTAGATAAAATGTGTCTAAGAATAATGATTAAGGTATTTTCAAAGAAGAGAAGGGATATTACATATACTTTATAAAACTGAATAAACATCATTTTTATAAAACCTTTTTGATGTATAATATGTATTAATCCTGAGACATAATATACATAGTATACCAGGAATAAAGCAAGAATCTCCAGTAAAACGAGTATGTCTTCACTAGGCTCTAGGTATCTACACTTTTGTAAACCCCACTGGCTAACATTTACATGGGTAACATGTATCCCTAATTAAAATCTATTGGTCTGGAAAATATTGGATTTAATTAAAGTGAGGTTGTGACAAAGTAAGCATTTTAAATAGTCACTAAAATTCTGAGTGATATCTGTATACCTGGTGTCAGCAAACTTTTCCCGGAAAGGGATAATTAGTAAATATTTTGGCTTTAAGGAGTATAAAGACTCACAGCCACTCAACTCCTTTACTATAGTGCAAAAAGCAGCCATAGATAATATGTAAACAAAAAGGCTTGCTTGCGTCCTAGTAAAACTTTATTTATAGAAACAGGTGGTGGGCCATTTTTAGCCAGTGGGCTATTGTTGGCCAACACCTGAGATAACACTATTCTTTGTCTAACATCATCAAATAAAGCATAACAAGGACTCTGATGAATAGAAACATACAATACACAGTGAAAATAGTGACATATTTTAGGAACTTCCCATAAAGCCTACAATTTCTGAATGTGCTCATTAAAAATATTTCTTCTTTATAGACTTAATCTAGGGAAGGCTAGGCAGCTCTTCTAATTAAACTTGAAGCATACAACTCACAAGTGAGCCATAGCAAATCAACTTAATTACCTCCAGTGTTATGATTTGACTCTAAAATGTCCCCCAAAGGTCATGTGCTTGAATGCTAGGTGGTGGCACTGCTTGCAGAGGCTATGGAACTCAAGAAAGTGGGACCTAGCTGGCGGTAGCAGGCCCAGGGGGTTTGCCTTTTGAGGTTTCGCCTGGACTTCCATTCTGGTTGGTGTCTCTCTTTCCTGATGCCATTGTATGAGGTCTTCCACCACAGACCCTGCCGGCCGCTCTGCCATGCCTCCCAACCACTGTGCACTGAAATCCTCTAAACTGTGAGCCAAAACAATGTTTCCTCTCATAAATTGTTTCTGCCTGGTATTTTGCCATGGTGATGCACAAGCTAACTGAAACATTAGCTTCTCTCTTTGTATAATGGGAAAAAACAAATCTATGTGATTTTCCAGGCATGCTCCATGAGATCACAAAGATAATTTCAGGTGTAAAACATACCCTGAAGTTTTATCATTTCCCCCCCTTCCTTCAGGATTTGACTTTAGAAAGGCAATCTTTCCCCCACCTCTAGAGGTGTATGGACTCTTGATTAAGATGTAATAATCAGGTTGGAGATAGAGCTCAGTGCTGGGGTGGGCAGCTGAGGCACTGGGTTCAATCTCTGGCAATGTAAGAGGAAGTGACAACAGAACACAAAGTAAGCACGGAACATAACACAATTATAAAAAAATCTCATTTGTCAGTGAAGAACCTTTGATTCTTAATATATTCTCAGGGCATGATAAACTCAACATAAAACATAGAGGTTATTCTGTTAAGAACACAGACTTTGCTATCTAGATAGATTGCATAAAAGAAGAAAAAAAAGTAACTGTTATTGTGCAGGTGAAGGTATTAATTAATATACTAAATAAGGCCTTCAAAATTAAAGAAGCTTTGCTAATGCTGTAGCACATTTCATAGATTTCCAGATTGAAGCATAAGAAACAAGGCAAAGAGATGTCACTCTCCAAGTTATGTCTCTCATTACAGCCTTATGTTGATTAACCTGAGACTTTGTTTAGGAAAGATCTCAGGGGGTCCAGGAGGTCTGCTTTTCTCTCTTCACAACAATCATCATAAGCATTGTAAAAAAAAAAAAAAAATGACTCAGTATCAATTTCCAACTTGGTGTGGATAGCTACAATATAGCAATGAAACCTCTTTGCTGCTTTCAGTAAGTTTACATACCTTAAACTCTTAAAACAGTTGTTGTTTGGTGCTGCCAAGTTCAGTCCAACTCAGTGACCCTGTGTACAAAAGATTCAAACACTCGCTGACCCTGTGCCATGCCCGGCACTATGTCAATGCTTCTCTGCTGTTGCGTTGTTAGGTGCCAATAGTATTTCAGTTGCACATCTGTTGTACAGATGAAATACTATTGTCAGTGCTTCTCTGTTACTTATAGGGTTTTTGTTGGCTGATTGTTTGGGGATTGTTCTTGGGAGTAGGCTGCCAGGTCCTTCTCCCATTTTTGTGGTGCTGGGGATCAAACTCAGGGCCTCAGAGAATGCAGAGCAAGCACTCTACCAAATGAGCTAAGCCCTGCCCATGTAAAGAATAGAATGTGATTAAAAAGAGTGTAGAGAAGAAAGGTCCCAAAATAAAAGAATACTGGTTACTACTGCCTTAGGACAGAACCACTGGTTATTTTTGTTTTTGTTTTTATTTTGTTTTTCTTCTGAGGCAGGGCCTCTGTGTAGTCCAGGCTAGCCTCAAACTCTTGAGCCTCTTGCCTCAGGCTACTGAATGTCCCCAGTGCCTGATGACAGCCATGCACCTCCATGCCCAGCCTTCTGAAGACAAAAACAAACAGCAGCAAGAATGACAAAGACCCGCAGAGCTGTGCGTGATCATCCCTTGGTATCTGCACAGGTGTCCACTGAATCCCTGGATGCTCAGCTCCCTCATGTAAAACGGCATAGAGTTTACACAAAACCCATATACATCCTCCGGTAACCTTTACAGTCATCCCTAGATGACTTATAACACCTCCTTCAGTGTAAATAGTTACTGTACTAGGCACTATATTATTCAGGGAGTGATGACAAAAAAGTTTGTAAAAGTTCACTACAGACGGAATTTTTTTCTCTTAACATGGCCTGTTGGTGATTAGTCAAATCCCTCAAGGCAGAAACCCACAGATGCAGAGGCCCCACTGTATTCAGTTTTAGTTCTGTGAAGCCATTGCTCCTAATTGTATTCTCAGTCACTTATTTTAAGTATAACTTTTGGCCAGTCGAGGATTGCCTGTCGTGTACCAGTGTTTGCACAGACAGGGCTTATAAGCATGTAATGGTCTACTCACGAGTCCCTCATGCAAGTTCTCCATGTGGCAAGAATGAACATATTCATTTACAGCATCCACACACATCTAAATAAGAAGCAGAAGTGCTTAAGTCAGTAGTTCACTGTTGTGTCTGAGAAATAATCTGTGGTGTTAGGTGCCGTCAAGTCAGATCCAACTCATAGTGACCCTATGTACAACAGAATGAAACATTCCCCGACACTGTGCCATGCCCAGCACTATGTCAGTGCCTCTCTGCTACTCATAGGATTTTCAGTGGTGGATTGTTTCTGGAGTGGACTGCCAGGTCTTTCTCTCACTCTTGCGGTGCTGGGAATTGAACTCAGGGCCTCAGAGAACAGAGAGGCACTCTACTGAGCTAAACCCCAGCCCCAGAAGTGACCTAGACATCCGTAACCACAGAAAGGCAGAGAATTGACATTTTGTGTGGGAAAGGAGGTGGAAACAAGACAGGAAATGCAATGCTGAGAGATGTGGCAGCATGCCATATGCAGAGGGAGAGGACTTAGTAGAGAGGAAGGGATGCTGCAGGGTGGAGGGTGATGATTGCCACCACTGTCTTATTGAGCAGGGGAGAGTTTGGGGGTCTCTGTAGACTGCAGAGGAGCCAGCAGTAAGACTGAGAATGGAGGGTATACAGTTGGTACCAGGAGGAAGAGAAAATTCCTGGGCCCTGCTGGGGCTCTGAGTTCCTCTCCAACCTTTTCCATTCCTCCCATCTCTCACCCTTCACATTCATGGCTAGGGTTTCTCACCCATGGAAGTTTCGTGGGGCCCAGGGAGGGATGGTTTCTGTGTGAAAGTCTTCCTACATTTGTTATATTCATAGGTTTTCTTAACTGTGTGAGATTCTGCATGTATGTCTATGTGTGAGTTCCCCCCGCCCCTGTCCCAATTTGTCTTCATTCCTAACAAAGAAACTAGATTTCCTCTTCTCCAAGGTGACTAGTAGAAACCAGAACCCTCTTTCCCCGAAGGTAGCCATAAAACCTAAAAATAGTCCTTTAACTTTCTTCCCCTTTCTGTGCAAGAGTGTGCCATAATGAAATTCTCTACCTGCCATGTCTGAGTCAGGTCGTAAGATCATCATTCCAGAGGGGCCCTGCCCTATACCAGGAGGAAGGAATGCCGCGCAGGAAGCACTGCAGTCTGGAAAGACAGCCTGCTGCATCCCTCATCTGTCGCGTCTTTTTTGTCCAATTGCATGTCTAACACAGCTGTCCACACCGCATGGAGCCTTTGGGTCTTCAGTCTGAAGGCTCCTGTGTCCCATAAAACTAGGATCAAGTAAATTTGTTATGGCTTTTCTCCTGTTAAGCTATTTCCAGTTTATTTCCGCAAACTCAAATACCAAGCCTTCAAAGGGAGAGGCTGAAGCACACAGCTGTGGGGAGGTGTGTGCTGGGAAACTGGCCTAAAAGTTTTTTGTTGCGATTGTTTCTGTTCTGTGAAATATAAGCCAAAGCCACATCAAATGCCTGCAAAGGCCAGGGTAGGGGAGAATGTTGGCCTTCTGAGGACAGTGTTTAGAACTGTCATGTAAAGAGTAGCAGCACATAGGGCTAGCAACACAGTATGACTGCCACATGCCATCAGAAGCTCCCCTGTAGTAGAAATGGTGAACATGAGGTGACACCAGCCAACCTGAGGACCCACTCTGAGCGCCACTCTCTTAAACAAGGAAAAATAAAACAAGTGACACCAGGAAGGAATTAAGTTCCAGATACAGCTGTCACATCCATGGGTGTGTATGTCAGATACATTCCCATTCCTTAACATTGATCCTTGGTTGACTCGGTTTCATTTAAATAAAACACACTCTACAGCGGCCTTCCTATGTTTGATGTTTTAGGTATTAACTTTCATTTTTGTTTTTGGAAAACAGAGGTGGTCATTTAGCAAACATGCTTGAGCATTTACCTTGTGGAAGGTACTTTGCACTTGGAAAAATTCTTTAAAAACTGCCGTGGGCTAAAAGTTGTTTGGCCTTTATGTTTAAAATAGGTTTTGATTTCCTTATCCATACAAGTATCTCGAGGAAACATATTTTAAAATGTGCAAAGCCATTCATGAACTGTCTCTTGAATAAAGAATGGCCATAATAGAGATGCTTTGCAAAGGTATTTGAACCCCATAGGACAAACTGACAGGCCAGGCCAGGACCAGCCATTTCTCACAGCTTTCCTAACATTAGTTTCAGCCTAGTTCAACAAAGTTATTACTCTGTACATGAAAACACCCAGATTTTACACACACACACACACACACACACACACACACACACACATTTTTTCAGTACCAGGGGTTGAATTGGGGGCTTTGCACATGCTAGGCACATGGTCCACCAGTGAGCTTCACCCCCAGCCCTTTTTTATTTTTTTATTTTTTATTTTGAGATAAGGCCTTTGTTAGGTTGTGCAGGCTTCCTCTGGCCTCAAACCTGCAATCTTCCTGCCTCAGCCTCCTGAATAGCTGAGATTATAGGCACGTACCACTGGTCCAGGCCACATATTTTTTTTAGTCTGTGCAATGTCATAAGACATTTTCGTTGTTGTTTTCATTTCTATGAAAATATGTGGCTGTGGCCATAAAATCAGTAATTAGGATTAAATGACCTACTATGTATTTGGAGGTAATTTTTAGTTTTCAGTAAATAACTGGCTTAGCAAAAGGAGTCATGCTAGAAAAATCATCAGCTGTGGCAAAAGTGGCAAGATGAAGTAGGCATGTGGTATTTCTGAAAAAAGCATTTGGGGATTTTGTTTCTTATTTTCCTGACTCAGGTCATTACATATGGCCTGTTCCACTGTCCCTGCAGAAATCTACATTTTAGTTTTGCTCAGCCTCCAGATACTCCCCAAGGCCACATGTTCTTTGAGGGAAAAGATTTTTGTTTCCCCTATAGCTATCACACTGTGCACTGGAGTGGAAGATTACAACCAACGAGATATGTTTAGCTGAACTACTGCTGGGGTCACTAACTAAAAGCAGAAACAAATAACAAAATATTTATTGTATAATAATAATTTTTGGTCCCCTGGACATAGCTGACCCAGTGGAGTACTGGTTACCCTCAAATAGTTAGACTGCAGTTACAAGCCAAGCATTCTCTGAGGATATATCGACAGGGCATAGACATTACATCATAGATCATTTCCAGTTTATTTCTACAAATACATCTGAGCATTCCAAACTGTGTTCACATTTCTTAAGTCTGGTGAGCTTCCTGCTACTCATCTCACATGAACATGCTAACAGCACCTGTCTTCCTGGATTAGCGTGAAGGATTAGATAGAGTAGCCTCCTTACTTCCCTGGAACAGTGCCTGGGTAAGAGTGAGTGTTAGCACTCATTATAGATAACTGTTGTCTTACCATATCAAGTAGACTGTGTAATTTAATAGAAAAAGGTAAGAGTGAGAATGGTGAACCAGGAGGAAACAGGGAATTAATGCGAAGAGAGATAGGGTGCAGAAAACACTTCAGGGAAGGAGAAGTAGCCTTTGGTCAAGTCTTTCCTCCAAAATAGCTCTGTGATCCCTCTGCTCAGCCTGGCCCTGCTGTTACCACCAAGTCCAGATCTCTGTCCTTCCTTGCTATAGCGACTACCTGTGGCCTGGGTTCTCCGTTTCTGCCATCACTCCCATCCTCTCTTTTCCACAAAAGAAGGTGATTTTTTTTAATGTAAAGGATAGTTTTACCCAATTAAAACTTGCCAGTATTTCCCAACACACCCACTGCTCTGCAGAAAGCCCAGTATTTTGAAGCCTAGATGGCCCCATGTGAAGAGATTCTGGCCTCCTTTCTAACTAAGCTCATCCAGGGGCGTGTCATCTCTGTGCTCCTCTTCCCTGCATCTCTTTCTTTTATTGGAACGCATGATGCTTTTCTGCTGTTAACTTCAGCTACCTCTGAACAACCTCCAGCTCAGCAGAGAACACTTTCTCCAGGACTTCTCGCCTCTTCAGTCTGAGCACATAGCTCGTCTCCCCAGAGATGCCTTCTGTGACTGTGTTGTGGAGAGCCGCTGCCATGGCCTCCCGGGTCACTGGAGAGCCCACTGTTCTGCTTTGTCAGCTACAAAGGACTCGCCCATGGATGACATTGAATCTGTTTGTGTGAACTCTGTGACCACCCAGTTAGGCCACCACCTTTATGACAGGCCCACTCAAGTTGTGCTGTCATGAGGCTGATGCGGAACACCCGGAGGGGCAGGCCACGCTTGTGCATCGTGGCAGGGAGCTGTCCCAGGAACCAGTGTATCCATTCACTGGAACATTCTCTTGCCTGTGGCCAGGCAAGTAATGGTGAGCAGCTATACAGATGCGTGGTGAAGAGCTTCTGGTGACTTAACCTTGTACCTCTTGCTCTCCCGAGTCGGGAAGCTCTTGCTGGGTGACCCAGACCTATCAGCACCTGCCTGATAGATGGTGCTTCACCTAAGTCTCCTTAGAAAACCAAGCCCCTCCTGGATCCCACAGTCTTCCTCTAGGTCTTTCTCTTTGACTTACTCTTCTGCACTTGGTCCATTCCCTCTTTAGGTGGCCTTGCATATTCTTGTCCTCTACTGTTGTCATCAAGATTAGGGAAAAATACTTTATTGGAGGATTTAGAGAAGGGCTCTGTGCGCCCTCAGTAACCATAGTGCATGCAGTGGACTTTATAAAACACTAATAAGATCTGCAGCAGTTTTTGAGAAGGCAGGAACTATGATGGAACACATGACTATTTCAACCTGGTGGAGATGGAGAGCGGATAAAAGTTACACTGGGGGCCTGGTGTGGTGGCTCACCTCTGTTATCCCAGAGCCTCCGGAGACAGAGGTAGGAGGATCCCAAGCAAGTTCAAGATCAGAGGGGAACTATGTAACTTAGTGAGACCCTGTTTCAAAATAAAAAGTGAAAACATGGGCTGGAGGTCCAGCTCAGTGCCGCTCAGTGGGGGTGCAGCTCCGAGGCCTTGGGTTCAACACCCCCAGTAATGTGCAAAAGAAAAAAAAAAAAAAAAAAAAGCTCTACTGGGCCAAAGGCTGTACATATTCTTAAAGCATCCTTTCACCCATCTCCTACGGTAAAGGGGTTACATGCATTCTATGAGGAGTTACAAAGTGACCAAACCAGGACTGGGAGGTAGGTGTCTGGAAGGCCTTCCTAACCCTAACACATCTATTGGAGTCACACCTGACCCCTTGGAAAGTCACGTAAAATCACAGAATTAAAAGATGGAGGCCCACAAACACATAAACAGGACCAGACCTACTGGAGCCCGAAGAGGCTTTCCTAAGTGTGTCGAGGCCAAGCCACCCAATGAGTGGACTTGGAAACTGCAGCTCAGAGAGCTGGAACAGCTGGTCCTTGCTCGTGTGCCAGAAGCATCAGCAACATGCAGGAGCATTGCAGAAGTGTAGTGCAAACTAGCAGCCTCCCCTGCTGCTCTGCATGTAGCCATTAAAGGTAGAAAAATGACAGTTTGATCTCGCAAAGACAAGTCAAAGGGTGCGGAATGCTGAATTTATACTATGGTATTATAAAAATCACAAATAAAAAAACAGACACAAATTGTAAACATTTATAATTCTCATGGAAAAAAAGATGGAGGAGGAACTAAAAGCCAAAAGCCCAGAGTTTCAACACTAACTTTTGTTACCCTGAAGTCCTTTGGCCTCTCAGATTGTTGATGTTGTCCATTAGTTGTGTCCGACTCATAGAAACCCTCATAGGGTTTTCCATGGCTGATTGTTTCAAGATTGCCTCTGGAGTAGATTGCCACATCCTTCTCCTGGTTTTGTGGTGCTGGGGATCGAACCTGGATCCTCAGAAGAGTGCAGAGCAGCGCTCTACCAACTGAGCCAAACCCCAGCCTTGGTACCCTCCACTTATTTCAGGGATGCAGTATCCTTCCATCACTCTAGGAGACTTCTTAGAATTTTAAAAATTACTCTTTCTTCCTGAATTCTCTGTGCTCTGTTTCCTTGCTAACCCCACACCCAGCCCTCCTTTCAGGCTGCTGACTAGAACCTGCCTCCGCCACCACTGTCTGTGCTCCTGCTGTGTTTATTTTGGCTGTTCTGTTACTGTGGTCTCAGGTGTTTCCCATATTCCAGAAAATGTATCTAAAATCTTTCCTCCATTTTGACAGCTAAAACTTTTCTCCTGTCATTTGGTAGACATTTTGGAAAGGAAGGAGGTGTATGAGTGAACTCATTTCACTATCTTAAACTACGTCCTGGCTGTGGTAAGTGCTTTGGCACACCCTTCTGAAAGCTGTTGTTGGGAGAATGCCACTCTGTGCTTCCATGAGGCCCTGGATTTGATCCCTAGCACCATAAAAATGTGAGAAGGACATGGCAGCCTACTCCTGAAACAATCCTGAAATAATCAGCCATTGAATACCCCAACTTCATTGCACCTAACAACAATTTCTGAAGTTATTGGATGGTAATTCTGTAGTCAGAGTATTAATAATACAGCATGATAGGATAGTTGGAAATTAATCTAGCAATTAGATAGTTCAGAGCTGGATTTAAAGCTTCCAATATTAGTTTCCAACTTTTGAGTAATATGCCCTTAAACATGTTTCCTTTAACATCTCTGTTGTAGTTTTTACATTGGTAAGATGTGCCTGACAATGATAATAGCTATGTTCTCCAATGTGCTTTCAAAATTGAGATTATAAGACACTTAAAACCATTTCAATATGTATACATAATGAAATACATACATTTCAATATGTATCTATAATATATATTTAAAAGAGTATGTAGTTCATATGTGAGACCCTGGGCTAAGATGTACGGAAGTCATAGATGAGTCTCTCTCTGCCTTTGAGGAGGGAACTCTGAGCTGCAACCCCTGGAAATCACGATAGGTCAGGATTTAGAATGAGCAGCTAAGTTCAAGGGGATCATGAAAATACTAAGCTCTAACTCAGAGAGGAAATGGGATATATTTAACTTGGAGAAGATAAGGCAGCCAAGGGGACACAATAGCTGTCATAAGTCATACAATAGGCTGTCATGGAGTAGAGTATCAGAATTCTCCATATGGCATCAAAGGTAAGAATCAGGATGGAAGGTAAAAGGGATTTGGGATGGGTAACTAGTAAAGATTTGTGAAATGGCCATTTAGATTTGTTAATATCTCGGAAGACTTAGGTTTAAAGGAGAGAAAGTAATTTATTTGGGCACCAAGACAGAATTCTTAAAGAGAACTTCAGTAAAACTGCATAAATTTGAATTAGTTTGTGGAAAGGACCAATTAGATTCAGTGAAAAACCCATTGCTTATCTTTAAGGAAGCAGGATTTCATTTCTTGCAAATATGTAAAGTAATTTGAACCAATTACTCCTTCAGAGTAAATTAATGAGGTTTTCTAATGAACAGATAATATGAACATAGAATTATTAACAACATGAATATACAATTATTGCTTCTAAGTCTTTTTAAGCACATTTATGTGAAGTAAAGACCTTAAAAACCATCTCCTGGTATATTTATCCTTTGAGTTTGCCTGGAAAACACTTTCCATCAGAGTTCAGTTCTGTCCTTTTTATCTGAATGAACATGAATATGTAACCAGAAGCTACTAGGTTAACAAGGTTTTGCTTAGATAGTAAAGGTATAGAGAGTAGAACTCTTTGGTTTGTTTGCTTTCATTGCTGTCCTCAAACTGTTAGATAGGATTTGTCTATGCATTCAAAATTCCAACCATAACGTACATATGTCATGCATATTTCAACAAGATTCAATTATAGCTGACAAAACATTTGTAAAGGCCGCTGGAGTTTAGTCCAGATGGTGACTGGGGTTTTGATGAACACTCTAAATTTGTGGCATTATTCATCCCTGACACTCAGAAAATAAACATAAGGCACCACTTCTCCCAGAGCAGAGAGGGTAGAAGAAAATGGCCACATCTTCCCAGTGCACAGACAGAGCTGGTTTACCCTAGAAGTTGCAGAATACTTATATCTTTCTTTAATAAAAATGGAAGGCATTTTTCAGCATTCCCCCAAACATATGCAACCCATGGCTGAGAAAGTCAGATGATCCAAGTCTCATTTTCCTCTCTGGGGCTCCTTCCAGGAGAGCACCTGCTGAGAGAAATTTCTGAATGATTTCAGGAGATGATACCAAGTCTCAATTTGTGCCATTAATGCCTCATGTTTTGATATTTTAAACTAATCCACATACTGTATTGTCTAAGCCTTAATATAGGGAAATTTGGGAAAACTTATTTTTATATTAGAAGCCCTGATAATATTTCTGTTTAACTTGTGAAAAATCTTAATTAAGGGATTAACTAGTTGGCTAAAGTGTCTGAACCAACTGAATCACACAGGCATGGAATGAATTTTTTAAAAATGGAAAAAAAGTCATAAATAATGACATCAGGAAGAGAAACCTTGTGAGTGAATTGGAGGAGGTGCTTTCTGGATGAGAATGAGATTATCAGCTCCAAATTTGTATATAGATTCAATGTAATTCTGATAAGAATTGTAGTGGAATTCCATAAATTGATTCTAAAGTTGATCTGGCAAAAAGAAAATAAATCAATAAATCATCAGGATAAGTTAGGAAAAATAGTGTTAGTGATTTGCCATATCACACAGCACGATACATCAAAGCCCACATAATTAAAATGTAGTGTTGTGAGGATGGATAAATAGCTTAATAGGACAGAACAAAGGCTATAGAAGCAGACCCATATATATGGAAAATTTGTTCTATAATAAAAATGTCACTGCAAATCATAAATGTAGGCATTTTGTTCAATGCATACATATGGATGAAAAAATAATTTCAACTCATACTTCATTTTTTGCACAAAAAGGAAACTGTAGATAGATAAGACAGCTGAAATAAAAGAGACAGAAAATATAACAGACAATAAATTTGAAAAATACTGAAGTGGGAAGAACTGCCTAAGAAAAAGAATCACCTGGAACTCATAAAGCAAAATTGTCAGAATGGACAAAAGTGTTGTTAGCAAACAAAAAAGAACAAAGAATTCCTGAAAGTAAGGAAAACAAAATTCACCGGGAGAGGAAATAAATGAAATAGAACCCGACTCTGAGATTGACTAAGTGGACAAGGCTGAGAAAACCTTGTGAACAAAATGATAGCAAAAGCAACAAGGCACTTAGCATCATTTCAGAGACAGGGGAGAGCTCAGAAGAGATCTGGAGGAGCTCTGAGAAACCGTTTGAAATGTTGACCTTTATTGAGAATAAAGATTTGTTTTTAAGTAAATTAAAGCCATTTCAACTTGGCAATAAATAGGACACATAGCACGCTGTCGCTGTCTCCAAATGTTGCAATTAAGAGTGCTTGTCCTGCAGTCTTGTGCCCAGATGTAACTTTAGATCCTGGAGAAATCTTGTCCCTCATGTTTTGCTCCAAATACTAAATTGGAGGGCTGACTGATTAGAAATACCTATAGAATAGAACTGCTAAAGATAAGGATGGATAACACTTAGCTCAGAGGCAAGCAAACCACAAGTGCTTAATAATTGTTGGCTGATACAGTTATTACTTTTAATATTTCTTTAATGTCATTTAGAATCAAGAATCAAAGTTCATGTCTGCAGGAAGGAGCCACGAGGTAATTTTTGAGTACATTGCTTTGTCTTTGTGGCCTCAGTTTCTTTATTTGTGAAATACAGAAGTAATGGAAGCTATGGCTGACATAATCATTCTAGGAGTTAACATTTAGATAGCTCTTTCATCTGTGGAATTTGTGTGGCATGCAGGAAGTGGCATTCAAGAGTTGGTTAAAAGAAAAATATTGGATCTATGGAGCCAAACATATCTAACAATCAAGACTGTGAGATTGAATGTAAAAAGGAGCAATTAGGAAACGTGGCCACTTCTAAAGTGACCAGAGAAAAGAAGTAGGAAAGCTTGATTTTTTTAAGTGAATGGTAGCTTATTTCTGTTGCTAATTATTCTGCAAAAGAGCCCAATCAAGTATCACGAATGGTGTGAGAGAAGATTAAACTGAGTCTGGGTGAATACTCTTTTAAAACATCTATTTTGACTGTAACCTAGACTCTTCCACATGACTGGCCAACACAGAGGCACATCTCTTTCTCGGGACCTGTCAAGGAGCTGCTCAATTTGCTCCCTTAGTTAGGAAAATATACTTGAAGGGTACCCGTTACAGTGGGCTGGATGTGTCAAGAGCCACTTCCTGATAATGATGCAGAGAAGCCATTGGTGTCTGTCTCAACCTTGGCCATTGATCTGCCAGAAGAAGCTGCCCACTTATAATCTGAACTTCTTCTTGTTAGGTACCCTGGAGTCGGCTCCACAGAGCAACTCTATATACAACAGACCTAAACACTCCCTGACACTGTGCCATGCCCGGCATGATGTCAGTGCTTCTCTGCTACTCATAGAGTTCTCAATGGCGGATTGTTTCAGGAGTGGGTTGAGGGGTCTTTCTCCTGTTTTTTTGCAGTATTGGAGATCGGATCGAGCTCAGAACCTCAGGTAGCATACAGCAGCACCCTACTAAACTAAATTAACCGACCTAACCCCTGGCCCAATCCTAACTTAGGAGAATGCAATCGTCTTTATCATCAGGGGTCCAGAGAATAAAAAAGGATTGGTTTTCAGGAAATGTGCATACCTTTCACTGGTGAGCCTATGGGCCGTGTTTCCTTTGACCACAATGCTACAGAGGGGACAATGACACAGAAGCAGGAAGGACAGAAGCAGAAAGAAGCCTGTGATGTTGAGGAAATGAGATGCACCGGGCTTATTTTAGTGGGCCCACTTGACAAATGTGTGTCACGGAATGCTGTCGTACTTAATGAAGGCCATTAAATGTAATTTGAAGACACGTTTCTCTTCTCCAGTAGTGACACAGCTCTTGCTAACAGTTTAGGTTATCAACATAATGTGAAGACTAAATTGGCCCTAACTGATGGAAGCAAGGAACTGGAATATTACTCAAATGTCAGGTGTCAATAAAAATATAAATTGGATGCTGTGATGGCTCCGAGGTAGGCTAGGTGCACTTCTAAGGCAGGGACAAATGGACAGAAGCAGCAGATGTTGGTCTTTGCATGGGACAGTCTTCCTGGTCTCAGGAGGGTGGGTCAAGACTTAGAGAAGACATCAGAGGCCTATTTACTAAACAGTATGGCCTCATGGATTTGGTTTAGTTTGGAACAAACAGGCAATGTTTACAGATGATGTCGAATGCAAGGGTCATTCCTGGGAGGATCATTATCAAGGGCAGTGTTTTCCTTATGGCTTCTGAGGAAAAGCAGAGTAACATGGAGTGATCCAGACTGATTTTCAAGGAAGCAACTCCATCTGTGGAACATCTACTTAGTGAAACCTGCTTGCAGTGTGGAAAGCCTACTTGAGGCCGAATTAAAGAACTTAGCTTTTTCCCAGGGACTCACCTGGGAGGAAGTGGTGTGATCGAATAATGTACTCATGCTCGTCAAAGTTTCTTGTTTGGTCAGTGGCCCCACAACACTTTGATCCTTGCACTGTAAGTTCACCCTCCACAGTATTGCATCTGGCCTAACTCGTTCACAATGAGCCATAGCTCCTGGAAAAATCTTTTAGCAATCCAGTGCCATTGTTCTTACAGTTCTGCCTTTGCTGTATTCTACAAATGGCCGCCTGTGAACTGGCTGTAGACCCCGGTGCCCTGACCATTGGTTAGACCTTGTTTCTCCCTGCCGTTTGTTCACTTCTTTGCCTGTGCTCTGGGGATTCACTACTAGCATGAAGAGGTAGAAAAGGAGACACATTTAATACCCATTAACAGCATTTCAGGGGTGAAGGACAAACTATCCATATGCAAGTTTTGCTTCTAGATTGCCAGATTTAGCAAATAAAAAAATACAGGATACACAGTTAAATTTTAATGTTAACTATAAATAATTTTGGGCTGGGATTTGGCTCAGTGGGTAGAGCGCTGCGCTGCAGTCTCTGAGGTCCTGAGTTCAATTCCCAGCACCACAAAAATGGGAGAAGGGCCTGGCAATCCACTCCCAAGGCAATCCCAAAATAGTCAGCCATTGAAAACCCTATGAGGGTTGCTATGAGTTGGATACCGACTCGATGGCACCTAACAACAACATAAATAATTTTAATATATGCACTACTTGGGACATACATAGAAGTACAAATGCATCCATTGTTTATCCATAAGTTAAATTTAATAGTGAGATGTCCACTGGCCAATAAAATAAAATATTTTATTTACTGAGCTAAATACAACTCATTTTGGGAAAGAGGGTTATATTTTAGGATCTTAAATACTGAGCGACAGGGCTGTGGGTCCATCTCAGTGGTAGAGTGCTTGCTCGATATGCATGAGGTTCTAGGTTCAATCCCCTGTGCCACAAAAAAGAATGAGGAAAGTGAGTGCCTCCGTGGACTATGATGACTTAGAGCTATATTTTAGGTGAAGAAACGGGGCTACAGGAAGTCAGGAGGATGGCAGTATTCTCAATGTACCCACACACATACCAGGCGGTTTGCCGGCAGTGGAGCTCAGCATGCACACTGTGTATGTGCTCCATGTGACCATGCATGGCTTTATGTCTAACGTGACTTTTATATGCTGGTGGAGAATTGCCACATGCTACTTTTCTCTTCTTTTTTATATCCTGTTACATGGTACAGAAACTGCTTTAGATTGCGCCAGACTGTAAAGTACTGTGAGCAGCTCTGTCTAGGCATGGTGGAGTTCATTTCCTTACCTCCTGCGTTACAGCAGGCTTGTCCAGAAGGTTATGGGTGCACCTTGCTTTTCTTTCCAGGGGACCCTGGTAGTGAAATGACTGAAACTAATACTCTTACCACAGGGGAGTAAGGGGAAAAAACATCTTTGAGGAGGCAGATAATTAATTTCAAGGTTGTCACAACCGTAACCCTGACACAGATTTTTATCTTCTCCTTTTTTATATGGTAAAAAAAAAGATGCATTTCCCACTCCGACTAGTGAAGGCATATCTATTTTTATGGACTGCGGTATCTCCCTAATTGAACATAAACATGAGGGATGTGGGAATGATTAGAACTAGGCAAACATGAGTGAACGGCAGACACCTCATAATGACATTTGTTTGAAATGAGGAGCTACACATTACATTCCAAAGTGACCAAATCCCAATTTAGCAATAACCGTAAATGTTTGCTGTGGTGAGTCAAAAATTTGGTGGGCTCAAACACAAGCCATCTTTGTTTTAGGAATTATGACAGAGCCAATGGTTTCCATGGAGACCATTGCTTTAATTGTGATACATTAGTAGCAACAAGAATTGGATGCCTGAGGTCATTTAGTTAATGAAACACAAACTTGGACTCTGCCAAAAGAATTACAGATGAAATTAGCATCTATGGGAATGCACCTGTAGCATGTCAATTGCATGAGTCTTGTGAGCTGGCTGGGCAGGGTGAGGGGGAGTTGAAAGGCTTGTATATTCTAATCGTATCTATCTTAACTGTTTCCTATTACAAGACTACTCCATACTTTATTTTTTAAATGCCTTCTTAAATAAAAAACTGCAGCACCGGCTAATGAAACACAGTTTGGAGTTGCCATTCAGACCAGGAGAAATCTCTGCTATTTCACAGGGAGGGAGGTGGTAGCTCACAGCAATTATAGGAAATGATGAAACCACAGAGGCTTCACTCACACACCGAGATCCTGAAAATAGGAGTTCAGGATGGAAAGGGCTGGCACAGGCTGAACGGGGGCCACCCCGCTAGGTTTTGACATCTGTGTAGTCCTGGTGGGCTTGTCTCCAAGAATTGCAAAGCCATGAGAGACCAGCTTGAGATAAACCGGGAGGGCATTATTAAATTCAGCTCGTGAACCTGGGCAAGTAGCAGAAATACTCCATTTTCGTTGGACTTCCTAAGTCTGTGTGTCCGTCCATGATGTGCACGGATGGACAAGTGATGTTTTGGTCCACATCTCAGAGAAGGGAACTGAGGCTTGCAAAAGTTTTCCTTGGGGTTTATCCTAAATTACCAAGCCAGGGCCATTTCTAACCTAAAGACTGCAAAGAAGAACTTTATAAACAGCTAGGGGTGAATTTTCTATGTGTTTGTCCCCTTAGCATGTTGCCCTGTCTTTCAAAATGTGGAATTCCTTGGCTGTGATCAAACAGGCTTAGTGGTCAAACATTCCACTAATAACCACTAGAGCAAGTCACTGTGGGAAAGAGGCATTGAGTGAAACAGACTTGTTCTTCCAGGCAAGGAGTTGTGGCCAGATGGAGGAGGGAGCTGTCCCCTTATTTCCCACAAATACCTGGAAAATGGCAACAAGCCAGAAATGCCATAAAGGAGAGGGATGTGGTGCTGTGGGGCTTAACATAGAGGCTGGGTGACCCACTTTGAAGCTGGTATTAGGTTGAAATCTGCAAGACAGCTCAGCAGGAGCTCAGTAGGAGAGGCAGAACCTCAGGGCACTCAGGAGCTGGGTAGGCAGCGTCACTCAGGCTGTTGGCTTGAAAACTGATGCTGGAACTTGAAGCCCACAGGACAGGCAGCTGAGAACTTTGGAAGTCAGATGTACAGAGGGGGAGATCAAGATCAAACTGGAGCTCGGAAGGGCAGACTCAAACCTGTCTAGGTTGTTGCCTTTGAACTTCACGTTGTGTCATGGAACTAAACATGCACACGTCTGCTCACGAGTCCCAGTTGCCGAGGGAAGGTCCAAGGGAAGGTGGGACATCGTGGTGTGGAAGAGAAGGTCCCTGTTGACGTGATCTAAGAAAGGACAGCTGCTTGACTTGTCCCTGCAAAGGCCAGGTGGGACTCTCTCCAGAGGCCCAGGTTCACTGGAAATGTCCAGAAAAGGGCAGCGTGGGCCATGTACTTCAGCCTAGCCAAAGGGGACACCTTCCCCAGTCACCTCACCAGCAGTAGAGGCGATGATTCATGTGTGGCCCCAACATGGAGGTTGATGTGTGGGCCTGGAGGAGACAAGGGTGCAGAGCCAAAGAGGGGCAGGGATGGTTCTCAGAGGTGTCTCTTCATTGCAGATTGAGGGAATGTGCCTTGTTTTGTGTGCCTTACACTCTGCTGAAACCAAAACCCTGCAGTTGACTATGTTAGCATCCCTTCAAGAGAATTTTCATAAGGCCTGGCCAAGGTGGGATGGAATCCAAACATGCTTAACTCTACGGTGCCAAATTCACCAAATGCACACACTGAAGGAATGGAGTTTGACTTTGGTAACTGTGAGTTTGGCTCATGAGGCTAACCCATTCTTCTGGCTGATGACACATCTCCTGTAGCTACGGCATGGCTGGGAGGGGGCATGAATCATAACAAGGGAGTGCAGCCCACAAGGCATGAGTAACTTTGTCATCAGCACGATCAAATGTGCAGCAGGGAAGTACTCAGTGGTAAGGGTACGATATGTGTGACTGAATATGGCACACAATCCGTAAATCCAGAGGAAAGGTCTGGGGGTCCTACAAGATGGGCAGGAGTTGAGCTGTTAGAGAAAAGAAGGACAAAGCAGGTCACCTCAAGGAGCAGTGCATGAGTGGATATGCAGCCCTGGTGGAGCCCCCGGCTTAGTGTTCTGGCTTTCAGACTGTGGTGATTTGGGCAAGGTTTGTACCAGATGGTGCTGTAGAGGAGCAACCGTGGGTCTAGATTGTCAGGATGGAGTGGGTATTTTGTCACATGTCACAGCCCGTGGACTTCAGCCCACTAGAAAAGAGAGGTAATAACTGCTCTCTATCTGATGAGGTGGCTTTGAGAATGAGACGTAGTGCTGAACCACACAATGCCGGTCACCTTAGAGAGTAGATTCAAAAACAGATGATCATTATTTCTATGAAGAAAACAAAGGAGGGTGGGAGATGCAGGTGGAGTTATTAGCAGTGGGCTAGGAAAGGCTTATTAGAGAGGAAGCCCTCCTAGCATGAAAGGTGGCAAACAGGAATCAGGGTGAAGGATTTTACAAATGAAACCCTAATTGTACCCCTGAAATGCAAACTCCAAAAGTACTGATCACTCCCATCTGGCTTGACACATGAATATAAAAAGCCAAGTATGTGATAGTGCAGGAATTTCCAACTCTTTCTTACAAAGCTGTCACTTTGCCTTGAGGATGCACAAAGCTTAAGTGTGAAATGTGCTACAAAGGTTTGTGGTCTCTACGAGTTTGTTTTTATCACAATCACTTGCCATAACGCTGGTCAGTGTGCTGTTTGGGGGATAATGATGTATGGGATAAACCTAACTAACTCATGATCTGAAATGGTTCTGGGGCTCAGTGTACCTTAATTTCTTAGAGATGTTATTGTAGTTGAGTTTAGTGGTAATCTTCTGGCTATTGTAATACTTGGCCTGACTGGCAACCTTGATAGGATTTCAGCAAGACTATAGAAAAGGGAGTTTATAAATGTCATTGCCTACAGTAGGCAATGGAAACAAGGTTCCAGGACAGAAACAGTGTTCAGAAGTCTGTCATGCCTGTCTTGTGGTGATGAGGTCAGCTACAAGGTGGTGTATTTGGGATGTTGAGTTAAATGCATGCCAAAATCCCTTTAAAAATAAGATTTGCCAGAGGAAGCAGTAATGGGAATAATTCCAAGTTTAGAGAGTTAGCCGAAATAATGAAATTCTATCAAAATCCAAGACAACTAGTACTGGCAGTAGAGTTTGTTGTTGTTAGGAGCTGCTGAGTCAGTGTCCAACTCATAGCGACCCTATACACAACAGGCGAAACAGTATTGTCAGTGCTTCTCTGCTGTTCATAGGGTTTTCAATGGCTGATTGGATGGGCTGCCAGGTCTGTCTCCCATCCAAGGACTAACCATGTCCGACCCTGCTTAGCTTCCGAGATCTGATGGGATCAGACACCACAGTGGTATGGCTGCAGGAGGAAGTAGAGTTTAAAAAATCATAATTTTACATGGAATACTTTTATAAATCACTTGTTCATTTCATAAATGGGAAAGTTGAGGCTTAGAAGTGGATTATTGGGGTAATCCAACTCTGTGGGGTAAAGACACAGAAACAGAAAAATACCCTCCATGCCTCTGCTGTGACTTCCATCCAGGGGAGCTTGATGTGTAGGCTGAAGCAGTGGTCAGACACCAATGGAAAATGCTGCAGGAGAAGGCAGCCTGGTGCTGCCGGAGAGGCCCAGGCTGAAGAGAACACTGCATTCAGACATGTTGCCGAATGTGTCAGCAGAGGAAGACATTAAACAGTGAGAAAGGACTTTGGCTTAAAAGAGAACCAGAAGTGGCCCCAAAAGGAAGAAGACATCTTGGGTCTATGTTGTCCTTAGTGGAGAAGGCAGAACAGGGAAGCTTCAAGGGCCACGTTTTAGGGATGAATGCAGCAGGTGGGGATTGTAGTAGGTCTACAGGCCAGACCATGAGAGGTAAGAGAGGCCTGAGCAGGAACTGGTTTCTTGGGCTGCCCTCCTGATCAGAGGCTCCTACAGCCTGGCTGTTGTCCCCTTCCTCCCAGGGGGCTCACTAATTGACACTTGGTAGGTCACGTGGATTAGCTGGATTGTCCAGTATGAAACGTCTGGAAGGCAGGTCCATAAGCTAGAATATTCTGTCTTGGCTCTAAAGTTGTAATATAGGAAGGCTTTATAACACAACTGCATTAGTTCGCCACACCTGCCGTAGCAGAGTACCAAAACTGGGGGGCATAAACAAGAGATATTCACTGCGTGAGCATAGAGGCGAGAAGAATGAAATCATGGTACCAGCAGGATTTCCTTCTGAAAACTGAAGAAGAACCTGTTGCAAGCTTTTCAGGGCTGTGTCTGGCATTCCTCTTGGAAGCCCTGCTCCATTCCCTGCCTTCATCCCATGCTCCTTGTCTATGTACTCTTTCTTAAGGACACCAGCCATCCTAGATTAGGGATTCACCTTAATGGCCTGTTCTTAACCTAATGCACTTCCAATGTCCCTATTTTAAAATAAAGTCATTTTCTGCAGAAGTAAGCATTAGGAGGTTGGTCAGGATCCAGCCCAAAAGCCTATACAAGCACCTCCTCTGGCCAATTGAAAAGGCTGACAATTGGATGAGATGGGTGGAGTATTGTATTACAGTCCCACTGCTAGTATTGTCAGGATGTTGAGCTTTGGGTAAGTCTTTGAGCCTGAGCGTCTCGTCTATATTTTGGAAATTCATCCTTCTATGTCTAAGTGCTGTGGTTCTAATCCAGTCCAGTGTGAAAAGAAATGGCAACATCCTATGGATCAGCTAGAGGTTATAAACACAAAACCAAAAAGACACAATTTGTTTTATTATTCTTGTTATTTGAGCTCAGGCACATGTTTTAGGTGGTAGATTCATCTCAAAAATGTTACAAATTAACACTTGAGCTTTCTGTGGATATGTACCAGATCACAACTCATTTCTGATGTTCTTCTTAGTCTATTAGATGTCACAAGAAATAAGGATTCTTTGTTAGAAGAGTGTCATTTCATATTGATAAAGACAGTGAGAAAATATCCTTTGTAGGTATAATATAAAAAGGTCAACATGATAGACATTTTTCAGTTTGAAAACCAGCAATCTTCAGCTAGCCAGAAAACTTACACTTGCATTTCAAAGTATGCCTTCCCTGCTGGGGTCATTTGTTAGGTCTGCTTGAAGAAGTACCAGAGACTGGCTGGTTTCAGCAACAGAAATTTAGTTTTCCACAGTTCTAGAGGCTAGAAGTCTGAGATCAAAGTGGTGGTGTCTTCTGACCTTGCAAGGCATCTGTGTCCAAATCCCCTCTTAGTCCTATTGGATGAGGGCCCACGTACAAATACAGTAACATTCTGGTAAGGCGCTCCACCCTCTGCAAGTTCATTTGTTTTTTATAATTGTCACTTTACTTGTAAGTCCCAGAGCACAATTCCCAAAATTTTGGTAATATTTGAGGTAATTTTTCCTGGGAATATCATGATATTTTGGAAAATCTCTCCTTTCTCTTAAAATAGGAGGTGTATACTTCCATTACAGGTATTAGCTGAGTTTGCATACCTTTCCTGTGGACCCACCGTGTGCCCAAGAGCCATAGCTGTGTCTTCCAACAGTACTTGTTCTAATAGTCTAGGTGTGATAGCTTTTCATTATCATTACAAAATATGTATTTTGGCTCATGGTTTCAGAAATTTCCTTCCGGGTTAACCAGATCAATTGCTTTTAGGCTATGGGGAGGCAGAACATCATGGGAGTGAGAAAATGTACAGGGACAAGGTGCATCCTTCAGCAGTGCATCCTTTGTGACCTACTTCCTCTAACGAGGCAGGCCCCATACGGCTATGAACTCATCAGTGGATTAATGCATTGAAAGGACTGGAACAAGCCTTCTACCCATGAGCTTTTGGGGATATTTTATATCCAAACCGTACCACCAGGCAGTGACTTCAAGTCATTCTTCTTTTCTAGCTGTAATCCCTGGTGCTCAGCCAGTGTTGATTATAAAGTGGATCCATGCCTTCTATCACTTATCTCCTGAAAGCTATTCTGAATATAAATATTTCCCTGTATTCAGCTAGGATAGTTGGTCCTCTGCTCCATCATCAGTACCCTCATTTGCCTTAATTTTTTCAGTTACAAACTCATTTGAGATTGACCAGAAATCTCTAAGAGCTCTTCCAATTCAAAGTCCAACTTAAATGACTTCCCCTAGCCTAAGTGACAGAGCAGAGAAGGATGAGAAGTGCTAGCAATCCTAGCATGCTGTCAGACTGAGAGAACTTAGCCCAGGTCTTATGCTCGTATTTGAACCTAAATGTGCTCATCTCCAGGAACCCACAGAGTCCCTATTCATAGTAGGCTGTGTATCACCATTCATCCCTTAGATCCTGGTCTTGGGAGATCATTTCTTATTCAGTTCACCTTCTACTGCTTATCTTCAACTACTTCCTGTCGAAACCTTGCAATAATTTACCAAAGTAGAGAAAAAATATATTTATGAAGACTCTTTTAAGAAAGGAGGCAATGTGAATATTTGAGTTCAAAATATATAGCAATTAAGATAGCCGCTGCCGTCATTTAGTGCTGGTTTGCTGGATAAAAGCAGCTGCCCCTCTTGTAAGTGACGTGTCTCTGTAATATACAATACTGTATGACTAAAACAAAAACTAGTTATACATGTGTATCAGACTGGCTAGCGTAAAGGACAGACATGGATTCACTCACAGTTCTGGAGGCTGGGAGTTTAAGACCAGTTGCTGGAAGGGCTTGTTTCTGATGAGAGCTCTCTTCTTGGCTTGGAGACAGCTGCCTTCCCACTGCTTCTTCACGTAGCCTTCCTCCTAGAGAGAGAGATGGGCACCCTGGTCACTCTTTCTTGTCTGACATTAGAAGCCCCTATTAAGGTGATAAGAGGACTGTGACTTAATTTCAAAATGCAGTTGCATTGGGGATAAAACCTTCTGAAAATCTATTTTGGGATCAGAGCAGAGCACAGTTTAGTCTTTAACAAGTTGATTCTTAGAGACTGGGTAACCAGACCTTGCCAACTGAGCTCTAAAACACTACCTTAAAGGTCAGTACAATTCAGAAAATATAACCAGGGTGCTTAATAACATCTCAAGGATGAAAAAGTTATTTTACATGTCATTTTTTCTTTCTCCCTGCCTAATGCATTTAAAATAAATTTGAAACCCAGGAAATTGGAACCTTCGATTTATTACCAGAACACCTAGTTAATAAGTAGGGAAAATTAACAATTTTCAGCTGGCTCAATTTCATGTTTTGTAACACACCTCTTTGGAGTAGTTTAATTTGAATTAATCATTTTTCTCTCTTTCTGTAGAATGAGAAATTAGGTGGTATTTATAGCAAGTTACATTGTTAGTATAATCTGATGCATAAAGCACATAGCCATACATACATAAGCTTGATATCCCTCAGGCTTCTTGTTGTTGTTGTTCTTGTTTTGTTTTGTTTTGTTTTGTTTTTACTAAGGATGATTTCCAAGTTAATCTTGGGGCAAGGGAGAGTTGAGAAAGCAAGTCATATAAGAATTTGCACCTGTGACAAGATGTTTGCTCAGACTCAAAGAAGGGGAAGAACACAGTACTCCCTGGTGTATTAATACTTTCTGTGCCTGCCCAAGGTTGTACAAATGAGTGTGATTGTTAAATTCGGTGTTAGTAGTGACCTGAACTTCTGCTGACCTCACACCACACTGCCTGGCAGATGAAATACTAAGTGGAAAGGGCCCATGACTTCCCCTCAGTGTCTCCTTCTTTTTCTGAGGCTTTCAGGAGGGGAGGTATTTGGAATTGGGAAGACAGGTCTGCTTGTCCCTTTTGGGTCCTTCCACCAAGGTGGCCCCCTCCTCCCTGTTCACAGTGAGGACACTTTCTCAGGTACAGTTGAGTACAGTGAATTAGGGACAAAACGGTTGACTCTCAGGGAACAACTGTGTAATCTTACTCAGAGACATTTGTTAAGTGGGGTTTAATGTCTGTTTGATTTTCTGCGTTTTTGCCCAAGTATCCAATCCAGGAGGTAAAGAAGGAGTTCCCTGGTACATTGATGATATGAGTTCTCCAAAAATGTCAGATATAATCATCACTGCCCCTCTGGGGTGCTATATAATGTGAGTTACTATGAAGCATCGAGTTAGTCCCCTTTGGACCTGTGTTCTGTTTCATGGTAGGCACCCTGCCAAACATTCTGGCTGCTGGATCACAGGCCATTTGTATTGAGAGCTGTGGGGACCAGCCAGTAGAAGTATAATGGCCCCACCGATGATAGACCACAGCCTGCCAGCTTTGTGTCGTCACTGCGTTCTAGGGGAGCTGCTTCAGATCTTTGGCTTTGTTCACTGACAGAACAGCGCTTGCTGCCTCTGGTAGAAGTAGCCTGGCTGTACAGAGAACTAAGGGATTGCAGCAAAGACCACCATGATGGAATTGTGCCCTCTGTGCAGCCCGAGGCCACTGGAGAGCCCTTAGATAGGATCTTTACTAGGTATCGTTGTTGTTAGGTGCCTTCAAGTTGTGTCCAAGTCATAGTGACTCTCAGTGTTTTCAATGGCTGATTATTTTGGGGAGTGGAATGCCACATCCTTCTCCCATTTTTGTGGTGCTGGAGATCAAACATGGGTCCTCAGAAGTGTGAAGCAGCACTCTAGGAGCTGAACCCAGCATGCTTAATAGGTCTTAAGACCATGGTATTTAAAAAACCAGGAAAGGGACTATTCATTATCAAAGCTGTGAGTATAATTGGGAAAGGAGACCCTAATGTCTCACTTTTGGCATTCTCAACATTTATTCCGCCAGGCAATTCTTGGTTGGAGGCAGGCAGGGGAGAAAAACATGGTAGGCTATGCAGCAACATCTCAAGTCTCCATTCCTTATGCTACTAGCAACTTTCCTAGTTCAGGTAACCAAACATGTCTCTGGACTTTGTCCTATGTTCACCCAGGTGGAGGTGGGCTAGAATACAGGGAAGCAAAATCAGAGTATCAAGTTCAGGGACTCTCTCTTTAAGGAGATGATATTGAAAATGAGACCTAAGACAAGGTAAGTGAATACAGGAGCACTGCAGAAAATCTAAAGAACAGGGCACAGGGGGATGGAGTGGTGTGTCTCCTCCAGAAAGTAAAGCAGACCTGTGTACGTGGGGAGAGGGGCAGCCAAAAAGTCCAGTGTAATGGAGAGTATGGATAAGTGTGGTAGGAAGGCTTTGTAGAATGTGAAGTAGGCAAGAGATGGTTGTGCTTAAAATCTCAGTCAACTCAGACTTATATTCCTAATGTAGGGAATACATGGCACAAGGGTAGTGTGAAGCAGGGGTTGAGGAGCCCTAATTCCTCTTAGTCTGTGAAATGAAGGTGTTTATAAAAGTACCTAGCGCAAGTCAAAAACACTAAAGTACAGTAACAGAGGAAGAGGGTGAAGAACACCTTAAATACAGGGCAATTGATTGATTTACAACAAACAAAATCATAAAAATTTTGTTTTCTGTGGCTTTAACACCTCTTAGCATACACCAAAAGCTATGTGTGATATGATTGCTCATTTAATTCCTATACAACCACATAAACTAGGTATTATTATTATTGTCCTAATAGATGAGGAGCCTGAAGCCATAGCACGTGTGGCGTCTGATCCTGTCAGATCTCGGAAGCTAAGCAGGGTCGAGCCTGGCTAGTACTTGAATGGGAGACCGCCTAGGAACACCAGGTGCTGTAGGTTGGAGACAAACCCAGCAACCTACTCCCAAAAATCAGTCTGCCACTGAAAGCCCTATGAATAGCAGAGAAACACTGACAATAGTGTTTCACCTGTTGTTAGGTGGCGTCGAGTTGGTATCCAACCATAGCAACGCTACATACGGCAATAGATGAGAATAGTGAAGTCCTACAGACTTTAATAACTTACTCAAAGATACATAGCCAGGACGGGATAGGACTAAGATTTGAAATTAAGTTTGGTCCAGATTTTGTGCTCAGTATCAAAATATACCACTGCAACTGAGAACAGGGAAGAGAAGAATAAATTGGGAGTTAGAGAAGACCCAACCCATAAGGCTAGTTTCTGTGTCTGCACAACAGCTTATTAGATGAAGCTAACAAAGTGGTCATTGATGTTCTTTACCTAGAAAGCACTCCCATCTCTTTCTCTTTTTGTCCTCCATCATTTATCAACACCAAGAACTTTTAAACCTGACCTTTTCTTTTGTTAGCACTGATTCTCATCAACTTAATTAGCAACATACTATTCCTTGACCTTGGGGTGTACATGCTACTGTAGACATTACCAGAGCTTTAGAGAAAACTCCTACTTCATCCTATGTGTTACGCTGCTGTTAAGCTAGTATTCAAAGAGCATTGTAGATCTAATCTGGAATAAGATCACATGTGTGGCAACTCCCACATTGTGCTTAATTAGTCCATGGTATTGTGCCTGGAGGTCTACTCACTACTCTGTCTTCTCCCCATGTGCACAGCTGAATGGCTTTTCTGCTATAGCAATGCACAAGTAGGTTTCAGCTCAGAAGTGGTGGTAGCTTACCAGCAACTATTTGTTACTAAAATTGCCACATTTCATTTTTTGACAAGTCTTTTTCCATTAATCTCAGAAAGGATCTACCATTAAAGATATTTTCAGTAAGATTGGGATTCAATTTGGTACTTTTTTTTTCAAAATAACAAAAAATGCTTTATATATTTCAATATTATTGGTACTTTGGCTACATTTTGGATATTCTGTGCATTTCACAATAGTTGATAGGAGTCACAAAAGCTCTCAAAGAGCATAATTTAGTGATACCTGAGAAAAATATTCTTATAATATGAATTTGTATTGCTGTTATTAGACACTGTCAAGTTCAGTCCAACTCTTATTGATCCTCATAGGATTTTCAATGGCTAATTGTTTTGGAATTGCTTTGGGAGTGGATTGCCATGTCCTTCTCCCATTTTTGCTGTGATGGGGGTTGAACTGAGTACCTCAGACAGCAGCACTCTACCAACTGAGCTACCCCCCCACCGAATATGAACAGGTGATAATAATCACATGTGAAGTTAGATGAGCACGGCCTAGCATGGCAGCTCTAGCCTCATGTACAATGCTAGGAAGGAGATGGCTTATTTTAATCACAGTAAGCCTTTCAAATCACAAGTGGCTCCTATCTAAGACAACACAGCTCCATATCATTTTTTAGAACTCCCTAACGGGCTGAGATTTAGCTCAGTTGATAGAGTGCCACTCTGCGGTCTCTGAGGTTCCAAGTTCAATTCCCATCACGACAAAAATGGGAGAAGGACATGGCAATCCACTCCCGAGGCAATCTTGGAACAATCAGCCATTGGAAACCCTATGAAGGTCACTATGAGTTGGACACGACTCAACAGCACCTAACAACAAAAACAACAAAGTCCACAACTGGTAGTGAGTCTAAAGGATTTCAAAATCTGGAAAAGTAGGCTCAGAGGATGAACAGATTCAATCTCTCCTGTGAATGAACTCAGGGAGAACTTGAGACAGGTTCAAAACAACTGCAGTGTCACCAAGTTCTTGACAAATGGACACAGTTCTGAACCTAACGCTTTAATGAAACTTGAGACAATATTGTCAGCAGTGTCTAAACTGAGCCTCTCTCTCCTGAAAGTTACACAGTGCCCTGCTGCCCTAACCTCTTCTGTAGATAATTACTTCCATCCTTTTTGGGAGTTGTTCACCATGATCTAAGGCCCAGAGTTCACTACGTCACAGCATTTTGATCCAAAGCCAGACTTACTACAGATCGTTACAAGTTAATTCACTCTTCCACAAAGTATGCTACATTATCAAACCCAGCAATTCTTATTATGTCTTGACACACACTTAACTTTGGGCTGCATCACAGCCATTTGGCTAATGGCTATTTATCCTTCAAGATGTTAATATCTTTCCTTGCCCCAGCCTTGTGCTCAGTAGTGGAAAGTTAATGGAGGCGTACAGGTGACTATTTTAAGTTTCTCCTGTACTGGATTTCAGCTAAAGGCAAGGATTCTGTCCCATTCATCTTTGTTTTCCTGATATCTAATAGTGCCTTGATACATGCTGTTAATGTCTAAAGAATTAGTACATTTGTTTTAAGAAGCACTGGTTGAGGAAATGACAGATGAATTCCAAGTGTCAGGTCTCAATGTAGATAAACAGAAGTCCGCTTAAGACAGCAATGGGAAAAGTAGACTATACAGATTCCCAGAAATAATCCTGGGGAATTTTATGTTTTTTTAAAAAAAGCATGGTAGACCATTGATAATCTAGAGAATCCCCTTATCACAGAGGCCTCCCATTAGCCAGCTATGTGCAGAGAGAACCCTAGACTGTGCCTGATGATCTTACAACTGGGCAGTCAGCTCAGTCCATGCACAGACTTATCAACACCCAAAACTCTCACTGTCCAGCGAGCACCATGGCAGCATAAGAAGGCCCAGCTCATGTTGCAGAGCTATCAGGTTACACTAAACATTCTCCATACCAAAAGGAATGACTTCTGGGAGATAAAGTCATCTCTTTAAAGCAAAAACAATGTACTAGGAGTTGACTTGATGATGATATGTTTCCTTACAAAAGTATTGATGAGATGAAGTCAGATATTTACTTAGGGAAAGCTGCTGGACAAAGGAAAACCGCAAGCTCCCTAAGAACAGCCATCCTGGAGTGCCCCGAGGTAGAAATCAGTCACACACAAAGGCCCTGCCAAGCCCCAAGGGAAACAAACGGATGAAAAGAATTTTGTCCACAGAAATCCTTTGCAGTGTGACTTTTCAGGAGCCTCTCAGTTCTTAGGGAAAGAGGCAGCACACCTGTGTGAAACATGACTTGAAGGCATCTGACAACACAGACACCACACTGGGGACCCTCTCCAGGCACATCGCCCACAGTGGGGTCAGGGTTGGTCAACCACAGTGTCGCTCTGTCACTGCAATGTGTGAACCTGATGCAGAAGTGACAGCCCCAGCCTGCTCAGGATTAACAGCGCACCCCAAGGCACAGAGCGACAGGCTGTTCTGACCGCTCTCCCCCGGGGAAGCCCCAGTGCGCTCTGCAGTCACACGGCCAGATCTGACATTTCCAACAGCCACCTCATCAGACTCAGAAAGCTGTGGCGGCCCACTCCAGTGAGCACAGTGCCTCTCGGGAAGATCCAAGGGCATCTCTTGTGGGGGAGAAACCATGGGAGAGAAAACTCCCTGTAAGAGCATTCTGTCAGGAGTTCACAATACCTACTTATTCCTAGTTCATTTCCACACTGTGTCATTAGAAAAGATCCACTCTCTTGGAAAGGAGGGTAGGGTCAACTTCCAAACTCTCAAATTAATCTTTTCAAAGAACAGTCTACCTTTGAAAAGTCTTGGGAGCACATTCAATGATGAATAAGTACAGGCTCCACAAAATACAGACTGAGCCATTTTGAAATGGAATAACAACTCAGTTTTACCCAGAGATTTACAGTTGATAATGCATTTTGACACCAATTAATTTACCTGATACTCAAAATACCTAAGATTAATTCTGTAAATGATTAAATAAGACCCAACTTGAAGATAATAAAGGTAGAATGCCCAGCTGTGTCTGAATATTACCTTTGGTTTACCTTAATACAGAAGTGCCTCCTAAGATCATATTCTTTCTGGGTAAAAAAAAAAAAAAAAGGAAAAAAAAAGTGGGCTTGGTGTTTCACTATGGCAGAAGGATGTGGCAATCCATTCCCAAAGCAATCCTGAGACAATCAGCCATTGAAAACTCTGTGAGGGTCACTATGAGTCAGATCCTACTCGACAGCACCTAACAATTGAGTATCTCAATTTTTCTCCAGTTGTCATACCATTATGATTGAGTTCAGACTGCCTCCGTGATCAAGATGAAAGATGATTTTAGCATACACTCCTTGAAGAAACATTATATCCCTTAAAAATCTCAAATCTTAATCATCCTAGTTATCAAGAACATGGCATCATGATTGGAGGAAGACTCATTAACAACCTGCGTTATGCAGATGACACAACTCTGCTTGCTGAAACTGAAGAGGACTTGAACCATATATTGATGAAGACCAAATAAAATAGCCTTCAGTATAGATTGCTCCTCAACATCAACACAACGAAAATCCTTACAACTGAGTCAGTAAGTAACATCACAGTAAATGGAAAAAACATTGAGGTTCTCCAAGATTTTGTTTTACTTGGTTCTACCACAAACAACCCCCACAGAAGCAGCAGTCAAGAAATCCCAAGACACATTGCACTGGGAAAAGCTATTGCAAAAGACCTCTTTAAACTGTTGAAAAGTGAAGATGTCACATTGAAGGTAACAGTGGGCCTGAATCATGCCATGGTATTTTGAGTTGCATCATATGTTTTTGAAAGGTGAACACTGAAGAAGGGGGATAAGAGAAGAATTGATGCTGCTGAATTATGGTGCTGGAGATGAGTATTAATTAAACATAACCATGATCTGCCCAAAGAACCAACAGGTCTGTCCTAGAGGAAGTGCAACCAGACTGCTTCTTGAAAGCAAGGATGGCTAGACCGTGTCTTATATATTTTGGACACATATACAAGTTCCATGTAGACTCCTAATAAGAACATCCTTATCAACATTACTGGGGCTAGGATTTAGCTCAGTTGGTAGAGTGCTGCTCTACAGTTTCTGAGGTCCTGAGTTTGATTCCTAACACTGCAAAAATGGGAGAAGGATGTGGCAATCCACTCCCGAGGCAATCCCGAAACAATCAGCCATTGAAAACCCTGTGAGGGTTGCTATGAGTTGGATACGACTTGATGGCACCTAATAACAACACTACCAACATCATCAACATAACTTAAGTACAGAAATAGTTCAGGGTAAACCATAGTTCCATCTCACTTGGAGTCATTACTTGGACAGCTCCACTGAATAACGACTTCTTTACTGCTACATAGATCTTCACAGCCAAATGTAATGCATATTACATGGCAGGCATTCAATAAGTATTTGAAGAATGATGGAGGAAGTCTCACAATGCCCAAGTGACATAGAGAAAGGGAGTATTATCAACCAGTTTTAGAGGAATGATCCTAAAGCCCTGAAAAGTCACAGCACCCCGAGGACAGCACAAAACCCTGCCAGTGCCCACCTACTTGATGATTGAATGCAGAAAAGCTGGCTAGCCAGATGACCAAGGAGTCTTCCAGGTCTCCAAGGTCCTTAGGACAATGTCCCTTGCACTGTGTCACAGAATAGAGTTTTCATCATCTAGGTGATTATTCTAAATGCAGAGTCCTGGTATTCCAGGATCCAAATCAGATCATTCTGGTTGACAGCCCCTATGGTCAACCCAGAAGCAGACATGCTTCTGGATTGGTTCCAGAGCTCTGGTCTCAACTTATTCTCCTGCCATTTATTTGTTGCATGTCCTTAAGCAATTTTCTTATCTTTCTATGAAACTGGTTGTAAGCTCTAGTGTCCACGAGGGCCAGGGAGGGATCATAAGAAAATAGGGCAGTGATAAGCAATAGGACCCAGGGGACTCTGGGAAACTTAAGTACTCATACCTCCTTTAAAAGGGCCATCCCTGCTCTGCTCCAGAGTTTTAGTGAGAAGTTGGAAATTTAGAATTTTACATTTAAAAAGTGAGCAGTTCATTCACAATTTATGAAACATACTGTATATGCTATTGTGTAGGTCAAAAACTATCCATTGGCTATCAGGTTATGGATTCCTAAAGCCTTGGCATTTTTTTAAAACTATCAAGTGAGGCTAATGACATTGAGGATATTGTGGCAAGGGTCAGAAATAATGTAAGTGAAAAGCACCTTATAGATCATCATACATCATAGTAACAGGTTAGAAATTTCATAATCATAATTCCTGTGCCACAGTGCCTAAGTGTTTGACATGCTGAAGCAGAGAGCAGGGAGGATCATTTCCTTTTAGAGTCTAAGTGCCCACTGGCAGTAGAGGCAGTATGGCCCTTGCCCTATTCCCTCTTTTCCGTGTGAGAAGTGAATGGATGGCATCCAGGAGGCCAGGCTGCTTCGAGGTTCTGTATTTCTACATCTTGACTTGAAGAGCACATCTCCACATTGTATATCCATCAGTGATGCCTTGTCATGGTTCTAAACTACAATGAAGTCTGCCAGATAGCCAAGGTACCAAGAGAACACACAAAAAAGGAGGGAGACAAAGCTACTTACAGGCATGCATGACCTGCTTCTATGTCCACAGACCCTCTGATAACAAAATTTATAGAAATGTTAGTAGCCCAGTGTTAGTAGCCCAGACCCAACTCTTCAGTTATCTTCTGGCCACCATATGATGTATCTTATGTCAAAGAGTAACATGGTTTTTCTTTACTCCCTCTGTCAAGTAATCTAAATAACTGAATTCCCTTTCAGTCAAGTTCCTAGAATGTTAAAAGATGCAGACACTGAGGAAAGATTCTTTATTCCTAAACCTTTATTGCACACCAGGCTGAAATCTGTAACATGATATTTCTTTTTTTAATATTTGAGAAGGTACCAGGGAATGCCAACAGGAGAAAAGAATGGGCGGATTATGATCCTGATAATAAACCATGGAAAGTTTCGAAGCGACAGTATTTGGATTTTTATAGTTAGTGTTTTAAGTCCATGTTATCTGGAAAATTGCCTTTAAGAGTTTGCTCATCTATAGTCTATATCATTTTCTTTGATTTTCGAAAAGGAATTTACATTAGCTTTACTACCCCTTTCTGGATCATGTCCAGACAGGGACATCCTCTGTGTGGTTGTTGCTAAACTGAGAACCAATCGATTTCTGCCTGGCTTTCCCCTGAGACTTAGGAGGCTGAGACAGGAGGATCACAAGTTCAAAGTCAAAAGAAGCCTGTCCAACTTAGTGAGACAGTCTCAAGATAAAATAAGGAGTTGAAGGTATGGCTTGGTGGTGGAACATCTGCCTGGCATGTGCCAGGCCCTGAGTTCAAAACCCATCATACTTGGGTGTGTGGCAGGGGGAAGCCAGGCACTATTGTGGCTCATGCCTATAATCCCAGCTACTTGGGAAGCTGAGATAGGAGAATTGCAAGTTCGAAGCCAGAGGTAGCCTGCATTACACAGTGAGAACCTGTCTCAACCCTCAGTACTGAAAAAGAAAAAAAGAAAAAGAGAAAGTCCCTGACAACTTGATAAACCAAGAAAGACAGATCAGAGGTCATGGAAAGCAAACTCCAAAGGAGATGAATTCCCCACTGGGAACCCCACCCCCAAAAATGAAATCCAAATTAAAAAGCCTGCATCTTTGATCTTCCTAAACCTGCGAAACCCAGTTCACAAGCCAGTCTCACAAAACACAGAGTCCCGAGATGTGAAATTTTAATGTGGTTGCCTGAGTGCAGTGCTGGAGACAGCAGCGTGGCCTGATGTGCTGCTGAGAGGCAGAATTGGAAGAGAGTCCTGGTAGACAAGTGTGTGACTGAGAGATCAGCCTTTGCATTTAGCCTCTGCAGGTGGTAATCTTCCCCAATCTGACCCCAATTTTCCTTTTGGTGTCCAAAGCCTCCTGCCATTACAAGGACACTGAGATAGAATTTATCATACCCAGTCCTTGCATAAATGAGCTATTTTATTTTGTCATTGCCTGAGGAGCATCTGGTTGGTTGGCTGAAATCAGAATCAGGGTCTTTTGCTAAGCCCTCATAAATGTGTTTAAAGATCTACCAGAAAATTACACCTCTTTACTTCTTGTATTCTCTTGATTTTGAACTTTAATGAAGAGCTTCTCAACCTATTGCATAAAGAAATGTCTTAAGAGTGGGGTCATATACCATTGTACTGGTTCTTTCCACATGTGTTGGCTGGAGGGGACCCCAGGTGATTTTCAGCCATCGTGGGGCATTTAGTCCTGTCAGATCCAATAGCCAACTTCTTGATGGACTCAATTACCATCACACTACATATGATTCCAAAGATATGCTTGTACATCTTTGTTTCTAGTCTTTGCCCAATTTGCCATACCTAAAAAAGCCAACAGCATCTATCCCTAAAGTCTGTGTCATTTTTAGGAAGAGGAAGAATGTAGGTGCATCTATCAGAAGTAGGAGAGAAGAGTGAGAATCTTTGGTTATAATAAATGATGTGCGGTTTCAACCCTGTTTTGTTCATAACAATCCCTTCCTTAGTCTAAAGAAGTAATTCTAGCCAGGCATGGTGGTGCACACCTGTAATCCCAGCAACTCAGGAGACTGAGGCAGGAGAATCTCAGATTCAAGGCCAGAGGCAGCCGGTACAATTTAATGAGACTCAGTCTAACAAATAAAAAGGGGTTGGGGGTCCAAGAGGCCCTAGGTTCATGGGTTCAACCCTCTCAACAATAAAAAATAATAATTCTCTGCTGGACTTTTTAATGAAGCAGGGTGGCATTTCCTGAGGGAGTCATATGAAATCTGTATTGTAGAGGTCATCTGCAAGGGCTGAGGCAAGAAAAGGGTCTGTGACCCAGGGCTGCATTACCAACTAAGCTCCCACAGGCAGTTTGGGTCAAGGATCAATGAAAAGTCCTGTCCATTTGTGTCCTAATAATCCTCATTTGCTGGCACATGGTTCTTCACGGGAGTTTGCTAAATGGATAACCAGTGACTACATAGACAGAAGTTAAGAGCGCAAGCATGTCTGAAGAGATAGATAGATGTGGCCACTCATCCAGGGAAAAAAAATTCATCTTTTTCCTCATATTCCCATGTGAAATGGCCACAGGCTGACTCTGGCCTTGGACTTGGTGAGCTTTGAACTGGCCCCTCCTTGCCCTCAGAGTGGGTGCA
Organism: Pedetes capensis; assembly: GCA_007922755.1. Classification (NCBI taxonomy): domain Eukaryota; kingdom Metazoa; phylum Chordata; class Mammalia; order Rodentia; family Pedetidae; genus Pedetes; species Pedetes capensis. The sequence continues at coordinate 140,195 of VMDO01000846.1, forward strand.
TAGGTTTCCTACTTTTCCTTTTTACCATTCCTAAGAAAGCAGCTTTCATTTCCATTTAGCCATCCTTGCCTAGGGAGACAATGCATCCACCTGACCTTTCTTGCACAACCAGTTCAATTGAGGAACAGGCCGTATTGCTGGAGAGTGGTGGGCCACATCAGAGAATGTGAGAAAAATGGCAGAGGAGTGAGCCTGGGGGCCACCTGTGCAGAAGCAGTGGAGACTCTATTGAGGACTTTGGAACTTGGTGTCAACACAACAGAAACGCTATGGAACGTTTCAAGCCAGGGAGTTACATCAGTTCATGTACAGAAAAAAATCATTTTCTCTGGATTTGGTGTGGCAAGAAAGATAATGGAGACAACTTCCGAAGTCTTCTAGGTGACAAATGATGGTAGAAGTTAATAGACTGAAGTGACACTCAAGAGATAGAGATTTGGAACCAGCAAACAATAATGGTGCTCCAAGGTCAGGTGGGGAAGTGAGGATGAAGAACAGGCTTAAGTGGATGATCTTGCTATTTTAGTAGGTGGAGTAGACCCAGGGAGAAACAGGTTTGGGGATAGCAGGAAGGGGGAAAATCAAAATTATGCAATTCTACTGAAGATCTTGCCCATTTCCATTATTAATATTGTATTCATTGTCTTTAAGTTGCCCTACACAGAGTATTTCAGCTATGGGAGAATTACCAGCTTACTAGGACTCATTCCCACTTTATAACAACTGCTCAATTCTCAGCCTAAAAATAACTAGAGCGTAACTTTCTCCTCTGGTGGAAATCTCCAGAGCGATGTGTCATCTTTTTCTCTTCTTTGAATGTGTTTTGGGAACTCCCAAAGAAAGAAATGAGAGAATTCCTTAACTTCTTTCTCTTAATGTGGCTCTGCTATTAAGTCATTAGCTATGTGTAGTTTTGTTTATGTTTGTGATAGAAGAAAAGTAACATTTTTTGGTGAGGAGAGGAAGAAGAAAACCCTTGACAGTAAAATCAAAACAAGATTTAGCGATCTAGGTCCCAAGAAGTATCAAGAAGAGGGCAACCTCCCCTAATACCTGGGACAGAGAAGTCTAATTTTGTGAAGATCTCAAAAGGTCTTGAGATTCGGCTAACCTAAGCTTCATAGTGTGTGTGTGCCGTTTTCCAAACTGCCAGCCTTAGCACAGCTGCGAGCACAGGTCTCCCAGGAGCTGGCTGAAGCTGAGGTCGCAGAGATGCACTGAGCAGGGCTTGTCTGTACTCCTGTCAGCATCTTCCTCAATTCATTCCCAGAGGCTAAGGGAACAAACCCAAGGAAGCGTCTATTTTTCCCTCCGGACCACTTGGCAGGTTAAACCCTCAGACACAAGAGGAAAGTGACTTCCGTTAACTGTCTGCTTCTTTATGCCAGCGTAGCAAAATAAACCTTTCTGAAAAAGATTTCAAAAAGATAAATTTCTGGCCACCTTGTGGATGGAATGTGTCTGTGTTTTGTTTTACTTAGCAAAACAAGGTAGCAGAGAGAGATGAATAGTGTGGGCACAGGGATGTGGCAGTGCCATACACACCCCCTTCCCCTGTTTGCATGAAGAACTGCCTAACCTTTATACCACCATGTTTTTTTAACAGGTTGTCTTTGGGGAGGGTACTTATAAATAGGTTAATAATTAAAAAATATTGTTAACTGAATCCAACTGCTTGTCATCCTCCTTCCCCAAACCACCCCTTTTGTATAATACAGACTATGTAATTTTCTATACAAATTTATTTCTACCACTGGTTTAAAAAAATGGAGAGGGTAATGAGGGATGTTCTGTTAGCAAGGAGAGGTGTTCCAAGCTAATGTGAATTCTATAATAATTGTTAATTTCATACCGGTGATAATAGATTGTTATTTTTATAATTACAGCACATCATTATCTAGTCTTCAAATGGAAAATCTGAGGACTTAATTATAGGATGAGTTTTTGTTTTTATGTTCTTTCCTAAATTATTTGGATTTGCATGCTTATGTCTCAACGTCCTGCTCACTCATAAAAGGGAGAAACCTTTTATCCCACATAAGGAGAATATGGTAATTTTAAAAATGACTTAATATTATGGGCATCCAAATACCATTAAGTGACATTAGTGTCTCTCAAGACCTTGCTTGCTATACACACTGGAGCTACAAAATGCACAGCCCCCAGCGTGAACTCTCGCTCTGCTTATCAGCAGCTTTAAGACCTTGAACAAACATATAACCCCTGTGAGTCTGAGGATGATAAGGGTACCTGTTACTGGGAAGGTGGGTCCAGAGAAGGGAGCTGCCACTAGGCGGTCTGGTCAGGGAGGCTGTCAGCTCAACAGCAAAACCTCTGTCCTTGTATTCAGCATTCAAAGGAATTTGTACCCAGCACGAAGTTATAGTAGAGAATACAGATAGAATTTATGAAAGAATAGTACAGCTCTAAGACATCAAGGCAGGCAATAAGAAAGAGCTATTGCCCAGGCCTAAGGTCAAATGTGATTTCTACCATGAAATTTGTGCCTTAAGGGAAGGGAGAGAGACCCTGTCACCTGGTTTTGTAAAGGCCTTAATGGACCTGCTGAATATTTTCAGAAGGAGGGGCCCATAGGTAGAAGCCCCAGAATAGTCTGCCTTTGTTCACTTCCAAGCAGCCATCCATCCTGGATTAGGGTTGGGGACCTTTAGAAGACTATGTCCTCAGAGACACACATGGCGTCATCATGGCCTAGCAGAATGGCATTAGTCAATTTTAATCCCCTTCTCCTCCACACTGCCCGCTAATGCCTAAGCTAACCTGCCTAACAGTACCCAGTACCCATTTGCCACGCTGTGCAAGGATTAAGAAAGAAGCTGTATACTGATCATGGAGACTGCTACCAGTTTTTATACTGAAAAGAACTTCATTGCAGCCAAAAGGGAAATTTCTAAGTAACTCTTCTTGCAGGTAAAGACCACATCTTTTTTTACCTTTAACAAGGATATCTACTATTCTTTGATGAGGCTCTGTCCCTCATTCAGCTGCAAATGTGTAGAATTATTAATTACAGTAGCACTCTCTGAAAAGGGTAGCATTCATTTCCATCTACAGAGGGCAACGAGAGGTCATTTTCTAGAAACACAGGGAGAAAATTCAGTCTTCAATAATGTCCTCAAAAAAGAAAACAAAACAATGTCTGAGGGTTCTTAAAACATTATAGCAAGGACGTCGATGAAAATTCATGAACGGTGGCTGCTGATCCCACCCCTAGCTACCAAGCGGGCTGTACTTCTTGAACATTGAAAGAAAATGCGTGTGTGGGGGGGTGACTAGCATTTTTTTTGTTGGGCACTTGAAGCGTAAGTAGCACAGGCTGTTAATATAGAGGAATGCAGCTCATAATAAATGGCAGAATCCCTCAGTTCAGGGACCCAAAGAGTGTCTTGCTCCTTTCTTGAGTTTAGTTTTATTGCGTGCAAGAGAGTCCTAGGCACGGACTTTTACTGGGGAAAAAATGGAAGGCACAGCTGATAACAAGTGGGAGTGAAGGGGAAGTTAGCTTTGGGTCCTTCTAAGGAAAATAATAATAATAATAATACTGCACGAATTTCCAAATGTGCGGTGCAAGCTTCAGCCTTCCCTTCAATATTCACTGGCATCGTCTCTGAACTGCCAATTTATTTGTTTGCAGCACCAGCCTCGGTGCTATTGCAGACATATGAGAAAAAGATGATTATTTATAGGCTTCTTAATCCCTGATTTGCCAGACTGGAAAGTGAGTTTCCAGAACTCAGGCGAACTGGCAAATTTCCTGCTCTGTAATTGAGGAGGCTGGTGGCACAGGGAGTCGATGGGAAAGCTATTTCCACCTCATTAGGCCTCCTCGGGAAAAAATGCTCAGTCCAAGCTGAGCTCAGTGAGGACTGCTGCTCTCGTGGTTCCACAAAGGAAATTTCAACCCAGTTTCAACGTATGGTCTACAGGAGGAGACTAAGACTTCCTGAGACAGTGAGATTTTTAAGATAACATAGTCTCACCCCTTCCTTTTGTATAAGAAACAGCAATTCAGAGACAGGCAGATGCTTACTTAACAGGGTGTGTTCTCAGGGCAAGGATCCGTGACCTCAATAGGATGTGGTCCAAGAGGCACAAGAGAAGCAAAGTTGCAGCCAGTGGGAGTGAGCGAGAAGTGAGTGGAATTCCTCCCTCGCACAGGCGAGCACACTCGCAGGGCTCACAGCTCAACCTCTCCCGCCCAACTTCTTCCCCCTCACTTCTTTGTGGAACTGGGCAACTTCTTTTTATGTATGTATGTATGTATGTATGTATGTATGTATGTATGTATGTATGTATGTATGTATGTACTTACTGTTGTGCGGTACTGGGAGGTTGAACCCAGGACCTTGCACATACTCTGTAAGTGCTCTACCACTGGGCTGCACCCTCAGCCCATTTTTTATTTTTTGCCTTGTGCCAGGGTCTTGCTAAGTTACACAGGCTGCCTCAAACCTGCAGTCTTCCTTGGACAAGTTCTTAACAGGTCATTTTGACCAGCTTTTTAATGAAAAGGTAGAACATAAACTCCAAGAAATGGTAACAATTACTATGATGGTTAGGTTAAAAAAAATTCTCTGCTTGTCTTCAGAAAAATGTAATTTTGACTTAGAGATCTAGGTAGGAATATTGTGTTCAAAATACAGTACAGGGTCAGATACTTCTGAAGTACTACAAAGTAAGAGATCTGAGGATCCCCAGCATTCCTCTGATGAAGATTTAGTTCTAAAGGTCATATCCACTCTCACCTGGGTCGTTGGCTGCCCCAAAGTCCTATTCACAGAACCAGTGCTGTCCCTAAATCCTGCCCATCAGCTATCTCCATGGCCAAGGGATGGAAATAGGCTGACAGGCTCATTTTACATGACTGGATAATCTCATCAAACCAAAGGTTGTGAGTCCACAAGATAAAATTCTTGCAGAAGCAAGGATGTATGAGGGCTGAGTATTAAGTGGACGGTACATGTTCCAAAGACAGACATTTAAATTTAGAGAAGCCATTGTTGTTGTTGGGGCTGGGATTTAGCTCAGTTGGTAGAACACTGCTCTGCAGTTTCTGAGGACTGGAGTTCGATTCCCAGCACCACAAAAAGGAGAAGGACATGGCAATCCACTCCTGAGGCAATCCTGAAACAATCAGCCATTGAAAACTCTATAAGGGTCGCTATGACTCAGACATGACTTGAGGGCACCTAAAAACAATTGTTAGGTTGCCCATAACCCTCATAGGGTTTTCAGTGGCTGATTGTTTCTAGATTGCCTCCAGAGTGAATTGCCACTGCCATGCCCTTCTTCCATAGAGAAAGCATTGTTGATGTTGTTGTTGTTGGGTGCCATTGAGTCGTGGCCCGACTCATAGCAACCCTCACAGCGTTTTCAATGGCTGACTGTTTCAGGATTACCTTGGGGATGGATTGCCACATCCTTCTCCCATTTTTGTGGTGCTTGGGAATTGAACTCGAGAAAGCATTGTTGTTGTTATTGTTTTTGTTGTTAGGTGCCGTCGAGTCGTGTCCGGCTCATAGCGACCCTTATAGGGTTTTCAATGGCTGATTGTTTTCAGGATTGTCTTGGGAGTGGGTTGCCACATCCTTCTCCCATTTTTGTGGTGCTGGGAATCGAGCTTGGGACCTCAGAGACTGCAGAGCAGCGCTCTACCAACTGAGCTAAATCCCAGCTCAAGAAAGCATTAGCCAACTCAAATATGCCCAAGAGCAGGGCTTCACAGATATCCCCTCTTTCTGATCAGCTCTACTACTTAAGATAACTGGAAATTTACCTTCTTTTCCCACCTTTCTCTATTCCCTTTCCTCTTACTGGGTAACTAACTCAAAGTCAGTGAACTGACAAGAGGACCCTGCTAAGCGTGCCTCCTTGTCCACAGTTTTAGTTCAGTGAGTTGCCCCTTTTGTACCAAAGAGATGGGCTAAACACAAGGCCAACCTGTGTCTAGTTGCAACCCTCCAACCACAGAGACATCTGGGACAGATTATTTCAAAGAAAAGTAGGCAAACAGGTAAACCGATGGTAAAATTTCACCAAGGGGGAAAAAAAAAAAGAAAGAAAGAAAAGAAAAGAAAACTTACTTTCTTTTGTAGGTAAAGACCTAAATGAGACTTATCAACAAATTTGAGACAGAAGAACTGGGAGTTTTTTGCAAAATCCCACCAACTGGGAAGAGTGGTCCTATCGCTTAAGATACTGTTATGAGTCATTCCCACATTCACTGGAAGTTTCTTTCCAAAGCCTCCAAAGAATAAATCTCTCTGATCTAGGTCAGCAGCATGACTGATTAAGCCCTCCCGTGTTAAAGCTTTGTCCCCATCCCAAGGTTCACAGCCTGGGCTCTGTGCAGAGTAAATTGGTTCATCTCTTTTCTGTTTGTAATCCTTCTGGAGGGGTGTGAGCACAGGTGGAAAAGCAGGCTGAGAGGGCTCATGGGAGACAGACTGGCATTTCCCTCTTAAATAATAATAGTAATAAATGCAGTTATTGACTCTTTCCTAAGTACCATGTGCTGTTATCAGAATTTTATCTGTGATGTCAATTATTTCAGTTAGTCTGCTACCTAAAGCTACAAGGGTTATGTTCATACTCATTTTACAATGAGCAAACTAAGGTTTAGAGAAATCAACTCAACCACAGCTGAACACCAACAGAGTGGTAGAGTGGGGGAAATGAGTCACATCATACTTAATAGAAAGCAGGAGGCTGACTGAAAAGAGATGCTGTGTTGTCTTTTCTGGACATTTTGGCATAGCTTCTTTAGGATAGCTGCCCCGACCCAAGGGAAGTGATATCAATGATTTCTAATAATTTGCAAGGTAGTTTCTTTATCAAATTGCAGAAAGACCTGAGTAACAGAGCAATCCCTAGTTCTGAAATATGAGAGAGAGCACACATCCATGCCAGCTTCTGTGGAAATATAAAAGAATCACTGGTCAGTAAATTGGGGGACCCTTAAAAAGGCAAAATTCCAGTCTCCCTCCAAACCACTGAATTAAAAGGGGCCGAAAGTGAATTTCTATTTTTGTCTCAGTGCCTGAGTAACTTCTGTGCATGCCAAATTTAAGAACCACCATGGTGTTCTCTTTTGTATTACACATAAGAAGCTGAGGTCTAGGAAGGAAAAGGCCTATCACCCAGCATCTTCTGCCTATGAGAATAAGAAGCTCTCTTCCAGATTAAATTGAATGAATTTGACTGCTCTTGGGATGACCATGTGGACAAATGCTAATACTAGACAGTGTGTATCCTGGTGGACCCTCCATATTTCTCCACTTTCCTGGCCATCTGGATAGCCAGATGTAGTCCAAGTTTCAAATGCACCAACTCTTAACCCAAGACGAGAGAGAGCAAGTGGCTCTGTTCTTTGGGATAGATGGACAGAGAATCTCTGTAGGATTAGAGTCATAAGTCCAGGAAATGCTAATTAAGAATACAAAACTTGATTATACTAGCAAAGACTCTCTAGTTTGATCACTTTTAAAGATGCAGTATATATCTCTTTTTAGGGACACACAACTTAAGCCACTGTACTGGCGGAACTACAAAAGCCTTGTTGGTTTGAGAAAGGACTCTCAGGACTCAGGAGTATTCTTCAGCATGTGGGACCTAGGTGTAGGACTCCTCCCATATCTTCAGCTCAGTGTGTGTTTGCCAGTTGCCATTGCTATTGGACACTCAGGATGTTATGACAAGAAAGAGATCACAAATGAACCTCTGTTTGCCCACAGCACCATATGGCTTCTAATAGCTAAAACCCTGAAACCGCTTCTCACCCTGAATAGAAGTCTCATCCATGCCCTCCTCAGAAAATTTGGATGTGGGAGAATTAGAAAATAAATGCATCCATTTCATCTCATATGTTGTTGTTGTTAGGTGCTGTCAAGTCGTGTCCAACTCATAGCGACCCTCATAGGGTTTTCAATGGCTGACTGTTTCGGGATTGCCTTGGGAGTGGATTGCCGGGCCCTTCTCCCATTTTTGCGGTGCTGGGAATTGAACTCAGGTCATCAGAGACTGCAGCGCAGCTCTCTACCAACTGAGCTAAATCCCAGCCCATATATATATATATATATATATATTACAAATCTGGGTGCTGCCACTTATATCCTGCATGACAATGTTCAAGTTGTATAAAGAACTCTGGCTTACCAACCACTAATAAGAGAAGGAAACATTATGTCAGATCATTAGAAGCACGACTAAGTGCAAAGCACCTAGCACTGTGGTTGACATGTGATAATAACCTAAGAGATTCCATTTGGTAGGACTCCAACACATGGATGTTTTCAGTTTAGATACTGGTGTTTTGTTTTCTGTTGTTTTTTCTTGTTGTTGTTTTCCTGATACTGGGGTTTGAACCCAGGGCCTGCGCTTGCGTGCTTTGCAAGTGCTGTGCCACTGAGCTGCACCCTCAGCTTTTTTTTTTACTTTTTGAAACAGGGTCTCTCACTAAGTTATGCAGACTCCCTGTGCTCTCAGACTTGAGATACTCCTACCTTCTCCTCCTGGGTCACTGAGATTACAGGTGTGTGCCACTGCGCCCAGCTATGCTGGATTTTTTAAAATCGTACCCATACACTAAAACCTCTATTTTCAAATATGTCCTCAATCAGAACATTCATGCTCCTGAAATCGATGTGAACATGCAAAATGATATATACAAAAAGTGTCATGTCAGACAGAAACCTGTGTTTTATGCACCCCATGGCACAGAGGTTAAATTCCCTGTCTCCCAACATCAGTGTTCATTTATGTCTAAGTCAAGCTACTTGATGCCCGCACATGGAAGTACAAATTACCACCTACATCAGGAATGCCACTAGAAAAGGGAAGCATTAGAAAAGAAAAAAGAAGGTCAAAAAGAGGTACTAAAAAAACAAATGAAATAATTGGGATTTCAGACTGTGCCTTAAAATATCAGGATATCCCTGTTGACCGAAGTATTAGATCACGTAAAATTGAGCATAATTTCCCAGCAATTGAGCTGGGAACTGAATTCACGTTGACTGTTGCCACTGAACACTTATGGTGCGGAAAACACAATAAGCATTTACTTTGAATAAAGTACAGAGACATTTGGAAATCAAGAGGAAAATCTACAAAAACTCACGTGCCTAGCCATGTTACGAACACCAAACAAGTGGCAGGTTTTTCTGGGGAAATAAATCCCATTTTCTGTGCATCAATAGTAGTGAGGACCAGAGTGGTGTGGAGTCCACAGTTCCCTTCTTGGGGTGATAGTGACATTCTGGAGTCACTGCCCTCCTACCTTTCTAATATACCATAGTTCCCTACATAAGAATAGAAAAGAAATAGATTATAATCAGAATTAGGGAAAAAATAAGAAGGCATACCAGAAATGATTATGAGGTGGGCCCTGAGTCTGTGGAGTTAGAATATCTTGGCTAGGAAGTAAAGGAAAGGATGTTATCAGTTAGAAACTCAGAAACATCTGCAGGGTTTTTGTGGGATGAGTATGTGTTGCTGTTTACTCAGGCCTGTCTGTAGAAAAATAAAAGTATTAAAGCAGCTAGGACAAGTTTTGGGAAGATGAAAAATTGGGTTTTATGTGATCTACACTGCCATTGAAGAAGAGGAGAGCTGAAAAAATACCCAGATAAGAATTCCCTTTTGGTTTTAAGTAAGAATTTTTTTCTGTTTTCTTTCTCTCTTGCTATTCAAGCACACATTCCCCGCTTTGCTGGGCATTCAGAATGAATAATATACCCTTTGGACAGCCTCACAATGCAGTGAACTAGTGGCTAGAGAAGGAGACAAAGCATAGCTATTAAATTATGATACTGATAAGAGAGAAAAAAAACTTATTCTGCTTGTGAAAGTCAGACAAATGTAACAATTATCTGGTCCCTAAGGTACAGCCGTGACCATGATAGTAGGAGACCTGGTCTTAGTATATGGACCAGGCTGGCAGCCTTAGGAAAGACTTCAGCAGCGATCTCTCCTACTAAGCAGGTAAGTAAAGCTGGGAGAAACGTTCTGCTCCCTGGTCTTTGTCCCTACTCAGGCTAGTCCAAAAGCTACAGAAGAAAGACTGGGCCAGGACTGGGGGGAAGGAAGAACACTATGTGATGTGTTTCCCTGTAATTCCCAACTTCACATGCATAAAAGGGCATTCCTCGTGGCCGCTTGGTGCAATGGAGTTGAGTCGGACTCAACAAAACACTACCTGACACACTGCCAGTGTCTGTGTGTGTGCATCCACATACACACATCACAAAGTCTAGGTCAAAGTCCCTTCAAAGCATCAAGCATTGGTAGATCTCCTTGTGTATTTTACAACCAACTTCAATAAATGTGTAATGACTTTAGAGGACACAGTATTAAGACTGTCCAACATTGCTGGGCGGTGAACTTCTGGTGTAGCAGGCTCAAGGCCCTGGGTTCAGCCCCCAATGCTGGCGATAAATAAAAACCCCTGAAGTGCACCCCAGCCCTTTTTAAAATTTAATCTGAGACACGGTCTCACTAAGTTGTGAAGGCTTCCTCTGGCCTTGAGATCACAGTCCTCCTGCCCCAGCCTCTCAAGTCACTGAGGTCACAGCACAAGACACTAAGAATTTTTTGAGAATATCCTAAAAAGTTGAGGTTGTTGTTGTTAGGTGCCGTCGAGTCGGTATCCGACTCATAGCGACCCTCTGTACAACAGGGGAAACACTATTGTCAGTGCTTCTCTGCTGTTCATAGGGTTTTCAATGGCAGATTGATTTTTGGGAGGGGGTTGCCAGGTCCTTCTCCCAAAAAAAAAGTTGAGGAGGGAAAACATATACTGTGTGAAGCTGGAAGCATACAGTTTTTGGAAAAATGAAGATTGGTTCCATAACCATTATTTGGTAGCCTTCTGCCTAGATCGAAGTTGGCAATAATTTCAGCTTGCTTCATCTCATCTTGCCAACTCACCCTATCTGTGACATTTAATGAAAGCTAGCTATAACAAGAGTTCCCAGCAGCACCAATGTATGAAAGCCAGTGAAATTGACCCACGGTCAATTTTTAGAGATAGAACTGATATATAGCAAGTCAACAGAGCCCTCTGAGAAAAGTGCTGCATAGACATTTTAAGAGGAAAAGTTTTCCGGGCAGTAAAAAAGATTCTGTAAATAGCAATAACCTATCTTAGAAAAATCCACAGTATTGTTTATAGTGGAGTCCACATAATGGCAAAGAGCCAATGACATGAAATCATCAAATAGTTATTATCAAATACTTCACCCATGTTCACTTTAAGTCCTTGAACTCATCCGACAATTGCCTATACACTTTTAGATTACATGCATTTCAGCATTTTACTATTTTTGTAAGTTATGAAAAGCTTGAAAGTTTTTGGAAGCTTATCACTAACATTTTCCATAAGCAAAATGTTAATGATATTTGGTACCAAATATTACTCTGCATTTGTAGTGAAGATTTTAAGATTTCTGCAAATCAGACTTTATTGCCCATGCTAGACAAGGACTGTACCATTGAGGACACCTCAGTTCCCTAAGTGATATGACTCAATATGATTTTTTTTTAGTACTGAGGAGTTGAAACCAGGGCCTCACATACGCTAGGCAAGTGCTCTACCCTGAGCTATACCCACAGTCCCTTTCGTAATTTTTATTTGGAGACACAGTCTCACTAAGTTGTGCAGGCTGCCTGTGGCCTCAAATTCAAGATCCTTTTGCCTCAGCCTCCCGAGTCACTGGGATGACAAGTGTACAACACAGAGCCCAGCCAGCCAAATGTTTTTAAACAGCAAAGCAATTCCTATTCCTCAGCTCAATACGTGAATACTTCTTTTTCTGAACTGCTATGTTTCTGTTTTACTGTCTTCCTTCAAGACCTGCTCTGATTTGAGCCAAATGAGGCAAACATAAGCTGCAGCTTACTGAAACTCAGAAACATCCTCCATAAGCAAAAAGGAATATAGCTGCTTCCCTACTATTTAGACTGCACATGTTTACTCAGGATTTCGTGGATGCAAAGGAATGAGGAAACAATGCACAGTACAACATTTTGGTAGCTGCAAGATGGAGGACATATAATTTTTAGAGAAATAAGCTTTACCACAATGGGAGATGAAGTACTGAGAGGAAGAGGTTCCAACTGGGTTAAAGCAGAGAGTGCAATGTCCACTTAAAGGCATATTTTGTGCCTCCAATAATAGCCAGGCTATTTTGAAGCACTTACCCAGGGTAACGGTCCCGTAGCGGAATGCCCAATACACAGCAACATCTCAAAAGAGATGAATTCTCCTCAGAGTATAAACTACATCCTTGAAAGAACGTGGTCGCCTATGCAAAACCTTATCTGTTCACAGGGAGTTCACACCAGTATGTAAGTGAAATGTCTCTTTTTGTTGAATGTTGATTGATGGTCTATAGAACAGACAGCTTCCTGTCTTATAAACCTATCAAACTGATCAAAACCTAGCTGGCTTTGTTGCCACAGATCTGGAGACAGTGGCAAAACATATACTGCTGACACTGGGAAGGGCTTTAAAAAGGATGAGGATTTTGTTTTTCCCATCTTCAGCTTTTGGGGGCTCATCCCAGGTTACCTCCAAATGAACCCCCACCACTCATACCACAAAGAACTGGGCGTTAGGACCCAGCATTCCACAAACATTGCCTAGGGCCCTGTGATTCCAGGGGAGTGAAGATTAGAAAGCAGATGCAGCTACTTCTCTGATCTACAGAAAAACACTGCAGTTATGCTCGCCAATAGAGAATATGGACAAAAACAAAATATACTAATACTGACTAGTTTAAAAATATTAAATAAAAACTTACATGTTAACCTCTCAAAATAGGTTTTTTCTCAGTGTATCACTACTAGATTATCTATCACTTCTAGATTATTTCCCAGTTACCAGGAAAACAATAGTGAGATCTGGTGATCACCTCATGAAACACAGGACCAAATTTAGCTTCGTCAGCAGCAGGAAAGCCTGGCACTGTGTATTTCCTGACAACGCATACTGAGACGCCCACAGTACCACCCATTAAGTATTCCTGACAAATACATTTGGCTTGAATTTAAACAGGAGGAAACAGACAATGTGAGAGATTTTCTAAAATACTGGCATGGGTTTGGGATCTTCCAAAAGGTAAATATCTTTAAATACACCTATAAGTACCAATGAGAAAAATTAAAACCCATAGGTGCAGTAAGTCTTGATGTTCTACACACAGCAGAGTAGTGATTCTAGTCTGCAACAGTTTATATTTTCTTAAAGTAATAGAAGAGCCACTGGGCTCAGTGGCTCACATCTGTAATCCCAGTGACTCGGGAGGCAGAGAACACAGGATTGTAGGTTCGAGACTAGAGGCACTCTGCATAACTTAGTGAGATCTTCTCTCCAGTTTAAAAAAAAAAAAGCTTGTGGTGAGTATAGCCCAGTAGTACAGCACTTGCAAAGTATGTGCAAGTTCCTGGGGTTCAACTCCCCAAGTACCACTCAAAAAAAAAAAAAAATCCTAAAAACAGGAGTTTGAAAGTTCCCAGAACAAAGAAATGATAAATGTTGAAGGGGATGGAATGCTCATTACCCTGATTTAATTGCTACATATATAAGTCAAGTGATCATATTGTCTCCCATAAATTTGTACAATTACAAGTCAGTTTAAACTATTATTTTCAAAAATGGACCTAAATAAGTTAGCTCTGCATACCTTGTTGAAGGACTGGAAGAGTCAACATTAACATGTCAATTCTGTCATTCTGTAAATTCAACCCAATGCCTATCAAAATCCCAGCAGCTTTCTTGTAGAAATTGACAAGCTGATTCTAAACTTCAAATGGAAATATTGAGAACCTAGTTAAAACAAGTCTGCAGCCATAGCACCCTATATCCAATCCCACCTGATCTCAGAAACTAAACAGGGTTGGCCTGGTTAGTTCTTGGATGGGAGACTGCTTGGGAATACCAGGTGCTGAAGGCTAGGGAGAAGGACCTGGTAACTCACTCCCAAAACAATCTGCCATCAAAAATCCTATGAATAGCAGAGAAGCACAGTGCCAGGCATGGCACAGTGTCCAGGAGTGTTTTGTTCTGTTTTACATAGTGTCTATGAGTCAGACTCAACAGCACCTAATAACAACAACATAGCTAAAACAACTCCAAAAAAAAAAGTTGGAGGGCTAGTACCATCTGATATTAAGAATTATTATATAGCTACAGTAATCAAAAGAACAGAGCAGTGGTGTAAAGGACAAGTAGGTCAATGGAACTACATAGTCTAGAAATAAACCCACAAATACATGGACAACTGGTTTTGACAAAAACACAGAGGCAATGTAGTGGAGAAAGGATAGCCTTTGGAGCAAATGGAGCTAGAATGGTATTTGGAGTTCACAAAACTCCAATCCACACCTAGTGCCATATATGAGAAATTAATGTAAACCAATCTAGTTCTAAATATAATTCTAATAGATATAGTTCTAAGTATATATTAGGTTAGGTGCCGTCGAGTCGGTATCCGACTCATAGCAACCCTCTGTACAACAGGGGAAACATTATTGTCAGTGCTTCTCTGCTGCGCATAGGGTTTTCAATGGCAGATTGATTTTTGGGGGTGGGTTGCCAGGTCCTGTGTGTGTGTGTGTGTGTGTGTGTGTGTGTGTGTGTGTGTGTAATTCCAAATATAACACCTAAAGTGAAAGACTTCTACAATATTTAGGAGAACATCTCTGTGACCTTGGGTTAGGTAAAAGTTTCTTAGATACTACACTAAAAGCATAATCTAGAGAAGAACAGATTAATAAAGATGAGTTTAAAACAATTAGGAAGTTTTCTATTTCAAAGCCAATGTTCAGAGAATGGAAAGAAAAACTACAGACAAGGAGTAAAATCTTTGCAAAGCTTTTATCTGATAAAGGTCCTGAATGTACAATCTAAAATCCTCCAATTACAACAATAGGAGAATACCAATTAAAAAAAAAAAGATGGGCAAAAGATTTGAACAGACATACCATTAAGATATTTAAATAGCCAATAACCAGTAACAATGTTCTTAAAGTCACTAGCCATTAGGAAAATGAAAATTAAAACCACACTGAGATTCTACTACACACCTATTTGATGGCTAAAATATCAAAGACCAGCTATATCCAGGGATGGAGAGGATTTGGAGGAAGTGGAATTCTCACACACTGTTGATAAAAATGTAAAATGGTACCACCATTTTGGTAATATCATAGCAGTTTCTTAGGCTAGACATATGCCTACTATATGCTGCCACCATTCTTTTCTGAAATATCTAAGCACCCTCAAATGAAAAATATGTCCACACTAGTTCTTATATATAATGTCCATGACATTAATCATCACAACTGGAAACAACCCAAGTGGGCATTGGCACATGAGTGGATAAACATACAATGTAATATTACTCAACAGTAAGAATAAATGAAACACTGTTACGTGTAACAACATGGTTGAACATGCAAACAATTATTGGGGGTGAAAGGAACCTGATAAAAACAGTAGACACTACATGATATTTTTATATAAAATTCCAGAAAATGCAAGCTTACAGTTGCAAAAGCCTATCTCTGGTTGCTTGGGGATGGGAGACACGGAAAGGAGTTTAGGGGAAGAAATGAAAAGGGACAAGAGGAAACTTTTGGAGGTGATGGACCTGACAGTTGTCTTGATCATACTGATGGGTTCATTGTTTTATACACATCAACACTTACAAGTTTCACTTTTCATGTACGTTCTGTTGTTTTAATTGATTAGCTCTCAATAGAACTGTTTAGAAATCAGCAGCAGGGAGATTTTTCTAGATAATGAATCTGAAAGGACATAACCAAATGCAGTGCCTGAACCTTGATTCAGTGTGGGGTCTTAGAAAAAACTAGAAATCATTTTTGGAACAAATAAAGGAACATGGGCCTGTATCACAGATAATATCATATTATGAAATTACTGGTTTTCAGGTATAATTGCAATGTAGTTATATAGGCAGTGTTCATTTCTGTGTGTGTGTGTGTGTGTGTGTGTGTGTGTGTGTGTGTGTGTGTGTGTCTCATTTCAAAAGCATGAAATATTATGTTATATGTGACTTTTAAATAGCTTATTAAAAAACCAGCCAAACAGAGACAATGACTGTAGAGAGAGAGAATAAGCAATGAGTCCAGATGAGCAGTGGATAGATGGTGCTACCTGGAAGTTTCTGAAAATTTGAAAGGTTTTCAAACAAAAGCTGGAGAAAACATATCTACACGTGTCTGGGTGCAAAAGAGAATGAAGGAGGATGTCTCATTCCATAGATAGCATAGGGGTGAATGAGTGAATTCTGGGGAGAGGATGTGTCTTGGCATGCTGACTTGGCTTCCCACCTACAGTAAGCAAGCACTGTACAGTGCTTGGTTGATATTAAAGGGAAATGCTAGGAAGGGAGTTATGGAATATGTTTATTTAGGAAACTCCCAATTTTGATTGGAACTACAATTCCCATGCAAGTTCTAAAGGACACCCTGAGTTAGCCTGAGCATTTGGGGAATGGAAAGGCAGGAGACGGGCTGGAGAGTGTCCTTGGTATACGTCCCTGTGGGCAGAAAGGAAAGAAGCATGACTTGGTAGAGAGAAGTTGGGCTGTGATGGGGACCCCAAGGGGCCCAGGCCACACCGCTCATGGAGATGTGAAGCTGCCCTGTAGAACTGTACCCACCTGGGAGGACAGACTATATCCATCTCTGGATATAGTTGGTCTTTGATACTTTAGCCATCAAATAGGTGTGTAGTAGAATCTCAGTGTGGTTTTAATTTTCATTTTCCTAATGGCTAGTGATTTTATACACCAGCATCTCTCAGTGATCACCTGCACACCACCCTGGGGCAGAGGACAGAGCCTTAAGCAATGTGAGTGTCTCTGACCAAAGAAATTCCCAGACAGGGCTGTCAGCTGATGACCTTGCCAGCATGTGCAAGAACCTGTGGCTCAGTGGGGAAGGCAAAGGCCCTCCGCACGGTGCAGGCTAGCATCCAAAACACATTGCTTCTGGTGTTTCTTTCACAGTGTTAATAATTTTATACCAGTTGTGCATGCCTAATTGTTTACAATGCTTATTAAACAACTGGCATGTAATTGCTTATAAAATGTAAACACTGTCGGTATATTAGTTACTTCAAAACTCTAATTTTCTTCAAAACATGACTTAATGCTCAATTCATGACATGATGTACAGAGCATAGATTTTATAAAAACCAAAACAAACGCTAGCTTGAAAAAGGAGAGACTTCTCTGAGGCTCAAAGGCAAAAAAAAAGGTAATCCATAGGCATGGAGGAGTTCACAAGCAGCCTTTTCCAAATTCCCACAACTATTAACTGACAGTGGCAACCAGAATTCAGGTTTTCTACATGTGTATGAGTATCTGTTAGCCCTGAGTCTGAATGCAAACTTGGGCACCACCTTCCTGACCATGAGGGCAACAGCAGCTCATCCTTACCACCTCCACAAGGTTACAAAGGCCTGTGCCACTGGCAATCAGGGAAAGAAGAGGTGGGACAGTTTGTTATTAAATGTCCTATATTCCACGAGGCAAACTCTGCCAAGCCCAGAATGATGTGCAAAATGCTCAGGCCTTTCAGATTACAGGTGCATGGCCAGTCCAAGCTGAGTGTCCTCTTCTCATGGAGGTGGAGGACCTAGTGCCCCAACTGAACTCATCTCTCCACAGCTTGAGAGGTGTAGCATTTGCAATTTGAATATACTCCACAGATCGCCTCTCTTGTTGCCATTGGGGACTAAGTCCCTCTTCATTTTCTAATCCCTTCTGCTCACCTTCCCCAGGGTACTAGTTCTTCAACCCATTCTCTGCTATAGGTCTCCTGTCATCCAGATTGGTTTTGTGGGTCTGTAAAGGCACCAGAGCTTATCCATAAGAGGCCTGAAGCTTCCTTTAGTGTATCTGTCTATGCATTCTTAGGGACAAAGCATCTTTGCTTTGGAATTGCCAAATATCTTCTATTTTTCGTCCTATTTTATGTATAAACTATTAGGATACCCAAAGAATTCCAAGTTACCTTCCTAATATGGCTTGAATTTCCCTTTCCTCCTCTATGCCCACTTTGCTTTCATCTACCCTGAATCTTTGCAACTTGGTCTGCTCCATGTCATAACCACATGTGAGCAGATCCATCAGACATCACAACCTACCTATGCTATAGACAATATTTATATTCCATGGTTGTTGTTATTGTTGTTAGGTGCTGTCATGTCGTGTGTAATTCATAGCGACCCTCACAGGGTTTTCAATGGCTGATTGTTTTCTAGATTGCCTCAGGAGTGGATTGCCACGTCTTTCTTCCATTTTTGTGGTGCTAGGAATCGAACCTGGGACCTCTGAGACTGCAGAGCATCACTGTACTGACTTAGCTAAATCCCAGCCCCATTCTACAATTGTTTTATACATAATTTTTCTTCTTAGTGATTGCTCAGGCACATTTATTTTTATCATTTGTAGCATCTGTCTAAGTGTAAGTGTGTATACTGTTGAAGGAAAAGATAGCAACACTGCATTGTCTTCACAAAAAGATGAACTCAGCAAGGAAATCGGACATAGTTCCAACTGTGTGCAGAGGACATTTTCTTCTACTTCTTAGTGGGGAATACAGACTTCGATATAAAATCAGAATGTACACATAATTATTGGTGACTAGAATGCAAAAGTTGGAAACAAAGAAGATGGCTCAGTACTTGGAAAATATGACCTTGGTGACAGAAACAATGCGAAATCACATAATGGGATGTTATCAGACCAATGACCTTTCATTGCAAATACATTTTTTCACCAACGTAAATGGTGATTATACACATGGAATTCACCAGCTGAAACATAGAGGAACCAAATCGACTATATTTGTGGAAAGAGATGATGAAGAGCTCAACATTAAATATCAGAGCAAGAGCACGTGCTGATTGTGGATCAGATCATCAGCTATTCATATGGAAGTTTGAGCTGAAACTGAAGAAAATTAGAACAAGTATAGAAGAGTCAAGGTATGGCCTTGAATATACCCCACCTGAGTTCAGAAACCACCACAGGAACAGGTTTGATGCATTAGAAACCAGTGATAGAAGACCAGATGAGTTGTGACATGACATCAGAGATATCATTCATGAGGAAAGCAAAAGGTTATTAAAAATACAGGGGGAAAAAGACCAAATTATATGTAAAAAGAGACTTCGAAACTTGCCCTTGCCCTTGAATGTCAAGCAGCTAAAGTAAAAGGAAGACAGGATGAAGCTAAGGAACTAAACAGAAGATTTCAAAGGGCTGCTTGAGAAGACAAAATAAAATATTTTAATGACATGTACAAAAAGCTGGAGATAGAAAATCAAAATGGAAGCACATGCTGTTTTTCTCAAGCCTAAGGAATTGAAGAAAAAATTCAATCCTCGAGGGGCAATGGTGAAGGATTCTACAGGGAAAATAATAAGCGATGCAGGAAACATCAAAAGAAGATGAAATGAATACAGAGTCATTATACCAAAAAGAAATGGTAGATGGCCGTTTCAAGAGGTTGCATATGATCAGGAACCAATGGTACTGAAAGAAGAAATGGAAGCTGCCTCGAAGGAATTGGCAAAACACAAGGCTCTAGGAATTAATGGAATACCGACAGAGATGTTTCAACAAACAGCTGCATCACTAGCACTGCTCACTTGCTTATACCAAGAGACTTGGAAAACAGCTCCCTGGTCAACTGACTGGTAGAGATCCATATTTGCGCCTATTCCCAAGAAAGGGGATCCAACCAAATGTGGAAAGTGTTAAATGTGATATCATTAATATCACAAAGAATATTTTGCTAAAGATCATTCAAAAGTGATTGCAACAGTAGACAGGGAATTGTCATAAATCAAACCAGATTCAGAAAAGGGACAGGGACCAGGGACATCACTGTTGATGTTAGATGGATATTAGCTGAAAACAGAAAATACAAGATGTCTCTCTATGGTTTATCAACTATGTAAAGGAATTTGATTGAGTGGATCATAACAAACCAGAGATAACACTGCAGAGAATTGGAATATCACAGCACTTAAGTGTACTCATGAGGAATCTGTACATGGACCAGGAGGCAGTTGTTCAAACAGAACAAGGAAAATACTGCCTGGCTTAGAGTCGAGAAAGGTGTGCATCGAGTCTGTATCCTTTCACCATACCTCTTCAATTTCTATGCTGAGAAAATTATCTGAAAATTCAGACTTTATGAAGAAAAACGCAGCATCAGGATTGGAGGAAGACTCATTAACAACCTGTGTTCTGCAGATGACACAACTCTGATTGCTGAAAGTGAAGAGGATTTGACACATTTACTGATAAAGATCAGAAGAACATAGCTTTCAGTATGGATTGCACCGTAATGCCAACAAAATCAAAATCCTTACAATTGGGTCAATATGCAACTTCATGATACATGGAGAAAAGATTGAAGTTGTCCAACATTTTGTTTTACTTGGTTCTACAATCAACACCCATGGAAGCAACAGTCAGGAAATCAAATGACACATTGCATTGGGAAAAGCTGTTGCAAAAGACCTCTTTAAAGTGTTGAAAAGTAAAGATATCTCCTTGAAGGTGCACCTGACTCAGGCCATGGTATTTTCAGTCATATCATATGGTTGAGAAAGCTGAACACTGAATGACAGAGACAAGAGAAGAATTGATGCTTTTGAAATATGGTGCTGGAGACAAATACTGAATATTCCATGGCCTTCAAAAAGAACTGAGAGATCCATCCTAGAATAATTCCAACCAGAGTTCTCCTTGGCCAGACTCTATCTGGTATATTTTGGACATGTCAGGAAGGACCAATCCCTGGAGAAGGACATCATGTTTGGGAGAGTGGCAGGTCAACAACAACAAAAAAGGAAAACCATTAACTAGAGGGATGGACACAGTATCTGCAACAACGGTCTTAAACATAAGTAAGATCATGTGCTTGGCACAGAATTCGAGAGTGTTCTGTTCTGTTGTACATATGGTTGCTATGAGTCAGACCCAACTGGACAGTACCTAAAAACAACAACATATAAAATGCACAGAATATGCAACCAACAGTAAAGAATCAGAATTTTTCTGTCAGTTTCCTTTAGAAATAGAACTGTTTTTTTTAAGCAGTAGCAATTAAACCCCAAGAGAATGAAAAATTAAACATGTCTACAACCTACTCTTTTATTAAATAGGCTTTTTAGTTCAAAGTGAAGATCAGTATAGTAGAATGAGCTTTAGAGTCAAAAGACATCAACTTTCATCTTAGCTTTGCCCCTGATTACTTCATCCCTTCACGGGTCACATAACCCCTCCAGAAAGCATTTTGAAGTAATATACTCTAAATGCACTTACTTTAACAAACAAAATCCACCCAACTCTATTTATATCTCAGAAAGACTCAATTTTACTCACTAGGATGCTTACATGTGTTCCTTTCTTTGCAATTACTTTTTTAAATTGCTATCCTTCATTTGCCTGCAGCGGTAGCCCTGTGGCGTCCGATCCCGTCAAATCTTGGAAGCTAAGCAGGGTCGGGCCTGGTTAGTACCTGGATGGGAGACCACCTGGGAACACCAGATGCTGTAGGCTTGGGAGAAGGACCTGGCAAACCCCTCCCCCCAAAAAATCAATCTGCCATTGAAAATCCTATGAACAGCAGAGAAGCACTGACAATAGTGTTTCCCCTATTGTACAGAGGGTCGCTATGAGTCAGAAACCGACTTGACAGCACCTAACAACAACAACAATCCTTCATTTGATCGCACACATTTTTGAGGTTGTTATTCACAGGTGCACCTGTCATGAAGCTTGAATTCCAGTAGGAGGGTCTGAGTTGAGATAAATGAATTCATGATTACTCTGATAATTATTGATTAGAATATGTTGTGTGAATAAGAAGATGCTACCACTGGAGAGGATCCCAGAAGATGAAAATCAAGCTGGTAGAGTGGTCATAGACAGTCTATCCCAGAAAATAACTGCATGGAGGTTGACCTGGAAGGGTGAATTAGAACTTAGTGAAGAAGCCATGTATAGTGAAATTCTGAGCAGAGAGTGGTGAACACATAGTTTCTTTGCTCAAAATGAGCTTGGCGCATCCAGTAGTGCCAGGACAGATAAATGCTGTTTGAGAGTGACAAGCTAGGAAGTTGGAAATGAGGCCAGATCAGCCACTGCACAGCACAGCACAGTGATGGGAAGCCTTTGAAAGATGCTGTGTAGGAGTTCCCATGACCTCATTTGCAGTTCTTATCAAGTGCACCCTGGTGGCCCTGGGTAAAATAGCTCCAAGGTAGTGCACACCAGATGTAGTGAAACCAGTTGGAATGCTATTAGACTGTCCCAGACACCAACTGCAATATATTGGGTGGGGAGGAAGGGAGCTAAAATTTGAGAACTTAAAAATGGGAGTCGGGTTCTCTGTGCTTCTTGTTGTTAGGTGCCGTTGAGTCGGGTCTCACTCAAAGCAACCCTATGTACAAAATGAAACACTCACCAGTACTGTGCCGTGCCAGGCACCGTGTCAGTGCTTCTCTGCTATTCATAGGGTTTTCCATGGCTGATTGATTTGGGATTGCTTCAGGAGTGGACTACCATGTCCTTCTCCCATGTTCTCTGTGCTTAAGGGGTATTAACTAGTTAAATATATTTAATACTACTACGGAGACAGTAGAGGTAAAAGGGAACAAACTCCAGAAATATTTGACAAGTAATATTATCCAACTGAATAACAGACTGGACATAAAGTATAAAACAAGAGGGAAATAAGGATTAAAGAATAACCCTGAGCCTTCCAGTTTGTGCAGCCAGGCAGATGGAGGTACCCAGTCTTGAGAAAAGAAAAATTAGTGGACAGGCAAGTTTTAGAGGAAATCTTTTTGACGCTGGCTGTTAGAGATGTCAGTATAATTGTCTCAGCAGGCCTGCAGGATTGGAGAAGATGAGGACCCTTTTGTTAAAGGTGAACGACTCTTTGCACAGAAGTGAGAATTACTTTCTTAGGACCTTCTGCAGATTCTCTGCTCTGTGGGCCTGACAACTCCGCACACATTGCTAAGTACCCCACATAGGAAACCTTTTGTGTTATAGCTCTTCCTTCCCATAATACAAATGTATGAGGATTACATAAGCCAAGATTGAATAGAAAATTTGCCTTTAAAATGGTTTTCAGACTCATTCATCCTTTTCTCTTAGATTTTTGTCAAAGCCTGATACAGTTTCATTTTAGGAGTCAGATAAAACAACAGACGTGTGTCTAAGCACTCTACACACAAGGCTAGGTATTTTCTAGATTATGTAAGACAAAAATGTATTCCCATCCTTGTTACTTATTATCCTTTTAAAAGATCTCTTTTTTGTTTTCTAAAGAAGGTGGGTTTTTCATATGTTTATTATTGATTCCAAGAATCTCCAGGAAGGATCAGAATTGCAAAAACAAAATGCACGTAGGTTCTCAATTTAGTCAAAATCAGTATCTTTATGTCAAAAAGAAAAAAATACAAAACAAAAAAATTCTGAACTTGTCACCCAGTTGTCATGGAAACTACTCTTTTTTTTCCCCCATTGTCAGGAGAGAATAGGTGCTAACCTGGGTTTAGCCCAAGCTTTCTGAAAAAAAAGCTTCCATCCTTCCAAAGAAGGGGAGCGGTTGGATTTTCATTGTTGCTGCAGGCTCTCTAGGAGGCATTACTGATAACTGTGCTTTCTTGTTTAATGAATATATGAAAGATGGGTTCAAAAATGTTGGTGCTCATCTCCAGAGCAACACTGTCCACTCTTTCTCCCTTGGGCCAGGCTAGGAAATCTGTCTGGCAGGGAATGTAATCTCCCTGGGAATTCTCCTTCCCATCAGGTACTTTCCAGCCTCTCTATCCTCTGGCATAAAGCTGCAGATGGTGCTACAGACTGAAATTGCAACACCTGCCTTTCTGTGCCCAAGACTGCCTCCTTCAGGAGGATAAACATTAAACTTCTTCTATTTGCTACCCATAGCAGAGGACACTGGGGGTAAAGGGAGCTACACGGACATGCTTCCCTCTTGCGAGAGAGAAACTCCTATCTTTCTCCTCCTTCATACGTGCACACACACACACTTAAATGAATGGTGATAATCATTTTGAGAATGTAAAATATGACAGATTTAAGTCTAGATTTTGTTTAAAAAGTCTTGGATGGCAATATGAGCTTCAGTGGAAATAAGAAGGAAGAATAGAAGATAGAGTATGAGAACATTCTAGGGAAAGGGGGAAGACATAAGCAAAGGTCCTGGGTCAGAAGAGAATACAGTATACCAGAGATCTGAAGTCTGCAGCCATAGCACCCTGCCATCTGATTCTGTCTGATCTCAGAAGCTCAGCAAGTTCAGCCTGCTTAGTCCTTGGATAGGAGATCACCTGGGAATACCAGGTGCTGTAGGCTAGGGAGAAGGACCTGGAAACCCACTCCCAAAACAGCCATTGAAAACCCTGTGAACAGCAGAGAAGCACTGACAATAGTGCTGGACATGGCACAGTGTCAGGGAGTGTTTCATTCTGTTGTACAGTGTTTCTGTGAGTCGGATCTGATTCGAGGGCACCCAACAACAGAATCGACAAAGATGTGAAGGAGGTCCGCATGGCTGGGGTGGGGTGGTGGCCTCTAAAATGTAAAAGAGTGAGTGACTCTAAATTTGGCATGGACTAATCAAGTGAGTTCCTTCTCATTCAGCAATCACATGGAATGTGTTCCTTGTGTCAGATACCAGGATGCAAGACAGACTCATCATGGCCCTGCCTTGGATTTCTTCATTCTCTTTGCCCTTAGCTCCCACAGAATGTTCTTGTTCTGCCCATGTTATATTATTACTTTCGTCATTTTGTAAGTTCTAAAGCCTAGGCTCAGAAAGGTTACATGTTCCGGGTGCCACAGTCAGCAGGTGGCAGACCTACATCCGTATCTGTCAGAGTGGCTCCGATCCCAGTGCACTTGGCATAGGTGCTGCTCCTTGATTGCATGGTATGGATTTCCTAAATGAAATCCATTCATCTACCCAACTGCTATGAACTGAGCACTTACTGTGTGCCAGGAACATAATCTACACTGCAGGGTCAGAGAAGATCCCCTGTAGGAAGCGAGGCTGACAGGCAAGCAGCAGGTAGCCAGGTAGAGATGGACGGGCCCAGCACCCAAAAAAGAGGGAAGCTCATATGCAAAGACTTGGAGGATGGACCAAGCATGGCTCATGCAAGGACATGGGAAAGGTGAGGAGAGGCAGAAGGGGACCCAGAGAGTTCTCTGGGCCAGGTTAAGGATTTCCATCTTCATCCAAAAGGTGATGGGAAGTCGAGCCACTGCAGCAGGAGGGCCAGAGACCGGTGTGACAGCTCTCAGTACTATGTTACAGAGATGCATGGGACCCTAAGAAGACAGACCCTGAGAAGGTGACAACAGAGAATAGACTGCAGGCCTCTAAGAGTGAGTGGTTAGGAAATAGTACTTCATAGATCCTTTCATCCACCACCAGGAGCTAAAGGAAAGGGAAGTGGATCCTTGGAGGGTAAGATCAAAGCCATGGGCCACGAGCCCCTCCTCCTAGGCCAGGATCACTGCCCCTCACTGAATCACTCCTGGCAGGATGGATGACATTGTTCTGCCCAGTCTCAGAGCCTTCACTATTCCTTAGGGATGTGAATGGAGTGAGTCTTGGTCTACAATTTCCTGGGTGGTCTCATTTTGATTATCTGTTGCCTTGGGGCTTAAACCACTGTACAGCTGAAGACTCTGAGGAGGGGTTTAGAGCACATGGTCATCCTGGAAGGCAGCACAGGGAGGCTGGGTGATAGCTGTCGAGGTGCTTTACCCATCAGCCAGGGACACCACTTGGTACTTGAACTAATGGGTGCCGTGAGGTGCTGCAGTCAAGGCCAACCAAGGTCGAGCGCCCTACCTCCACCCACAACACATTATCACCCTGGAGGCAGCAGAAATGCAGGGCAATAAAGATGTACCCAGGAGGGAGTGAGCAATGTAAGGTAACAAAAACAAAAGAAAAGGAAAAAGAAACAGTTGAAGAGCCCCAAGAAGGCCACCAGCATAGCTCACTGGCAAGATGGAAGAGAGCAGGTGAAAAGGAACAAAGATCAGGAAAAATAATAGCCAAAACTAGTAAGAAGAGAGAGAAAGCCTGGATGATTATGAGGGTCAGTACTGTCAAAGCTCAGTAGAAAGCCACCACCACTGGCTTTGGGAGCTGAGGTAAGAGCACGCTGTGTTTGTGAGAATCTGGCAACATCTTGTTGCAAGGATGTCTGCTTCCAGCTCTGACCAACGCTTTATGATTCCAGCTAAAAACAATGGAACCTGCATGAGACACGCAAAGGGCATTTAAGTTCAGATTTAGTTTTTTAAAACCCAGTGGTTGACTTTCAAAGCAATACACAAAATCATTATATCTTACCCAAGACATTTTCCAATGAGGTAGAAGCCAGAATTTTCACATTTTACAGACAGGATGGGATATAGCCTCCTGCAGAAAGGCTGTGAGGTTGGGTTTGCAGGAATGTGGATGGAGATTCAAAGGGAGTCAGTGGAATCTGGCAGAAGTGCATCTCTCCAGGCCGATGGCTGGGAAATACCTTGCCTTTGTATGTGAAATCACTGCAAGGCTGAGACCTAACAATTTCTGAGCTCTGAACCCAGCAGGAGTGGTAAATAACCTTTTAGAAAACACAAGAGAGCATGTAGTGAAATATTGGCTACATGAAAGAATAAAAGTCCTGCTTTACAATCGGAAGGGGAGCAAATTTTGAAATAAAAATTGAGGGGTCAGAGGCTGAGGAAAGAGAGGAATTCTGTGTATCAGTGAATGTGTGTAGGATGTGCTCATGTGTCACCAGCAAAGTCAGAAGTGGCTTTTCTGCAGGGGTTGGCCATGGCTTATTCATGTGGTCTGGGGAGGGCAACACTGTACTTTACCAAGGGTGCTGTCAATTGGAATAACAGCATCTCTCTGATTAGGGTATGTGGGAACCAACACAGAGTCAGGTTTGTGGTCAGGAGAGAAAAAGTACTGAGATGATGCACATGATTTCATGCATGGACCAATTCACCAATCTCATGCTCCAGAAACTGATTTGTATTCACCTGGAACACTCGCCTTACATCCATCCAAATACATAAAGCAATTGTGTACAGGCTTCACATCATGTCTTCATGGAGTTATTATAAACACATAAAACAGTCTGGCCCAACAATTACCTACTTGACTCCATTATTTATAATTCAGTGACTAGATGCCTAGCTTAGACTATTTGAGGTATATTTTTTTTAACTACATTACATATACCTATTTAGCAATCTGGGCTGGGATTTAGCTCAGTTGGTAGAGCACTGCACTGCAGTCTCTGAGGTCCCGAGTTCAATTCCCAGCACCGCAAAAATGGGAGAAGGACCTGGCAATCCACTCCCAAGGCAATCCTGAAACAGTCAGCCATTGAAAACCCTATGAGGGTCACTATGAGTCGGATACCAACTCGACGGCACCTAACAACAACAACATTTAGCAATCTAGAATCTCCTTAAAATTGTTGTTATTAGGTGCCGTTGAGTTGGGTCTGACTCATAGCAACTCCTATGTACAACAGGCCGAACTGTTCGCCGACACTGTGTCCCTGCCCAGCTCTGTGTCATTGCTTCATTGCTATTCATAAGGTTTTCATGGAAGATAGTTTCAGGAATGCTTTGGAGTGGATTGCCACTTTCTTCTTCCAGTTTTGCAGTACTTGGGATCAAAGCCAGGGCCTCAGAGCACAGAACAGCACTCTACCAACTGAGCTATACACCCCCAACCCCTGTTTAAAATAGGAGGTCTAAATAGAATGGCAAAAAAGTTATTTGCAAAATGTGAGGCTGTCTAATCATATCCTTGCATTTCCTGAGCAACTTCCCTGTGCCAGGCACTGTGCTAAGCATTTTTCACACGACTTCCTTTTATCAAAACATTGAGAAAGGTCTCCACAGCAGTGGTAGAATGAGGTACACTTTTCTGTCACACTGTCCGGCAATAAACTGCTTGGGTTTGAATCTTGACTCCCTTACTTGCCAGAACTGAAATAACTTATCCAAAGTCACCTTCCAGCACTTCAAATCCATGCCTTGAAATCATTCCTAACAACAAAAATATTTTTCCCCCAAACTATCCTACCAGAGGATGTGCATCCCCTTGAAACAACAGCATATTCTTCATGACATAGTAGGTCCTAGAGTCATGTATTATTTCCAGCCCCAGGAATAGCCCTCACTATGTTGATCTTTTGGGTGGCTGAGGGAATCCTAACTGCAAACATAGTGCTCCCTTTCTGACCAGATGATATTATTTATTTCTCAAATACATGGCCATTTTAATTAGGTGGCAAGGGGTACAGGTGATAAAACACTAGTTTTACTGCCACAAACTTACATTTCAAGTTAGTCACATGAGTATTTCAAACCCCTGTCAAATAGTAATGTACTCTTCCTCCTTCCTATGACAACATCAGAAGCATTTGTCATTTTTATTACCCAGACTCCGGCACTATGAGCATTATGCAACCTTGCCCATCCCACCTAAGGACTCCATTAAAGCTTTCTTGTCCCAAATCTCAACTGTCACTGGGGAATATACAAAATCAGTTATTTCTCATGAAATAGTGAAAGACACATGATATAGGGGTTCATTTAATATACTTTCAAACAAATCAGAAGAAGACTTAATGAGATTTGTTCCCCTAAAAACAGTCTGCTATTCAGTAGATTTGATAAGACAGACAATAATTTCAAGATGTATTGAGTGTATAAAGAACAGGGTAGTAAACAAGTTACTTTATGTAACAGCCAATAAATAAATCAATGATACTAACATCCTTACTGTGTGATTGCTACGTGCTAGGCACGGTTCTGTATTTTTTTTACAGTGGCCATCTCATTTGATCTGAACATGAGTATTACGGCATAGCTGTTATTAACTCCAGTCTAGTAATGAGGAAATGTAAGCACACGAGTAACAGGAAAAACACTACTATTGGACTACAAATGATAGCTGTTCTTGAAACAGTGCTGATTGCCAGAGATGTTTATCATATCAAATACCTGCTTCAAATGTAGCATTTTTATTAACCCAAATTTATTAAGTACTTGGTGACAGACATTGTGTTTGTTATCTAATCAGTACTGCCATAAAATATGTGTTCTGTAAGAAGCACCATGCTATGCAAAAATCATGCCATACAAACCTCAGGATTTATGGGAAAGATTGTGTTACAGATACAACAGTCAAAAACATAAGTCACATGCATACACATTAAAACTAATAAAAATAGTGGCGTGGTCTTACACATATTAAATGGCAAAGACATTTAGAAAAATGACCTAAGTTTGCCTGGGGAAGTGGACGCTTGAGGATTGCTATCCGTGGTTGATTGTGAAGCTGCTGAAGGGGGTAGGTGGCTGGCAGATGTCTGAAGCATGGGCAAACCTGTGCCTTTTGTGAGTTCATGCCCAGCTTGGTTCAGCTGGGTGCAGCTTACTAGGTTTGCCTACTATTTCTTGTGAAAAAAATCACACATTTGCAAGTATGAACCTTACGTGACACTCTGTTTTCTAAGAGTCTGTTTTCTAAGTCATGAATGAATTAGCATGTTCAAAGAAAGCATTGGGGCACCACTGACAACACCCTTGCAAGCAGACCAAGGCGCATGCTATATGAGCTACATCTGGGAAGGGGAACTGGCTTAACCAGCAAGATGGGAAACGCCTTACCCAGAAGGTGCAAATGCACTGACCGTCAAATGTTAGCCAAGGGTCTGGCATGGTCCTGTGGTGCAGTGCTGTGACAAAAGCAAACTTACGGGAGGAAATATTTAGAGGAGCACAGTCCATCACAGCCACAGGCAGAAGTGGCAGCTGTGGGGTCCATGGAAGCCACCCTCACAGCACAACATATCAGCAGCTGAGAGCCAGCAGAGCAACTGGAATCACAGGTCCAGGTGAAAAACCCCAATGGCCACCCCCAGGGACCTACTGCTGCGAAGTGAAATCCCACCGCCCAAAATTCTAGAAGCCCCAGGACAGCTGGATACCAAATGTTCAGACACATGACCTTTGGGGACTTTTAGAGCCAAACTGTAACAGTAGAGAAGGCAGAACAAGTGAACAAAAGGCAATCCAAGAGGAAGAGGAAGTATGGGCAGTATAAACTGCCAAAAAGAAGAAAAAGAAAAAACGATGCAGTGAGAAATTATGAATTATGTAATAGCTGAATATTTCACTTACACTTATTTTTAATGGACAAATAAAATTATAAACATTTTTCATGTACAACATGAGGTTTTGATAAATGAACAAAAATATGGTGACTGTTTAAGAAAAAAAGATTATTATACTAAAAGACACATTGCCATTAATCCCCCTACATGCACTCCCCCCTGGCTTTGAACACACTTATCCATCATTCCTGCCACTTTCTGGAGCAGTTCTGGAAGTCCTCTTTCCTGAGTACCTTTAGTGTCACCCACCATCGTAACAATACTCCATGTCACACATCAATTCTGCTATGGGTATTTCTGTCAAATAGGAAATTTCTGATGTCCTCATCCACCTTATTCACTGGATCTGGCACCATGCAACTTTTGGCTCTTGCCAAAAGTCAAAATGGCTGTGAAAGGCAAGTGTTTTGAATTGATTCAGGACACCCACAGAGCCACCACAGCACAGTGACAGAGCACTTCCAGAACTACTGCAGAAAGCAGCAACAATGGGATGCCTATGTTCAAAGCCATTTCGAGGGGGATTAATGGCAATGCGTCTTTACTGTAATATTTTTTAGTTAACCATTCACAGTATCTTTTGATCACACCTTTATCTTTCTGTGCCCTGTGCATTTTTCTTTACCCTCTTATTCTCTTTACTTGTATCACTATTGAGAATAGTATCATTTCCAAAGTTTGAACCCTGTCATTTCCACTGTTACCAGTTTGCCTTAGTCTTCAATTAAATTGATCGAGAGCCTTGCACTGAACAGTTGGCAACTTTCACAGTTGCTCATGACCACAGGAAGTATTATGTGTCCAGAAAATACTCTACAAATGAAATGATAATTCCCTCCGCTCTTGAAGAAGTTAAAAAAAAAAAAAAAGAAAGAAAGAAAGAAAACCTTTCCTTAAAACTACATTTCATTGTGATTAATCAGGAGAGAATGGAGCTACAGTTAAAGACAGACTGAATATCACAAGTTTACCAGTTTCTTAGCAGCCAAAAGTTATAGATTACCAGAAATCATCTACTCTGAGCACTGTGCCAACTTGTAAAGCAAGAAAAACATCTCAAGATATGTTGTTGTTAGGTGCCCTCCAGCCGGGTCCGTTTCAAAGCAACCTTATGTACAGAAAAACAAAATCTTTCCCAACACTGTGCCTTGTCCATGGTCTTTTTATGTTTAAGCCTATTGCAACCATATGTCAATCCATCTAGTTGAGAGTCTTCCTTTTTTTTCGTTGACTCACCACTCTCAATATATGCATTCCCATTTTGTCCAGCCATGAACCCTTAGGGCAATATAAGAAAATGCATGGAGCAGATTCAGCTAAAGTTTGCCTGCCATTGAACTGTCCCATATCTGTGCATTGCCAGTGCATTTCTATTTGTCTAAACTGGAATAGGACTAGATTTTGTAGACACTTTGTTGTTGTTAGGTGCCATCCAGTCAGATCTGACTCACAGCGACCCTATGTACAACAGGTGAAACACTACCCAACACAGTGCCATGCCCAGGACTGTGTCAGTGCTTCTCTGCCATTCACAGGATTTTTGATGGCTGATTGTTTCGGGAGTGGGTTGCCAGGTCATTCTCCCATTGTAGACACTACAGCCTAGTTAAACAACACATAGGTAAAAAGCTGAAAATATATGAAACTGGTTACAGAGGAAGCCTATCATGGAACTTGGACCCCCGAAAATGTAATTTGGCCAAATGTTAGTAGTATCAGCCAATATCTCATGGCAGCTTGTTTCCTAGGCACTCTTCTAAGCACTTTGTTTGTATTAGTTAGTTTAATCTTCACCATAAGATGTAAGAACTATTATCTTCATTTTAGGTATAAGACAATGGAGTACTAACAGCTGTGGATTTTGTGCAGGAGACTTTAAGTGAATTGTTGTAGAAGAGCTGTACAAGTCTTTGCTCCATTGTCTCTGAATTTCCTAAGTAAATGTGGATATGAGAAAAGCCACACTGAACCGAGGAGAAGTAGTTGCATTTTGGAAATTCTTTTTAGTTGATGATAAAATTAGGTGTAATCAAAACACATGGAACTTCCTGGACTATGGGTGCTTCCAACAGGCTTGAGCCTTTCCCTTTGGGGAAGATATTCTTTGCTCCATTAGGCCAAGATGGGACCAGGATCAGGGGAAGGTCAGCCCTGGGGGAAAGACTTGACTGCAGTAAAACAGCATGTACCTGGACCCTTGTGCTTTAATGAAGGGGGCTGATAATGCTCACCACCTCCTTTATATTTCTGAAAAAATTATAATGAAGACAAAACAAAATGGTGTGAAACACCTGATATTAAACAAAGTAGTACATTACACAATAACCATCAAGTAAAATAAGAACCACTATAACACTAAATATAAATGTTATAATTTGCTAAAAGAATGTACTAAATATGAGGCTTAGGTGAAAACTAAGGGTTTAGAAACCAGGGAGTCAGTACTGTAATTTACCTGCTGACATTTAGCACACTGGATTCTTGTGGACCCATATCACTGGGATCTGTATAACCTGAGCCTTCTCATCTTTGTACCTATATGCTTTGTATTTCCTTTAAAAAAAAAAATAGCAGTGCTGGGTGTGGAAGTCATAGTCGTGTGCATGCTAAGCAAGTACCTAACTTATACTGTTACCTTGATGTCCGAAAAACTTAGTATTTGTAAAGTGCTTTGGAGTGGACTTAGCATGTACTACGTACTGTGTGTATTTTTTCATAAGTATTTTAGGAAGGCTGCATATGTAGCTTTCTCCTTCCTATAACACTTATAAAAAAACACACAGTTCTTATTACATGCTAGGTCCACTCCAAAGTACTTTACAAATACTAACTTATTCGGACATCAAGGTAACAGAACAAGTTAGGTACTATTATTATCCTGATTTTATAGATGCAGGAGATGAAAAGAAGTAATTTTTCCAAGTGCCTAACAACTCATAAGTAGTAATTGCACTCAGATAGATTAGCTCAATGTTCTTCATCTTTAATCACCATGCTATTGTGGGGTAGGGGCAGGGAAAGGAATTTGGTCATTGACATTGATCTTGCTTTTTGCATACTTCTGAAGTATTATCAGAGACTGCATAATTTTAAAAACAAAACACCAAAATCTTGATACTCCTATTTGAAGATAATTATTAAACACTAATAAACATCACAGTTTTGGAATCTTACTAAGTGGTGCTTGATAAGAAAAAGTATGTATATACACACAAATACATATAAGCACATTTACATATATACATGCACTATACATATAGTTACTTAAAAATTATCAACAGAAAAATGCAAACTCTACGAATGATTTCTTTAACTGTGAAATTTGCTTGTGAGCTGAGAAGCAGAATGAAACCTAAGTTCCTATGAATTAGCTTATATCCCTTAATTTCTTGCTAACCTAGTCTTAGTAAGATTGTAATTGTGACCATGAATACACAAAGCAGTGCAATATAGGTCCATACAGCGCTGTGACCATGGTCAGCCTTCCTCCAACAGTATAATCTGTTAATATGGAATGACAACAGATCTCAAGATTTTCTAGTAGGAAAAGATGAGCTTCAAAAATATGATCTAATTAAAAGCCTTAAGGATCATTAATTCAGGATTGTTTTGTCTTTCTATTTTATTTTCATTATGAATTATAGAATCAGCAGCTGGCAACTCTCTTGAACCATGCAGAGACATGCAAATTCAAACTGATGCTGCTAGAAAACTCTCTCTTCCAGATGAGATGGCAAAGTTGCTTTTAATTTCAAAGAGCCCTCAATATGACGAATTAAGATCAGAAATGTTCAGTCAAGAGATCTGATGGAATTTCTTGTATATTTCTATTTTGAAAGGGCCATTTGATCACTGAGGCATAGGTAGGAAAAAGGTATCAAGCAAGTGGATCCATTGAGCACGTATCTGTCAAGGATCTATGTAGACACTGCCTTCAGAACCAGGTTATTATCATGGAAACTGAGACCTAGATGAGGAGTTGGACAGACAAACAATCAGGGCAGTGAGTATATAATTACAAACTGAGACCACTCCAGTAAAGAAAACTGTCCTTTGAGAGTATGTAAGTACAGAAACTGGCCTAGATTTGAGGCAGTGGATGAGGATAGCTTGGGAAGAATGTTCTAACAAGCAAAAGAGAAACATGCCCTACAGAGGAAAACAAGAATTTAAAAAATGGCATTTCTAACGTTTCATAGTTGAATGAGCATAGCACATTCATAAACTGAAAGACAGTCCACAAACATGGAGCCCTGGGAAAGTGGATGAAGGGAGGTTGTTGTTGTTAGGGCCTATAGAGTCATGTCTGACTCATAGCGACCCTCATAGGGTTTTCCATGGCTGATTGTTTCGGGCTTGCCTTGGGAATGGATTGCCACATCCTTCTCCCATTTTTGCGGTGATTAGAATTGAACCCAGGACCTCAGAGACTGCAGAGTGGCATTCTACCAGCTGAGCTAAATCCCAGCCCAGTGAACGGAGGCTAGGAAGTTGGAAATGATGGAAAATTAATCAGAAAAAATAGCCAAGCACAGACCAGGTAGGACCTCACAGATTCTATTAAGGATGAGAATTTTATCCTCGAATCAGTAAGAAGGCACAGTTGTAGAATGCCACAGTCAAATCCACCGCCGTGGAACTATAGCTTCCTCTGACATAAGAGGCTGTGGTAGCCAGTCATTCATTTTAATCTAGCTTTTAGAAGCTGTGCAAGACACAGATCACATGAGGGGCTCTCAGTCAGGGGAGGGTGCATTGTGAACACAACTGGACCAAGGCAAGTTGTCTGTGGCTTTCTCCTTATTGGCTGTACATCTCCCCACACCCTGCAACCATCACCTTTGCAAAATTTCCAGCAAGGCAATGACTTAACACAGTGGACAGCAAATGAGTAGTTGACTTACTGATTCCTTGAACAAGCCAAAGAAGACAAGGGCAGCTTTGGGGGAACCAAATAAACTACAAAGAACACAAAGTTGGAGTGAGGTTTTGTCATCTTATTCATAATTTATCAATATAGAGAGAGCGGAAAGGTCAGGATCACTAGATGTTGGTCTCATGCCACTTGTGTTTTGTAAAACAGACTGAAGCAAGGTGATCTTACTTTTCAGAGAAATGCAACTCATTGTTTTGTAGGTACGGTGAAGATGCACTCCTTTTTACAATGATAAAAAGGTGATATTTGTAAACATAAATATTTTCAGATAAGGTCCTGAGATCTCTGCATAGTAAGTCACCAGAGTCAACCTTTCTGTACGTATGAGATAAAAAATAATCATGCCTTCTCACAGTTACAGCTTCCTAGGATCTTCATGTCTTCATATGTGGCTGTCATTCCGATTAAAAGTGCTTTAAATCTGGTTAAAGATCTACCCTAAACTCCCACACAGGAGACTTCTCCAAGGCAAGGAGGCACATGGCGTTGCCCAGCAGCATTGGATCCGTTAGCACAGGCAGACTTGCGAGTAAATGTGCAGACGCTTTGTCTTCCTTTTTATCAGACGGGCTTACAATGCTACTTTCTCTCCTAGCCTAGTCGTTCTTGACGTCGCGTTAAGTGTTCCGGCTCCCCTTGCGGTCATTTTATTTGTAATAGTGCCTTGTGTGTTGTGTCTCCTAGCTCTACATACAAACCACCACGCTTACAATCTCCATGAACCTAAGTGCGTCGGTGGCGCTGGGGATGCTATACATGCCGAAAGTGTACATCATCATTTTCCACCCTGAACTCAATGTCCAGAAACGGAAGCGAAGCTTCAAGGCAGTAGTCACGGCAGCCACCATGTCATCACGGCTGTCACACAAACCCAGTGACAGACCCAACGGGGAGGCAAAGACAGAACTCTGTGAAAACGTAGACCCAAACAGTAAGTAACTACTTTCCTTCATCTCCCCATCCTGCATCAGGAAGCACCATGACGCGTGGGCTGCCTTTCCCTGGAG
Source organism: Pedetes capensis (assembly GCA_007922755.1). NCBI lineage: Eukaryota > Metazoa > Chordata > Mammalia > Rodentia > Pedetidae > Pedetes > Pedetes capensis. The sequence goes on from VMDO01000846.1 coordinate 176,454, forward strand.
AAGTGACATGACCGTTTCTGTCTAATGGGCTGGATGGCCCTGGGCAATGCTAAGTTTTGCTCTTCTGAGTTTGACTCATTACTGCCACCATATTTTTGTTGTTGTTGTTCCCTGTTGGTGAAAAGCTTTTTAGCTCTGTTTTTCAAGTATAAAGCCTTTCCCTTCCCTTTATTCTCATGTTTTGCTATTGAACTCTCCAAAGGGCATTAATGTACCTCTCAGATGCTCCTTTCTAGCATGCTTCCTGCTAGGGAAGCAACTTCCTGTTAGGGAAACCTCCATACCAAATAAGCTATGTCACTAGAAATGAAATTGTGATATTTGAGTACTTTGAAAGCATAACTTCTTTCCATTGGTACATGAATGTTGAGAAAATTATTCTGTATTAAGTCTTTTAGAAACAAAAACATAAGATATTGGCTAAAGTTCTCAAACTTACATCCAAGTACAGAGGCCCAGATATAACCATGCTAATGACATGACCAAGAGGGAAAACATCTGCCATACCATTGAAGAAGAGACTAATTTTGTTAAGGGCAAAACTTTAGGGTTGGGATTAAGGAAGAAATACGAGATTTGAGATGCTAAGTGCCCCATCTTCAGCACCCCAGTAGTCTTTAGTCATGCCTGCAAGTGACCCAAAATAAAATGGGTGTGGAGGTATCACTTGTAAATAACAAAACACCAGCTCAGAGGTTAAATACACAGAATTCTCAATTACTAATTTTCCTAAGGATATATGGTGGGTACGAGTGAATTTCACATTAAAAATATTCCAGGATTTGTTTTCTAGGAATATTTTGGTTAGTCCTACATAGAATGATAAATTTGGTGTTCATGATAATACTGCCTGTTAAGATGGATTGGCTTTCCAGTTGTTCATTAAGTCATTCACAACACATTATTTTTCAACTATGAACTAATGTTAGCCTAGCCAAATATTTACTGTCAAGCAGAAAGACATCAAAGAGGCCAATGGGTTTAGTCTTATAAAATACTGTGCAAAGACCCATGATCTTGGCCCATCTCCCTTTATAAATGCTTGGACAAATATCATGAAACACTTTCAAAATAAGCATTCAGAGGAGCAAAGTAAATGAGCAATATTGTGGGCTTCACACTTGGACTTCTCAATACCAAAGAGTTGGGGACAAGGCTAAAGGAAGGAAAAAGATCTCCTCAACAGAAGGGAGAAATGGAATGCATGTGTCTCCAGAGCAGCTGGTCAACAGAACATGAGGGAAGTGGATGGTGAAGCGTTGTGGCCTTTAGTTAATGTAGAACAAGGCTTTGGTTGGAGAGGTACCTGAGGTCAAATCAGAGCTACTCTGCTTATCAGCTGCTTAGCTTTCAGTGCCATTGGGCTTTTCTAAAACCCAGCATCTTCACGCATACAATGGAAGTAATAGTATCTATGTCATTAATGTCTTTTAAAATATCAGTCTAGCAAATGGTAGGCAAATTAGACATCAACTGCTTCCATTCCTAAAGAGACAAAAAATTTTTGCTTAACAGTACCTTTGACTGTGATTAAGTAGATTAAGGACAGACTGAACACCATGAGGCAGATGAAATTGAATCCCCAAAACAAATACTTCCAGGCTAGGAGTGTGGCTCAATGGTGAAATGACTGTTTAGCATACACAAGGCCCTGGGTTCATTTCCCCCCACACCTCAAAAAGTCTATCCAAAAAGAAGGACATGATTGCATGTGTGCATTTAGTTGTACCTACACTCTACTGATAGATATCTCTGCATACTTATACTTGTGTGGCCTTTTACTATAGGATCTTATGTCAACCTTGCATTCCATGGAAGTTTTATACTGTAGCTATTCCAATAATGTTATATATATATATTTTTTCACACAAAGAGGCACACATACAAATTCAATATAATACTGCCACAAATCAGTAAGTAGAAAATATAGTTAGAAGCTTGTATATGTATGTATTTTTAAAATTACTAAATCAGAAGTTTTGAATTTGAACAATTAATTCGGTGTTATACTACTTCAAATAGTATTTCTACAGCTGCTAACTTTTAATGATTAGATCCAGACCTTACTGAGGATTTTTGTCGTATAAGAGTAGCTTCTAAAGTGCTAACACTAACATTAACACTAATACTAGCACCAGCACCCGTTGACGCCCTTTGGTATTATGCAGAAAGCTTTGTATGGAAGATTTCGCTTGCTCCTCACAATGGGTCCACAGAGCAGATGTTGTAATTCTCATTTTAGTGAAGAAACCTAGGCTTAGTGAACCTCTGTGGCAGTACCAAAGTCACACATATCCTCAGGAGCAGAGGCTGGACTAACCAAGAAAGATTCCTAATCCCATGATTCTTAGTGTTTGCTCTTCTGTTTCTTGGGAGGTAAATGTCAAAATCCCAGCGCAGAAATTCCTCTTTTAGCTCCTTTTCTTGTTAAGATGGCTGTGTTCACAGGATGATAATGATGATGAGAAGGGAGTGTTGGGTTAAGCCCACTGTGAAATGTATCATTGCTTGTCATCTTGCCTAGTGACAGGAGTAACCTGAACTCAAACAAGGCTGCCCAGGTAGAGGCCTCATCTTACCAACCAAAACTGTGAATGAACGCTGCAGTATATCTATTGCAGTCACAACAATGATTCCATTGGAAACTCATTGGGTGTCTTTCCATGAAAATGTTTTATTGGGCTTCTGTTGTTGTTTTAGTGTCCATATTCAGCCAAGATGAACATTCCAGAAAAAAGAAAAAAAAAGAAAAATGAAATCCAGCCTTTGCCTCACAACCAGTCTGAAAGATATCTTAAAATTCTTTCAGCTCCTCTGGTATTGTGTAGATACTTTCCTAAAACACCACAAAGACTGACTAGGTATTGGATGAACCACAGGAGATTTGCAGACCTCCAGACATTAGGGTTTCTGGTGAGCCAGCGCTCAAAGGTCCCAAATAAGAATCTAAAGACCTGCTCCTCACAGGTGCCCACCAGCACTTCCGGCAGTGACAGCAATGCTGTCCATCTGTGCTGTCTGATACAGTCAACACAGAGCACAGGGGAGCGTACAGCTACTCAGCTGAGCAAATTCACTTTCCTTTTACTTTGTTTTAAATAATTGAAATAACCACTCGTGGCTATGGCTACATATGGGATAGAACACCTCTATGCATTCACATACCTATAGAGACGAGTGAGTCCTTCTAGGACACTCAACCTGACAGCTCACATAATTTCCACAGCAAGGCTGATCTGGGACAAATGCAACTTCAAAGAATAAGTAGTTTGATATGAGACAAAAATGCAAAACCAAAAATAGTCATTTACAATGATCCCAGAAAGGAGCCACTAATACAGAAAAAGTGGTATTATAGGTAGCAATTGCATGTGGAAACTGAGTCCCCAGAAAGAAATAAATATATATATTATATTATTTATTTGTATTTTGAATAGTGAAAAACTAATGAAAATAGACAAGGATATTCCAATGCTAAGAAACAATGTTATAATATTCTGCTGAATATCTAATGTGGCTCTAATTATCTCCAGTATCTGAAGTTTGATAATGGAGACAATGTAATTATTTGTTGAATTTAAACTATCTGGCTAAAACCAGAAAACACAGATCATGCATTTGGGGGGAAAAATGTATCTCTTCAATGGGGACATTCTCTGTACTATTTAGGGAGCGAGGGCATCTAAGAAGATAGATGAGTTTACAGTGTGTACTACAAAATAGACCATGGAGCAGAAATATCCTCTAACTCCCTGTTGCTCTAAACACTTGTTCCGAATGCATCTCAGTCTTCAGTGTTTCCATTCGTGACAGCGCTGCTCCCTCTGCAGTTTGCCTTCTGGCGCATGCATTGCTTCTCCACACCCAGCTCCCGCTGCAGCCGCGCGGCTACATGGAAACCAGCTTGCTTGTCGGCTTCACAGGGGTGGATGTGACAGCAGCTCTAGTGCTCCCTGGGTTTTCCTCTAGGAGTTAGGTTTTCCTCTTATGTTGCTTCTTCAGCTAAAATTTTTGCTCTTTCAAAGAATAGTATTTTTCTGTATGGTACAAACAAGAAGTTAAGTTTGTCCAAACTTCAATGTTATCTGTGCACTACAGACATATTACATGTTTAAACTCGGGCAAATGTCACTGGTTTGTACATTCAGATTGAAAAATAGCAAGCTCAGAGGGCATAAGAGAGTACATCAGGTACTTTTTAAATTTTTATGTAAACAAAGGTTTCTGAGGCAAGTACCATGCTCCATGGTGCACGCCTGTAATCTCAGCGATGCAGGAGGCAGAGGTAAGAGGATTTTGAGTTCAAGGCCAGAGGTGGGCTACACAATTTAGTAAGCCTTGGTCTCAAAATGAAAAGGAGAAAGGGAGGAAAGGAAGGAAGGAGGGAAGTAAAGAAGAAAAGCAAGGGATGCAGGGAAGGATAGTGGGAAGGGGAGAAGGAAGAGAAAGAAAGGAAAGAAGAAAGAAAGAAGGGGGGAAGGAAGGAAGATAAAGAGAGAGGGGGAGAGAGAGAGAGACAGAGAGAGAGAGACAGAGAGAAAGATAGAGAGAGAGAAAAGAACAGAGAAAGGGGCAAGGCCAGGCCCGGGGTAGAGGTCAATGGTAGAGCACTGGCCTAGAATCCATAAGGGCCTGGGTATAACCCTCTAATACTTCTTTAAAAAAAAAAATCCTGTCAGTAAGGTTTCAGAAGAGCCTGAGCTTGTTTGGGCACCGTTAGGCTTGACCAAGACGACCCTTCCTCAGCATGCCCTTCTCAGAAGAGGGGCACTCCACACGTGTTCTCCTTGCTGCCTCCTGAATTTGGTGTCTTTCCTTGCTCCTTCAGCTGCTGAGCTGGCTTCTGAATGTTTATGAACCTGAAGGTGCCAAGAAACAGGCGGGTGGTGTTGTGCTTGGGTCATGGCTTAATGACGGCTATGATCCTCTTCAAGGTGGATGGGCAATATTAACAAGAGGCGAGGTGGCTTTACTGAGAAGGGTGGGTGAGGTCTGCCACATTCCTCATCTGGTCTGGACTGGTCACAACAGGAAGAAGCCCTGTGAATCACCCTCTCATCTCATGCTTTCCTGGGTAAAGGACCTTAGTGCAGAATGATGAGAGGTTTTAAGCTACCTTTGTTTCAGATTCCATCCATTTTCTAAGCCAGTTTCTCCCAGGCCGTACTGAGAGCCTCCCCAGCTCAAATACCCGAGCTGGATGAAGAGGTTACTGGGAAGGTCAATAGCAGTTGGAGGTGGGGGGACTGCGAGGGACACACCCTGCTTGGATGTGGGGCTGTATGATGATAAATGGCCCTGGGACAGAGGCAGGGAACATACTATAGCAAAGAGGGGACAAATCTGATGGACATATTTCATGGGGAAGAACACGTTAGAATAACAGCGATGTACACTTCAGATATAAAATGTAAGATAGCACATTAAAGTCTGTATTCCGATGGTGCTTTTACTACCACTTTGGCATTTACTCTAAAGAAGCTATATAAGTAGAAACTTACACTGTTCTCAAAGAAAGCAATTACATAAAACCGTAGAAATGTCAATATAAGGAGGCATTTGTATAAACAGATGAACAAAAGAAACCTCAGATTGCTGGAAAATGGATGTGAGAACCAAACCATCCACAAGCAATGATGCCTGGAAAACTCTGGAACACACTCCTGTGCTGTGTGAATTCGTCATCATTTGTCATTTGTTTTGCTTCTTCATTTGTTTGGATGCGTAACATTTTCAACATTATGCTACTTGTTTCACATGGCTGGACGATAGGCTGAGACAAAGGGACAGCAACAGGAAGGAAGTAATGTCCTTACCACATAGATCAGTTGTCTGGGGCTGTTCCACCTGAAGCCAGTAGAACCCAGCTGCCTAACCCTGGAGACACTAGCATGCCCTTGGCCAGAGGTACCTGAATCATGGTAAACTGCTCACTCCAGCCTAATGAACCCTCCCAAATAGAGTGGGTGTAGTGTCTGGGGTCTCTTTTGCAGCCTCTTCTCCAAAAGGAAAATTGATAATAATAATAATAAAGAGGAATGTTGTGTGCACATTTATTTTATACGTACCTATATATTTACTTTTCCTATAGACTGTATACCACCAGTAAGAAAGAGTGTACAAAAGTCTGTTACTTGGTACACTATCCCACCAACAGTATAGCTTTTGACTGCTTGCCAACAGGTAAGAAAACAATCTCATTTTTATTTATTTGTATGTTCTTGTCTACACTGAGAATTAGAAATGTTCCCATGAAAACTGTGCATGATTACCTGAAAGTCTCTCTGTTTGAAGAAATGTGTTTTAAAAGATGATACCTTTGGTAAGCTCAGTGATGGTTCCTGCTGCTGGTTATGTACCTGGTTTGTTTTCCAAAGAACATGTATGTGCGTGAGTGTGTCCGCCCTGGTTTTTCCTGAACACCTAGCCAACACTACCGACAACAGGTGCTGATCATTCTGATACCTGCTCTAGTTTAAAACTCCCAGTGTGGAAAAATTATTTTTAAATGCCCATTTCCACACTCTGGCAATGTGGAATTCTTACAGGGAAAGAAGGGGGATGTTTCACAAGCCTAATAAACACGTCCATCTTGGTTTATTTCTATGAACTACATTCAAAGAAATGTACACATTCCTAGAAATGTATCCATTCAAGAAACCTGAATGGCTGGTCCTACCATGTTAAGCCTAAGATGATCTTGGTTCCTTTTGCACAGGAAGCAAAAACAAATAGGTTTACTGGCTTGGCTTGATAATGTGTTGAAGATGATTTGTGGCTCATAATTTTGACTTTGAGAAACTGAACAAACTTTAGCCATCTCTAAGAAGCAGAGGATGGGTCAAAGAAACCCTACAAGGGCTGAAACATGGTTTCAACATTAGTCAAACCCAGGAATCACTAATAAATGCCAGAGGTACTCAAACTGACAGCATAAAGAAAATGAATTATGTGATGGGTCACCTGGCCATATGAATGAACTGACCTGAGACCATTAACTGGCTCACCATTTCTGCGTGTATATTACTTGGGCATCTCACTGGTGAATATATGTTATGTTCCAAAAGAATATAGTCAGTAATCTTATTCTTACCACCTCCCCATACCAGCCTAAGCAATATCGTACTACAGTGGAAAACAACTGCCTCTTTGGCAAGCATCCCTGTCCAGCTGGAGTTAGGCATTCCAGACTGTGGGGAAATAAACACTAGGGAACACGAGGATGAGTTATTCAACTCAGGTGGTGACTGTGAATAAAAGATTCCCTTTTGACTTCCTCTAAACCACCTCTCGTGTTTATAAGATAGATTCACCTCTGCAGAGATTCTCACAGAGTATCAGTGAGGTCATACCATGGGAGGCGAAAAACACTGCTTAATAATGGAGACTGGTCTTTCTCTTTGCTGTGGTAATATCATGGGACCTTTATCAGGTCACTGCTCTGTTTCTTCCTATCTTTATTGTTGCAGTGCCATTCTGAATACAATCTCTTTTAAAAAAAAAAAATCCATTTAGCAGTGTAAGACAAGACAAGAGTGCTTTCAAAGAGTAATTACATTTCCTGTTGATTTTAGATGGATGCCAACCACTCAGTCTTTAATTTTGGATGCATTGTTCTTACAAGTTATTTCCTTATCAACATGATCCGTCCTAGTTTTTAAATAGGGCATTCCTTTCTACAGTGACTGTGCAACTGTATTCCAGTGAGATTTCAAGTTTTTGCAGTACAAGTGCCTGTCAAAACACTGCAGCTCATCATTTTAATAGTCCTTTTATAGGAGACTTCCTGAGAATAAATGATGAGGAATTTTCTCTGGTTAAAAAAAAAGGATAGGTTTAATGTCAGGTCATTAAAAATTCTCTTTAGCATCATTCTCCATTGATGCCTTTTGGTTTAAAGGGAGTAAGATGAAAATATTCTAAGTCAGTCTTTCAGTTAAAAAATGCTTTTAGGATGTACCATTTGGAATAAACTCAGCCTTCTTACTAGGGTTGTCTTGCTTCTGGGTTGTTATTAGAGACATGCCGCGAGAGTGAGCAGGGAAGCCATCTCACACAAGAGGGAAATATGGTTGAATCACGTGGACTGGCTTTTCTCTTCTCAATGTCAGTGCCATGAATCTCTGATCATTACCCTGTTTCTCTCCATCTTTGTTTACATAATGGTACTCTGAACACAAACAGTATTTGCATTTGGTCTCCCTTCCTGATCATTTTCAAGGTGGCTTCATGGATTAATGACTGTAGCTACTTTGCAAATGCACTGGGAGTGGCAGATGGTGCAAGGCACCCTTACGGAAAGACTGGGTGATCCAGCTGCTCAGGTTGGGAGGCCAGTTAGAGAACCTGCTTAATGCTGTGTGTTTGAATCCATTTCTCTGTGAGAGCTTTCTCGGTGATGAAACAGGAAGGATTTAAGAGGAATTTTGTGCTACTATGCTATTAAAACCTCACTTTCAGCTCAGAAGAGACTGAAGGAAGCCAATTCCAAATTATACAGAATAAAACTTAATATGGTAAGAAAAATATGTTCCATAAGACTTCTGTTTACAAGCACCTTCTTGTGACAAACACTGTAAGCCTGACAATCAGCAAAATCAATAGTGCCTGCATCTTTTAAGTGTTTATAGATTTTGTAATTCTACAATCAATAATAATCATTCTAATGACATTTATTTTAAAATGCAATTAAGGGAAAAAAACATGATTAATCTGGCATCGTCACCAGGTCACAAGACAAGCTGTTTTCTTAGCAAGTCAAGTTTCATACAAACAGGATGGTGGTGTGATTTTAAAAGTTTAAGAATTTCACTCAGCCTTGAAAATATGCACATATGACAACCCTTGTGTTTTTATAAGGTTTTGTTCTGAGCAAGAATAGATTATTGACTTCTAATTTATGAAATAGTATCATAAAAAATTACTGTCTCGTCTTTCTTGTAATAAATACACCGGGATTATTTAGTGCTTCTAAGCCTTTTGGAACTCTGCAATGCAAGTTTTTGCATCATTTTGACACTGTTCCTCTTTAACATTCAACATGGTATCTGTGCTCTCACTGGAGACCACCTCAATTTAAAATCCACTTTGAAACACTTGCTAAGTATAGCATGCCGAAGAATATAAGCTGTCTGACCTTTAATACTGAATCACCTTAAAAATAAATGCAGCTATAAATCTCGTTGGCATATTTCTCTCTGCCCGAGAGCTCCGTGAAACGCCAGCATTTCTCTCATCAGGGTTGGTATCTCAGCTTATGTTCAAAGGCCAATTAATATCTGCCAGCCCTGTCCTGCAACTTGAGTTCCACCTAAAGAATGGGACGAGAGCACCCACGACTAGTATTTCTACTAGTTTTTAGTATAGAAGAAATGTGTGCGTTATGCCCTGGAGTCACGGAAGATACAAAGCATTTCACATGCGAGCATTGCCCTGCACCGTCCTATGGTCAAGATCTATGAACTAGAGCACTATTGCTGCGTTGAGGCAAAGAACTCTTTCCCCAGCACCTCTCCTGTCCCCAGAGCCAGCCCTCAGCTGACTAGGAATGAGGGACAGAAGTGGCCGATGACTCAGGGCCAAGATCTGATGGAGAACCCTTAAGGTAAGCGGTTTTAATTGGAGCTGACAGGAGCCCTCAGCGCAGGAAGGTATGCTGCCCAGCTGCTTGTGGAGAGCATCAGCCACAGCACTTGATGTGAGCTGGTTTTAAAGAATGAACAGCCCGAGGCAGCCATCCAGGGAAAGGCATTTCAGACAGGGAGTACCACCCGCAGCATGGGAAGCACAGTGGGATGTGGTATAGGTGGAGAAGGTCTCTCTGTGGGCCGGATGCCTGGAGCTGGAGGGGCTGTCTCAGGGAGTGACCCCACCCACAGCCTGAGAGCACCGGGCTCAGTCTCCTTTATCTTCGCACCTGCAGTGTAAGGGCCCGGCAAAGCCCAGGCTCTGGCCTCACCTAGAACTTGTCAGAAATATGGTAAATCTTTATAAAGGAGTAATTATTAATAAGAAGGAAAATCTGTGTACAACCTCTGCAGATGGAATTCAATTCTTCCAAAAATTGTTCTAGGTCACAAAGACTACTTTGAAATGGTAACTGCTGTATCCTGATGTTACAGGTTTCAAAAATGTATTCGAGTTTTTATGTCAGACTCCTAAAATGGTTATCAATGCTGCATTTGCATTATGTACACTATGAGAGTAATATCTCTGTGGATATGCTAAGCCCATGTATAGAAGCAACAAAGTTTTATGCTTGCCTCTCTATTCATAGACTGTAGATATCTGTATTATATTTCTTTCAAAGGACACAAGAACTTGAAATTTCCCATTGCAAATGGACCCTAAGCACTTGCTTTTAAATGGTTGCGGATTTTAAATTTGACAAATAAGCTAAATGGTGCTTTTCTGATTATTAAGTGCATTTTATTGAAGCAGGTGATTCAGGACAAGATTTTATGTTTTAGTCACAAACATAATTTGCATTTGAAAAGAAAAAGGTATATGTCCTAAACCAAAGTCAGCTACTCTCTGAGGTCTTTCTCCCCCATCCACATTACTGTGAATGAGCTTCTTCCCAATATTCAAGTGATGATGATTCTTGCTTTTGTCTACTAAAGAAGTATCTCAACTCTGCAGACTTTTTTTTTTCCTGTACACTGGAGCTTGGATACATTTTAAATTAACTTTCTCTAGGAATCAAAGGTAATCATTATTTCTCTTTATGATCTACATGAATATTCTCATTATTTATTTTTCTTTTCAAGTTCAAGATTAGTTTTGAATTCCCTTTGTGTGTCTGCCCTCTTTCAGAGGACCTCCACTTCCCAAGGACAGCAGAAATGTCCCCCGACCTTGCTCGTGCTGAGCTGAGCAGAATGCTCAGGAGAACATGACGCATGTTAGCGCCCCTACTTCTGGTGAGTGTTGGTCCCAGGGGAGGTTTTAACCTTGCATGTGCTGGACTTTTCCTGTGGCCAAGAACAAGGAAAACTGGACTGGGATTCTAACCCTGGCTCTGACAGTTGGAACAGCATCAACTTAGGGCCACCCTATGGACCTCTGTGATCGTTCTATGCAATCCTCACTTTCCCCATGTGTAAGATGAAAACAAAGCCAGGTACCTGGTGCCCAACTGTAATCCCAGCAACTCAGGCGCCGGAGGCAGGCGATCATGAGTTCAATGCCAGAGGCAGCCTGCACAACCTAGTGAAAGCCTGTCTTAAAATTAATAATAGTTATAATTATATATGTATAGTATGTATATATATGTGTGTGCATATATATATGTACACACACACACACACGTATGCATGTATATATAAAGGGCCTGGGGGGTGCAGCTCAGTGCCAGGGTGCCTGTCTAACCTCTTCAAGACCCTGGGTACAATACCCTCAGTGCAAGGGGAGATGAAAACACACTTTCCAATACCATGGCGACAGCATGGGACCTGTACAGGAAGGCTCTTCTTTCTAAGGACTGTGTGTATGTGAGGGTAGGTAAGTAGTATTTTACTCCTTGGTGATCTCTTTATGCCTGGCCTTCCTTTTTCTTCCCCCCCCCCTTTTTTTTTCTGCTATGGTTACATATCTTGTCTATCATGAACCATTAGAGTTGGAGAATCTAGATAGCCAATCAAGTCAGACAACCTTTTCTCTATGTGCAAGCAGCTCTGTTTTCAAGATGGGTCACTATGGTCCTCTGATGGGTCATGAATAGTCTCTTGGCTTGGTGAAAGTGACAGCAAGAAAGCTATCAGTCACTCAGCAAGCCTGCTGTGGGGCACACAGACTCACAGCCCCTGATATATGAACCACTCCCTGTGATTAACTTCGACAGGCAACTCTGGGCTGGCTGGCAAGCTGAAGAGCATTTTAAGCATGAATAACAGTTCTGGGCTGTGTCTTGAGTGATAGAATAATGGCTGAGTGGAACAGAGTTCTTTCATCTTGGCTTGTGAAAACACATTTGGCTTCCTTTTAAGGCCAATGTACAACAAAATCGGTAAATAAAACCTCTCAGATCTTCACTGATACTCTGGAATTTGGTATTTATCAAACTTCTGTCAATTTTGGAACTTCCTTGGAGGGCCAAGCTCATTCACCTCCACCTTCAAAGGCCTAGCACGGGGCTTGGCAGCAATTAAATAATGACATAAATTATGGAGATGACAACTCTGCCATGTTGTCCCCATTGGTATGGGCTTTCCAGCCATCCTTTGAGGCAGTTCCTACCACCCCCTCAGGAGAGATGACAAAGCTAAGGCTTCAAGCCACGTAGTAATAACTTCCCAGCACGACACGACAGTGAGTGGCAGAGTAGATGTCTTCAGGTCTGCGGACAGAGGCTTTTCTGTTGAACTTTTCTGAAGCAAAATAGGACCAAATATTTCAGTCTACATCATCTACCTAATGAGTATTTCCTGTTCCCATCAGTTTATTCTACAGGCCCTCAGTTTCCTGACAATGACATAGGCCCTCCGGATTTCAAGGCAGAAGTCAGAATCAGACTTCAGGGCCACTGTACAATGAGATGCATTTTTTTATGATGTCGTAAATGATAAGAACACTTGATGCAATTTTACTTCCTCTCGGGTTCTTTTGATGGGCTGAGAAAGTGAACACTGTAGTTCCTGCTTCAAATAATAGTCTTGCAGAGCTAGAAGAATTTAATGCTTGAGAATTCATTGAACTCCACCAATGAGCACACAGTGAGGTGTACTGGTCATCCAGGGCTGAGCACGGCCCGCTTTCAATTAAAATCACAAGTCTTCATCTCTTGATGGTTATAAGCAGGCTCCCACCTCTGCTTAAGTTTGGGATGAGGAAAAAAAAAAAAAGCAAAGGTAATTATAGTCAGTAGACCTAGCATTAAAAAATGAGAATCCCTTGGAATAAAAATGTGAAAAGTTAATTCCCATCATAGCTCTGTCACATGCTCCTCCTCCTCTGCTTTTGCCATAGCAAAGCCCAGGTAAAATAAAAACAAAAACTGACCACCAGGGTTATTATCATCAGTGAGGATGAAAATTTGAATAAGCTGGCCTCCTCTGGTTAGCATGAAAGAGGCTAGATTTTCATTCTAGGAATTCCTCTTTCTCTCATTTACATCATGTTTGCAAATTTTATTTGCATTTTTATTCTCTGTACTTTGCTGAAGTCCAGACTGAGACTCGAGTTGTTGTTTCTCTTCAGGTAAAGAGTGCACCTGCAAATGACCTTCTGCGCTGGGCTTTGGTCGGTCAGCATCCCAAGGCAAGTATCTGCCTGTATCATTCCAAGTGTCCTCAGGTAGCCTTGCTGCCCAGCGCAGTGCATTTAATGAATAAAAGATACCCAGTCCAGCTGGCATGAAATGAGTTACAGATGATCCCAGCAATGCGCTCTCAATGTCCCAAAGTAACGGGGTAAATTACACTACAGAAACCTTGAGTCCATGGTCCACTAGAAGCTTATCTAGGAGCTTTCCTTAGGAAAGAAATCAGTGCCACAGACGGGGGTGACATCCCCACAGAGGTCTGCTGTTACCTGCTCCCCGGTTACTGGATTCTCAGAACACCGTAGGCTAGGTCAGCAAGGAGAGGAGCTCCACCCCCACTCTCATTTACAGAAAAAGAAAGTGAAATAAGGGCCCAGAAGCTGACACTATCACTTATGCCAAGCAGGAAGATCTGACTCTTTAGAAAAGATCATCTTTCTGTGCCTCAGTTTCCTCATTTGTAAAATATAACATAGGGTAGTTGTAAGAACAGCTAGTGGTGAATCCCTTAGAACAGAGTTTAACACAGTAGTTGTGCAAATGTTAACTGTTAATGTTGCTGTCATATCACCTTAAATTAACTGATACTTTGTTTCTATTCCAGGAAAGAATTTTGGAGATTCTGATCTGATAGTCTTCTATCTGATCTCTTGTATGCATTTGCTTTTTGTACCACACACAATAAAGTTTCAGAGTGTCAAGTAATCCATCTGCATCTCATTTTTGTCTGGAAAAACCTGCAGGATTTTCAGATTGAAATATCAATACATCTCCTGTCTTGTCTTCAACCTATTTAGTATTGATTCTTTTTGGAGCAATGGTGCCTTAAAGCCAGAATTTCACTGCACTATCAAATGAGCTATCTGGGCAAATCACATTTAAACGCACTTAGTTTTCATTTAATTTCATAACATATATTTCATGACTTTAGGCATAAACTCAATCAATACAATCACCGTGGTGGTGACATTTATATTAAATTAGTACAGTTTGTAACTCATATATTGAAGGAAATACCAAGGACCAATTTTAAAAGTCTTACATAGGGCATAAAATTTGCCATGAAGACGCCTCCAAAATACATTTCAGTTTATACTTGAGTCTAATTGAAATCATTAGCTCCCCTAACCTGGTGCTCATCAGAAGGTCACTTGTATTTAAGACGCTTCCCCAGTGACTGGGATGCACAGCTAGGTTAGGGAAACATTTTCCCCTTTAATTCTTCCTGATAATCCCCAGTGCAATATGGCAGGAGGTGGTAGTGATCACTTTCACAGCAAAGTGTTTTCAAGCATATTAAAGTGACATGTTTTTGGAAAAGCATTTGGGTTATTGTACAAGTGGCATCCCGGGTGTCTCCAGGAAGTCCTCTCTAGCTATCTGCTGGCACTGTGAGAAGCTATTTCAAGGCCTTCTCTCAAGAGGCTCTCCAGACTGCTACTGTGGACTAAATAAAGATGGAGCTAGCTGCTGGGCTCTGGACTGGGACTGGGGCTAGAAAACACAGCACAATTGTTTAAATAGCATTCTCCATAACAACACTCCATAAGAAGCTATGTCCAAATGTTTTTCTTGCTGCACTGGGCGGGGGGCACAGTGACTTCAGCAGGCAAAATGAGTTGATGGATCTTGAGCAGTCACATCAAGCTACTCAGTAAAGCCACACTGCTTTTATGTAGCCCTGAAGTCCTCAAAGAGATGAGTATTTTAAATCTTCATTTCAGTTTGCATGTTGTGCCTGATCAGGTAGTGATACACAGTAACCACTGCTCTTAGTGTATCTGCTGTGATCCTTAGGAGATTCAGTGTGGAGGACATGCAAGCCCATGCTCCTGGATGCTGAATCCAGCCTCTCCAGGCGCTAGATGATGTGGGGACACTGCTCATTCTCTGGGCTTGCATTTTCTCATCTTTAAAATGGGCATGATGTTAGCAAGTACTGTGTAGAGTTGTCAATGGGATTTAATGAGTTAATACAGATAAAATGCTGGGCTCAGTATATTTTCAAATCTAATCTGTACCCTCCCAACAGTTTTAGAGGGCCATAAAATCAGATGCGGATTAGAATCGCTTGCAGATCAGATCCGAGGTTGAGGCCTCTCAACCCAGCTCTACATGGCAAAACCAAATCTGTATGTGATTCTGCTCTGCATCGGATTTTGTGGCCATCTAGAAACTACTGAAAGTGTGCGGATTAGACTCAAGAACATATGGTACTATCATGCTAAATAACTTGCTCTTAACTCTCTTATGACTATCACCAACTGAGTTACTAGCTACTAGCCTTCTAGGCCCATTTAGGTCATTTAGAATTAAATGAAATTAAGCATTTTGCTCCTCAGTTGCACTAGCCGCATTTCAAGCACTCAACAGACCCACAGCTAGCAGTCACTTTACTTAACGGCAAAGGCACAGAATGTAGCCATCATCACAAAAAGTTGTACTACACGGCACTGAGCCATAGATTATAGAAAACAAAAAGGGTAAGGAATTCCTTTATAGAAGAGCTATATTTTTGTTCTTAGCCTCCTCTATTGCTTAAGAAAATAGCCTACAGTATCTCTCCTAGAGCACTTGGTCCCATTTCTTTTGTAGTGTCTTGTAAAAAGAAGTTTACATCGTGGAATGGGCAGTAAGCAACAACTATAAAACTCATGGCCAGAAATGGTTTTCTCTTGGTTGAGAAGATTTTCCCAATTCCTTCCCTAAGCTATTTACAATGCTCTGTATTTATTGCTCTTACAGGTGAATGTGATTCTGGTAGCAGAAAGGTTAGGTATTTTAATCACCCAAATAGCAACAATGTAAATAAATATTTACTTGCCCTGCCACTGTTTGTCAACAGGAAAACAAATATTCAAGGATATGAACATGGATTTTTGGCCAACCCTGAAGTATTTCCAGATGCTTTCCCCCTGGGTTTGGCCAACTTTCGGGACCCTGGTATTAGCTGGAAACTGCCTTGTCCTTTCCCTCAAAGAGCAAACTGATATGTCTTATTTGTCAGTCTCTGTGCATGTCTGGGGGCTGAGCTTTAGCTCAGTTGGTAGAGTGCTGCTCTGCAGTCTCTGAGGACCCAGGTTCAGCCACTAGCACCACCAAAAATGGGAAGGATGTGACAATCCACTCCCTAAGCAATCCTGAAATAGTCAGCCATTGAAAACTCTTTGAAGGTCGCTATGAGTCAGACCCGACTAGATGGCCCCTAACAATAACAAACAACGTGCATGTCTAATCTTTGCCATCATTGTCAGGGAAGTGTTTTTTTACTGATTGACAATGAAGAAAAACAGAGGACGAGATGGGTATTGTTTACAACGAGCAGAAGTTTTATGGGAAGAGAGAGGTCAGTAATGCCATACCTTGGCTAGAGGAATCTCTGCTACTGATTATGATGATGCCTTGGGAGAGCTTTTACTGTAAAACCAGCATAGGAAGCTAGGAATAAGAGCAAGAGTTGACACTTAATCCAAGACCAGGCAACAGGAACATCTCTCCCAATGTCTCCAGCTCATTCTACATAGGACTCAAGCTGGAAAAAAGAGAGAGAAAGCAGAAAGGACAAATGAACTGCCTTTTCTGTCAACTTTCATACAGGCCATGCCAATCAATCAATCAATCAATGAAAAACCTTGATCACATTGATCACTAAATCTTGTCAATAAAACAGCATATCAATGAATCTGGTCCAGGAATACAGAAAAAGATTAGAAGAAAAATCTTCTCAGTTTTCCAAATTACATCTTCATCAGCTGTTATAATCACTTGTCTTTATCTAACATTTGTCTTCTTAATTCCTCACTTGCACAGCATCTCATTTCATCTTCAGGGCATCTCACTACAGCACCTGGCATTACTGTCATTGGTAAAAGTCCTCACTAAGCTCATGGAAGTTAAGCAAACCACCCTGGAGATCAGTGTCATGAGGAGTTTAGGACTCATTCTGACCCCACTGCACCCCAGCATCTCCTCATTAAAGAGCAGCAATATCTTTGAATGGACAAGTTAATTTTAAGCCAAGGAGAAAACAACAATAAATACTTCATTATAGAAGACTCAGATTTACAGTCCTGTATGGAAACAATATTTTGTTTTCTTCTATCCACGGATGATCATCAGCAATAAGGAGCCACCTGCCACCTTATCTGGGGAAAAGGAAATAGCTCAAGCCAGAATGGAGAATAAAGATAGATGGCTACAGAAGGAGGAGTGAGTTATCAGACAGCATTTCACGCTGTCTCCCCAAGGCCAGCCGGCTGGCATGGCTGGAGATGTGTGTGCGGTGATGGGAAGTAAGACAATTCTGCTTTGTACTTCCACCCAGC
The DNA here is from genome assembly GCA_007922755.1 of Pedetes capensis. Taxonomy (NCBI): domain Eukaryota; kingdom Metazoa; phylum Chordata; class Mammalia; order Rodentia; family Pedetidae; genus Pedetes; species Pedetes capensis. The sequence continues at coordinate 194,040 of VMDO01000846.1, forward strand.
TTCTGCCTTTCCACTAATACTGTATGGATCCTAGAAGGAACTGTGAATACCTAATGTAAAATCAGGATTCTTATTTTCAAACCAACAGCCTTGTGAAGCTGACTGAAGAGGATATGTCTAGTCTTTGAAGAAAAAGAAAAGTTTCTTTTGTCCACTAGTCTTAGCAGTAGAAAAGATGGGACCTGAATAACTTTGGACTGTCAGGGACTCTGCTTATAAAGCTGAGACAGAGCAAGCTGTGGCTCCCACAGGAGTTTATTCCAAAGGAGAAGGAATAATTTATTGTTAGACACCATAGATTGACACCTGTTGAGTCATGTGAAGAGGCTGAAAGCAGGAGACAATTCAAAGAGACATTGTAATTATGGCTTAAAGGAGGAGAGCGTGGGAGAGGGTGTTCTGGGAAGAGGGATCGTTTTAAGTCAAGTTGTCAGCTACTGCCACCAAGCTAGGTAGAGGAGATGCAGGACTTAACTCACACACGAGCCACTATTCCAAGCATTTGCTGCTGTTAAATGCCATCGAGTCGAGTCCGACTCATGGTGACTCTACATACAACAGAATGAAACACTACACAGAGCTGTGCCAAGCACACTATTGCAGCCACTATGTCAATCCATCTAGCAGAGGGTCTTTCTTTTCTTCATTGACTCATCACTCTCCTGACAACATGTCCAAAATACATAAGATGCATCTAGCCATCCTTGCCTCCAAGGAATACTCCGGTTGCAATTCTTGTAGGTAGGACAGATCTGTTGGTTCTTTTGACAGTCCATGGTATATTCAATATCAGTATCCAGGACTGTAATTTGAAAGCATCGATTCTTCTCCATTTAACTGCATAACCTTACCAGATGGGCATCATTCTGCTCATAGTACAGATAAGCCAAGGGAAACATAGAGTTTAAGTACTTTCATAGTATCACCCAGATGGTAAATAGAGGATTTAAAAGAGAAGGCCATGTTTTTAACGAACAGACTGCCTCCCAGTGGTAGGGAAAATCTGCTGGCAGTAGGTACATGTTTCGAAAGAGCTGGACAAGAAGGTTTTTGGTACTGGTGCTACTGACATCTGGGGCAGGACAATGAGTTCTTTGTTGCAGGGTCTGCCCTGTGCATTGGAGCACGTTTAGCAGCATTCTTGTTTCCCCCACCCCCACCCCGCATGCCAGCAGCACCTCTACCCTGCAGTTATGTGCACTGAGCACACAAAAAAAACTTCCTCCAGAAATTACCCAGTTCTTTCTGGGCATTTCTCAACAGGTGCTTCCAGCTGACAAGCACTGGGGTGGTGTATGATGTTAAGCCTGGAGACAGGCAGAAAAGAATGCATAAAATATCAACTCCTGAGCAAGCCCTGTCTCAGCCTACTGGCTTCTCCCAGAAGTCTGCAGCCTGAGGGCTGGGTGCTTGGCTACTGCCACAAAGGCCATCCCTGACCTAAAATGACCACCTGTGCCATCCTCTGGGAGTGTCACATGGGACAGCACTGTTTGTTATCTGTCACCTCCAGGTCAGCACCCCAGGAAATGGCAGGGTGGGATTTAGAGATAAGATCAGTTGTTCAAGTCATTCCATGAACCACAAGTTCAAAACTTGGTTGGATTTCAGGTAAGAAGCTTTTTGGATCTGGGAAAAAAAATGGATCCTCCTGTTTTGTTTTTTTTGTTATCTTTTGTTATTTTCGGTGTTTTTTTTTTTTTTTTTTTTTTCCTCAGTGCTGAGGGTTGAACCCAGGGCCTCGCGCCTGCATGCTTTGCAAGTGAGCTGCACCCCCAGCCCATTTTTTTAGTTTTGGAGACAGGGTCTCGCTAAGTTACGCAGACTGCCTCTGGTCTTGAACTTGGGATCTTCCTATCTCCACCTCCTGAGCCGCTGGGATTACAGGTATGCACCACCTTGCCCGGCTGATCCTCCAGTTTTCAGAAGACACTGCAAGGTCACATCCTAGGTCATCATGTAAGTGAGAATACAGTTATATAAACTTTAGAGAGGCGGTTGCTATGGAAATTTTATCCTTGGTGATGATGGAAAACATGGAATTATTCTTTCCCCAAGTTACACATGAACAAAACCTTCAAACCAGAAGTGGAAGCTTTCAGAGTGTCTCTCTCACCAATGGAAGAAAAATTCCACTTGCCTCTCAAATGTTCTACAACAAACATATTACTTTTATTAAACAAAATATGGCTTAGACATTTAAAACGTTTTTGTGGTGAAGATTGATCTAATTCAAAACTGTGCCTCAGGCAGGCAGGTGATAATACCGAATCGATCATGCAACTGAATCTATTTTTCACAAATCAGCTTTTTCCTTCTCTCAGACTGTTTTAGCTACCCCTGAGTTCTTTATGAGGTCACTGAGAGGACTAGAAAGATTTTCTCAGTCCTTTTTACAAGGCCACCATGGCCATTTGGAATCTGGTTTAGTTCCAAGCCTCTAACCAACTTTATCATTCCGAAGACGGATTTCTCTTAAGTAGAACAACCTGATTGCCTAAAAAAAAGCCATCTGATCCCAGAGGAAGCAAGCAACTTATTTTTGATGACACAGCCAGCCAAGGGTCAGAGTTATGGCTTTGAAGTCAGACATGACATTACTCTGGGACAAACATCTTCCCATCTTAGCGGCCTCTTCTGTCCACACAGGGACCTGAATAGTCCTGTCAGCAGATTCTTTCAAGGTTGCGTGAGCTGGAACAAGGTAAGGCCCCAGCATGGGACCGGTGGCCAGCACTCAAGTCATCGGTATGCCATTCTAACTAGCATTGTAGAGACTTATTCAGACCTAACTTGGAACTTCTATAGCCCTTCTGTGAAGAAAAGGCCATAGTTTGCCTTCAAGAAAGGCACACCCCAGCCATGTTTTAACAGCTCTCAATCCAGACAGAAACCTTGTCTCCACGACCCATCTCACTGTGATCTTGGTGACAGCTGGGAGCACTGGAGAGGCAAGATGGGCAAGACCCGGGCCTCAACATCAGCACCTCTCCTGGGAGTCACATCCAGCCCTCAGCTCCCATCACAGTAGCAAAGAAAACACACAACAGAGAAAACAGTCTTCAGTGGCTTTGTTTTACAGCAGATACTCAAGCAGAGAGCTTCAGTGTAGAGCACGCTTTAGGCTAAGGATTTGCAATTTGAAATAGCTGGAGTTTTTTCAGGCTTTACAGTTTGCCTTTGAAGATTACTAAGCTTTTAGATTCTTCATAAATAGTAAATAGGTTTAGTCACAAATCTGTAATATATGCTTTGTTCCTTTTATTTGGAGGCAAGTTGCAATTTGATTGAACAGGATAAATCATTAGACAACAGCCATTGTATACAGATAACAGCCACCAAGAAGTGCAGCTTCTGCACCAGTGAAAGGCAGCTAAAGGTATCTGACCCCACAAGTCTGCCGTGCATTGGTGAGAAAAGTGGGCAGTGAGTAGTTTGGTTGCATTTTGAGGATAGGCAACAGCTGGCATGAATGCGAGCAGTTCTAAGATGTAAGGAAGAAATTCGGATCACAGGCCTGGATGATCAGTCCCCACCGCACAGGTGACCCCTGCCCTCCCTGAAGAAGTGAAAAGCCTTTCCTTTTTCCAAGATGGCTCTTAATGAAACAGAAAGCCAGTCGTCAGGAGCGGCAGTCGATAAAACTGCACAAAGGCAGGGGAAAGGAGGCCTTTCACCTTTCCTCAGGACGGCGTCAGTACCCATGGTGGGGGTGGAGCCAGCATCATCCTGATTGGCTTCCAACTGGACAAAGGTGATAGTGTTTGGCAGAGCCACAGAGGGAATTTTGCTGCCGTTCTGCCCCACCTGTCCCAGAAAATGTTTCTCCTTCCCAGTGGCCATGGGAGACCTGGATCTGGAAGCTCAGACAGACAGTACAAGTACCTGCCTCTAGTTCCTGCCATGCCTTCTGGCCTCCACAAAAGCTGGAGGAGTGGAAAGAAGCTGGTCTCAGCTTCCCTCAGAGAGCGTGCTGAGTCCAGACAGTAGGGCGGTCAGCTACAGGGACTCCTCACAAAAGACGAACACCCGAATGATCCAGAAGCCAAACGCTAAGATGAACAGAACTCAGTAGTCGTCGTGCACGGCAGGCCTGCCAATCGGTCACCGCTTTCAATAAGGCGTTTGCAGACACTAAGCTCCATGATAGTTGGAACTCTTTATGTTTTCTTTTTTTTTTTTCTTTTCTCCTCACTCCTGGCTCTTCTGCCTTCACCATCTCACACACATGTAGGTGAACCACAAACTTTTTGAGCCAGCAACGGGAATTGCAATGCATGTATTTTCAACTAACATTAATTGAACTGTTATCAATTCTATAGAAAAGAGTGAAAAGGGGGAGACAGAAAAGGGAAAACAGTGTTCTTCCTATTTTCCCTGTTAACCTTGCAGCCAGATCACCCCATCCAAAGGTAGAAAGGAAAGCCTCAGCAAAAATGCAAAGAGAATTCAGCTTACTAATTCTGGACTCTTCAGCTGCTCAAGTTCCAGGCCTCAGTAGTTCATGAATAATTCAAGGCAGTGCTTCTCAAATTTTAATGTTCACACCATCACCCAAGGATCTTGTTAAAATGCAGGCACGCATTCATGGGATTCACAGGATGCTGAGACTCTGCATCTCTAACCAAATCCTGGGTGATGGCCACGCTGCTGGTCGAAGACCACACTTTGAACAGTGTGAACGCAAGCGGAATTTGAAGGAAAATTTGGACTCCACGCGACTTTCACCATGTATATTGACTTTAAAAGCTAATCCCCATGGAAGATGTGAGTTTGAAAGACATAAGCTTTTTAATTGAATCACACAGAGTCATTGTATAATTAAATAGTGGGTGTGAAAACTTGGTGTGATTTAATTGGCATGTTACCTGAAGGTGTTTCTATCACTCTCAGCAAAAAACCTATGACTGTGGCAAGTGATCATTTCACTTGTGAGGTGTTTTTGTTTTGGAGCAGTATTTAGGGGTTGATCTCTAGGCAAGAGTTCTACCACTGAGCTGCACCCTAACTCCTTTCATATTTTTTATTTTGGGACAAGGTCTCACTACACTGAGTGGGCTGCCTCTGGCCTTGAACTTGTCATTCCCTTGCCTCAGCCACCTGAGTCACTGGGATCACAGGCAGGTACCAGGGTGCCCAGCCATGAGGTTTTTTGAGTTATTCTTTTAAGTACAACAGTTTAAGGCACCTAAGGTAATACACGTATAAATAATAAAATATTCAAACTCCATTTTCACTGTCATATATACTAATCATAATTGCAGACTACAGAATTTCATCTAATTACTAACAGCAAGTTAGCTCTTGAATAATTAGGAGGGGGAGGGGATTTATTATCATTTTTAATAGTCTCAGAATACCAAAAACAATTTCCTTTTTCAAATATCACAATAACATTTTTAAAATACAAAAAAAGCAATAAAAACTAGTGAAAAATTAATCTGAAATTGCACTCTCATGGCAAAAAGATCGGTTGAAATATAGATGTTCTATCTCCATGGTTCTTAGCAGTCAATGCTCATTTAACCACTTGGACACCTTTTATTTTTCTTCTGCAATAAGTGGGTGCTGAACCCAGAGCCTCACATCTACCACTGATCTGCACCTCACAGCCTATTTATCACATTTATTTTGAGACAGAATCTCACCAAGTTACACAGGCTGCCTCTGGCCTTGAACTTGTGATCACCTCTGCCTGCTGAGTCACTTGGATCACAGGCATGTGCCACCTCACCACCCTGCCACTGGGACACCTTTTAAAGTACACCCACACCTGGGCCTCCCCCCACACACGGTTGAAGACAAGGATGCAGGCATTTGTAGAGGCAGCCAGTGAAGGCAGGAGTGAGACCCATGTTCCAACACAGATTCCCAACTCTAGGCTGAGGATCAGAAGAATCAGCAATACTGGGGAACCTCTTAAAAATGCAAATTCTTGGGCCCCACTCAACCTGCTTCAGAGAGTTGAGACCCCTCAGTCCGCGTTTTTAATAAGCCCTCTAGATGAGTCTAGTGAATGCTACTGGAAAGGTTTTCCCAAGCAGGATAAGGGTCCCAGTGAGTATTGTTCCAGGGATTCTTACGGGGTCTACTGAAAAACTGTACACTGAGGCTTTTCAGTGCAATGCCCTACAAGCTGGGCTCTGGTATTAATTCTACTTCCAGTCAGAGAATCTCAGCAATGCAAAAGATCTTGGAGTCTTTTCGTTAAGGATTTGATTGTAACTATGCCACACCCCAAGACATGATCTTCCATCATATGCTTGCACACCTCCAGGGATTGGAAGCTACTATCATCTGGCCCAGTCTTTTCCATCCTCACACGCTTTGTAGGCACAGGCTATATACTGACTATTGTACAAAGCCGACTCATTTCTGTTTGCGAATGACTCCTGAGGGCAGATGTTATAATCTACATGGGACCCCTGCACAAACTGTGGCTTGCAGAGGTTTGAGAATCTGCCAAGAATACATGGATTCTTATAAAATTTACACCAAGTTCTGTGTCTTGAGGCTATGTAGAGAACTCATTTTGAGAAATGATGCCTTTAGGGGAATCCTTCCAAGATTTAGTGAAAAAAATGGCATGCGGTATTTATGCTTTCCAAGTTCAAAAGATGTAGAAAAGAGATGGGATATTTAATTTGCATCAAATTTCAGAACTATTTTCAGAAATTTTAATGAAAACTTAAGAATATAAGCACATCAACATATGTGCATAAGATGACTAAAAACAATTCCTGGTCAAGACTCTTTTTTTGGTGATAATCTGTTCGAAACCTTGATAGAGAACATAAATGGAAAACTTCATACAAGTTGACAAAAAGTTTGAAAGTATTTTTCACAACAATGCAGAAATGTGGTAACAGTTGAATTTATATTTAACGAACACAGTAGTTTCTTTACTGAAGAATGCAATATTATAATGTCTTGGGATAATGTGAACTTTGAATCCAAGCTTTTGTCCTCTCATGTTTTAAATAATGATGAGGTTTTAATTTTCTGAATGCACATGGCTGTTAGAGCTATCCTCGTGCAGCTAATCATGTTGCAAAACAAAAGGGTGCATCAGTCACAAAGAGAAAAAAGTACTGACTATGTTGTTGTTGTTGTTGTTGTTGTTGTTGTTGTTGTTGTTGTTGTTAGGTGCCAATGAGTTAGGTCTGACTTAATACCGATCCTATATGCAACAGAATGAAACACTTCCCTGACACGGTACCATGACATGATCTTTTTTATTCTTAAGTCCATTGTTATAGACACTGTGTCAATCCATCTAGTTGAGGGTCTTCATTTCTTTCATTGACCCACCACTCTCCCAAACATGATGTCCTTCTCCAGGGATTGGTTCCTCCTGACAACATGTACAAAATATATAAGATACAGTCTAGCCATCCTTGCTTCCAAGAAGCACTCTGTCTGCACTTCTTCTAGGAAGGATCTTTTGGTTTTTTTGGAAGTCCACAGCATATTCAATATTGGCCTCTAGAACCATAACTCAAAAAAGCATCAATTCTTCTCCTGTCTCCCTTATTCACTGTCCAGCTTTCACAAGCATATGATGCGACTGAAAATACCATGGCATGAGTCAGGCTCACCTTCGTCTTCAGTATATGAGAACACAAATGTATGGGCTCATCAGGGAACCCAGACCTGCCAAAGGCCCAATCAGCCATCTTGCCCTGCCATTCTCAACTTCCTGGCTCTCTGGTCCTGTCACAGGTGAACTCCTCCTCATGCTCATGGTCCTCTTGTCCAGCAAAGACAATACCTGGGGTGGGTAGAGCACCTCCTTGGTGATGTTCCATAGATTACATTTGCTGTAGTCTTCACCTGTGGGGACCTCAGGGCAAGTTACCAGTCCTCCAATCACACAGACGTCAAGGGACCCTGAGAATTGCTCCTCCACACACAAGGGTTTCAGAGGCTACAAATGATTAGCATGTTTACCTCGGGCCTTGACTAACCAACCCAAAGTCTGAAGGGGCCAATATCTCACAGCACTCTGTAGACCAAGATGGCCACACCTTCACTAACTGTCCTACCCACACCATCCTTGGACAGGATGGACTCTTTTCTGGAAGGACAAATCCACCAAGGGAAAAACACTGATTGCATGTAGGAAACGCATCTCTTAGAATTCAAACCAAGTGATGATTCCAGGTGGCTGTGTTTATTCTAAAGTCCCTCATTCCCACTGAAAATCAACCCCACAGGGACAGCTGCTAGCATCCCACCCACAATCAATGTCTAAACAGCATCTAGTCTGATGCCCACCTGCATCAGAATGACTTGCAGCTCCTGTCAATAGTACAGAACTGCAGAGCGATCCAAATTCAAAAAGCTTATGCTAGCTGGTCACAAAGATTACCAAATGACAACAAAGGTGAAACTGCAATTGTAAAAAAAACTCTGCAAATGAGAAGCTCAGGGAAATAAGAAACTTAGCTACAGAGATCAAAAGTAGTTATCTTAAATGATTGTTTGACAGGTGCTACATGACAGTCGTCGGTTAGCACAAAACAGGCTGGAAAGTCATCCAAGCAAGAGAAGAATATGTGCAAAGGCCTAGTTGTAGAAGGACGGCAAATGTGAAAGACTGGAGCACAGCCAATGTGACTGGAGGGAAGGAATCGCTAGGGGAAGAGTGGATCAGGAGACAGCCTGGGAAGCAAAGCAGCATTGAGTCACACAGATATTTGGAGACCAAGTTACAATTTGCATTGCCTTTTTCCTAAGAGCATTGAGAAGCCACGTAAGAGTTTTAAACACAGGTGGTTTAAAAGGATAAAAAAAAAATTGTCACCTGATTTACTTATTTTCCTTTTTAGTAATTTTTTGTTGTTGTTGTTAGGTGCCATCAAGTCGGTATCTGACTCATAGTGACCCTATGTACAACAGGGGAAACACTGTTGTTACTGCTTCTCTGCTATTCATAGGGTTTTCAATGGTGGATTGATTTTTGAGAGTGAGTTTCTGGGTCCATCTCCCAAGCCTACAGCTCCTGGTGTTCCCAGGTGGTCTCCCATCCAAGGACCAAACAGGCCCGACCCTGCTTAGCTTCCAAGATCTGACGGGATTGGATGCTAAAGGGCTACAGCTGCAGGCAGTAATTCTTTAGTTAGTATGAAAACTAATGTTTCATTATAACATTTCTATACATGCGTATCATTGTACATTGCTAATGTTCACCTCTCCATTACCACCTTATGTCGCTCCACCCCAATCTGCTAGTTCCCTTCCTCCCCACAAATGGTCTCATATAATACATACAGACACACACACACATATATATGTATATATATGCACACACATACTATATATATATATGTATTACACACACACACTTTTAAAGAAATAGTCTAGCAGCCATGTGAAGCAATAGCTAGAAGTAATGTCCAGAATACATCTTGGAGGTATTTCATTCATTGAAGTGATGATGTTGACTTTGACCACAGATGAGGTGGTAGAGACAGAGAGAAGTGAAAGGCGACAGTATTACAGACATAGAAGCAATAGGGTGTGGTAATGAATTAGGCTTCCACTCAGGAAAATTCGCAGTGACTTAGCCTACAGAGTTAATCTGCATACTCAGGTTTATTAACAGCCCCAGACTTGCAATAATAAAGAAAGTTGGGGCATGTTTACAGAACTGTGCTACCCAAATTCAGTTGATTTTTTTCCCTCATCATTTATATGTACTGTGGATTAGAGGGCCATTTCATCAATGCCCAAAGTCAATGATTTTTACAAAGCTATCTCACAGATAATATGCATGACCCTTTGCAGAAGATCAGAAGTAGATCATGTCTGTGCAAAAAGTGTAGGCCAGCTGCAAGGTTTTGATGGAACTTTCTCCCAGACCTCTCTGAATTGTAAATTCTCAAAACAGCCCTCAGTTTTGACAGGTTACTTAGAAGAGCCCCCAAAAACTCACTGAAAGCTGTTATGCTCAAAATATAGCTCACTACAAGCAAAGCACACAGGTTAAAATCAGCCAAGAGAAGTGAATAGGACACAGCCCTGAAGAAGTAGCAGATGTCAAGTCCTCTCCCCTTGCAATCATGGACACAGTCCTCTTTAGTGTTTGTTGACAGTGTGCACAAAGTAATAGCCATAAAGGAAGCTCACTGAGCCTCAGTGTGCAGAGGGTTTATTGGTACTTGATTATTACTGCCTGACTGACAAACTGACTACCCATCAAATTGAGCTCAGTCTGCAGGTTGACTGATAACTGCATGACACAGGGTACCCACCCTCAGTCACCTTGAGGTCTTTTCTACATCATCAACCCCCACGCTAAATCACATTGTTACTCTCTAGCCTGCAAGAGGCTCCAATGAAATAAAACACCATCTCCTAGCAAGGAGACCTCTTTGGGGACAGGGTTAAATTCTGTATGTACAACAGGCCAATGACAAAGAAAACTGATGATTTATGTGATTAGCAGTAGAAATGAAGTTAGAGTAATAGTGCATTAAACTGGCTTACAGAAATACGCTTTTTTTTTTTTTTTTTTTTTTAGAATAAGCATCTTAAATTAGCACCTGGCCTTGAACTACTTTTTGTACCTTTTTTTTTTTTTTAACTTTGAAATCAGGTCTTGCTACATTGTGCAGGTTGCCTCAAACTGAGATCTTCCTGCCTCAGCCTCCTGAGTCACTGGCATTATAGGTGGGCACCACGGTGCCTAGCTTAGTTTTTGTAACTTGTATTTAAAAAATTCTAAGACTTTCTCTACTATCTCTTTTCTCTTGTTAGCTTCAACAGGGTACTTCCTGTGGTCAACTGAGGGAAAAAATGCATTTTTTAAAAAGAAGACTGACAAAAGGAAATGCTATGCCAACATTTCAACTTTTTAACCCTTCTCCACATTCTGAGTTGATGACCCCTGTTCAGCACAATTACTGCCTATGCTTTGCCACTCAGTAAAATGGAACAGTTTCCATTGATGCTGGGCATGATGCTTTCGTGACAGTATAACGATCAAGAGCGCCACGTTAAGTGAGCTTTGTGACCTTGAAAGCATCTATTTTGTTTTTGTAAAATTTAAAGAAAAATGAAAATATTATTTACAGAATACCAGCAGGTGGTGGAGCCTTTAAGGTCACCAGAAATTTCCAAAACCACTTAGGCCACATGTCCCCAAAGCTTTCCCGAAAACTAATTTAACACTCACTGCCTATGCCAAGTTCTCGCTATCGTTTCTATGCCTCTGGGTGCTGGTTCCCACACAGCCACTGTCATCTGCCCCTGGCCATCAACTCTTGTGCTGTTTTCTCACAGCTTGTCCCACTGGCAGTTCAACTCCATTCTTGGCAGAGCTCCGTCTCTGTGGCACCGCAAGACAACAGATCGCTGTAAGGGGTTCAATTCTCTTTATTTCCCACACTCTATAAAGCCAGATTTTTACTGAATTCACACTCAGAAAATTGAATCTTGAGGTACATATAAAATTGGGAATCTTACAGAGCACTCATCTTGGTTAACTTCACATAATTAGATGATTTTACAGGATGCAACAAGTTTATTTGCTGTCGTTTTCTTTGCCTCTCCGCAGCCCTGCTGTTTTTGCTTGATCCACCCACTGTTAATCCTGACAATAGAGTGTATCTCATTTTTGGTTTTGTGGAGTTTGGTTTTATTGTCTTAAATTTATTTTATTTTTAAACATACGTGTTTGTGTATATTTAAAAAAAACAAACAAACATGAACTTGGGTGCAGTGGTGCATGCTTCTAATCCCAGTGACTTGGGAGACAGAGGCAGGAGGATCGCAGGTTCGGGACCAGAGGTAGCCTGCATAATTTAGCAAGGCCCTGTCTCAAAATAAAAACAGTGAAAAATTGAATGAGGGTATAGGTCAGTGACAGAGCACTTGCAAAACATATGCGAGGCCCTGGGCTCAACCCCCCAGTACCACAACATTAAAAAAATAATAATTAAATAAGATAAAAGAGTTGATTTAATATCAATATACAGAAAACAGTGATAAGTTGTAGCATAGACAGTAAACAAGTATGGAAAAAAATTTTAAAAGTGGCAGAATGTCTGGTACTGTGAATGGGACAGAGTACTATGGGGACAAAGGAGAGAAAGGACCCAATTCTGTCTGGAGAAGTCAAGAAAAACTTCCAGGGAGAGGTGACATCTGGTCAGAGTCTCACAGGGTGACCAGTAATTACCAGAAGGGAAAGTCATGATCCGTTGGCTACAGCAAAGGGAAGAAGTTAGCAAAGGTGCGTTTGACTTTATAGCTCCAAGAGCAAGCAAGGATTTTGGAGAACTCATGGCAACTTGCATTCAGAAAGGCCAAAGAATTGCCAGAAAAGAGAGATGTAATTGGGATGAAGCACTGGAGGTCATAGAGGAGGTGGAAGCCATTCAATGTGATCACAAAACACCCCAATAGCTATGCTCACCTGGCAGCCTCATGCAGACTCAAGAAAGGACTGAGGTGAGGTCCAGGTTAGCTTGAGGATAGGCTAGAATTCCTTTCTCTGAAAAAAATCTCTTAATTTACATAAAATATAAAAACTGCTTCATCTCAAGATTGTGCATGCGCCCGTGTACATGTACACAGTTTACCAAATGCAATGTGAAGCTGGCAGAACTCCCCCTGTGATTTTTGGACCATGTTTCTCCCGAACAGGGAGCCAGCAAGGACAGTAACTGTATCCATGGAGACAGAGCATCAGGGTACATGGTCCCTCTCTTAAATCCACATGTTCCAGTCGTAGGATACACATTAAGCCTGAATGACCCAAGTTTCCCCCTTCCTCATGACCTGTGTGTGTTTTAAGAATCCTAACTGCCAGGGCTTTGGACCTCTAGAATCTAAATGTGAACCTACTGCTTGAGATTATTACTATATACTTATAACATATACATGCGTATTATATATAATGTATATGTCACCATGTTGTTGTTATTAGGTGCCTTTGAGTCAGGTCTGGCTCCTAGCAACCCTATGTACAACAGATGAAACATTACCTGATACCGCGCGATGCCTGGCACTATTGTCAGTGCTTCTCTGCTATTCATAGGGTTTTCAATGGCTGATTGTTTTGGGAGTGGGCTGTCAGGTCCTTCTCCCAAGTGTATAGCACCCAGTATTCCCAGGCAGTTTCCCATCCAAGGACTAACCAGGCCTGACCCTGCTTAGTTTTTGAGATCAGACGGGATCAGATACCAGGGTGGTATGGCTGCAGGCATGTATAAGCATAGTGCTAAGACATAAGAAGTACACTATTCTTATAAGAATTATGCTCTTTTAGAAGTTGGGTTTACATTTTTAAGACTTTCAGCATATTTTCTCCAAAAGTACATTAAATATCTATAATCAGCCTCATTATCAGGGCAAAAGAATGTATGATACTAAAGATCTAAAGTTATTTTCATTAAAAAAAAAAAACTCATGATTGAAAAGCCCACAGGACCCATTTTTGCTACAGTAAAAGATTTTGCAGAAAGTGCAACCCTGTCACTCACAAACCCAGTAATCGCTGGAGATTACCCGTCATCTTCATTACAGGTAATTCCATGGTGGCTTGTTTTGCCTTGTCACTCACATTCCTGGGACCTTGCCAGACGGTGCCACAAGAAGTAAATCAGGAAGACCGGCAGAGTCCCAGAACCTAAGGACAAACTGAGGGCTTAGCAGAGCCCTGCCCATCAGACAGCTTCTACCTACAATGGAGGAAACACGGGGCTTTAGTTCTGCTCAGGTTGGCTCCACAGAGTAGCAGATCCAGCCCTTTCCCTAGTGTGCCTCGGGCTTCTCTTCCACTGTGTGGGATCTACTTGCCCAGAATCATCAGCATGGGCACTAAACCCCTGAAAGACCTCTCCCTGGCCCTCTTTCTCCCAGTCTCCCAACACCATTGTTGACATCTCATTTGCAGCATGTCGTGCTTTTCTTCCCAAATGCAATGCTTTCTTGGCCAGGAAACTTTGCCCTTCCTCATCTGTCTCAACACTCAGACTCATCTTCTCAGAGAATTTCTCTCAACTGCCTACAGCTGAGGCATCATCTTCTGTGCACCCCCACACCCCAGAACTGCCTCTCTCACACAAGTCTGATGTGTGTGTGGCTCTACCATTTTGTTATTGAGCCCATCTTTGGTGCAAGGTTCCTAAGCATTAGGCAGAATGGCACTGGTAACAAATCCTCATGTGTTAGTGAAAGGAAAGGTAAATAAAGGACATAATTGTAGAAAATCATAAGGGCAGTGTATGGCAATGGGTATGGCTGGCAGTTGCTGTTTCACCAGCAGGTACCTCCTGAAGTGAATACCTCTGAATGGCATTTGAGATCAGACTGAAGATTGAAAAGACAGGAAAGAACTTGGGGGAAGTATTGGGGGTTGCAAGTGTCCTGCAGGCAAACAGCAAATGCAAATCCCCCGAGGCACAGAAGGTGCACGCAGCTGTGCTCTGAAGGGCGAGAAGGTGTCAGAAGGGAGCAAGGGAGAAGGGAATGAGGTCGCAGCTGTTGGTGGAAGCCAGCCCATGTGGCGGTGGAGAGCCACAGGGAAGAGTTCGGCCTCTATTCTGAAGATCGAGGGAGGCTGTAGGTACCTCACAATAGAGTGTGATGGGAAGTAAGCCGTCTCTGACTCCCCACCAGGAACAGGGGACCGCAGGAAGCAGTCCGCAGAGTCAGAGCACCAGCTGCCTGAGTCGCTGACTCCTCTGCTGGGTTCTCTCCTGTCCTCTTGACCCTTGGCCTGCATGTCACATGAATAGCACTGACAGACACTTCTCAGCTCCATCTAAGAGTTTCATGTGTGTAAGTCACTTTCTGTCCTTCTAGCAAAGTCCTGAGGTAATGGACTTAGAAAGAGAAAGGTTACTTTGGCTCATGGTTTCAGAGGTTCCTGTGCTGTGGTTCTGAGCCGGGGGTGAGTCACTGGGGGAGTAGGTGGTCAAGCAGAGCTGCTCACCTGAGGGCCAAGACGTAAAAGAGAAAGAAGAAAGCATGGGAGGCCCACAGTCCCCTTTCAGGGCATGGCCTCAAGACCCCGCCTTCACCACCTCCCAATGGTACCATGCTGAGGACTAAGGCTCTGGCACACTGACCTTTCAGGGACAGTAAGATGCAAGCTAAGGCAACAGGCTGCTAAGCAGCACAAAACCAGTGAGTGCATCTCACACCTTCTGCACCGACTTCAGCTCCACGGAAATGAACCACGCAGGCTTATCAGGACATTTTCAAGATTTTGGCAGTTAGCTGTCTTACAGTGAGCATTTCTGGCATCCTAAGGCAAGCGAGCAGCAGGAGCCTGCCCTTTCTCACTGCGCCTCTGCCTCTGACTTACACTGCTGTTATGCCCAAAGTACCTCACCTCACCAGTGCAGCAGTTCAGTGTAGGGGGACCCAACTCATTGCAGGGTAAAGGTTTTTATTGTGGATTACAAGCAGGGGAGGAGCCGGTGGAGAAAGTGAAAGTCAGATAAGATGAGGCTTTGAGTTGCTAAAGTATGCCATTCAGAGGCAGAGGGGTCTGCTATTGAAAGTCAAATAAGGTGGGGCTTTGAGTTGCTAAAGTATGCCATTTGTGTTATCTTGAGGTCTGAGAGTTCTCAGAAGTTACTGCCTATATCTACAGCCCTTTGATCTGTCCCAGAGTGTTCTGTTCTTGTGATCTTTTCTAATAATTATGGCATGGCTTAGAAAGGAGTTCCCAGAATGACACCTGTAAGAAAGAGCCTTAAGACAAAAGGGAAAAACCATGGAGATGTGGGTCACACAGGCATTCTGCTAACGTGTGCATCTCAACTGCAAGAGAACCTCAATCTCCCCACATGGAGCAGAGCCCTGCTCCTTGCCAAGCCCAGGGTGGGGAGGGGAGGGTGATCCACCAGGGAATCTCTGGGCTCCTTCTACCACCAGGAACGCTTTGGGCAAGTTAACCTCTCTGGACTGCCTATAAAAGAAAGAAAAGAAAACCACTTCTCTCATAGTGTAAGCAAGACATGAAATAATATTTAAGAAGTGCTCAGATTCAACATCATCTACTGGATGCATTATCAACCAAAAGCAGTGCAGGCCTCCAGACTGGGGGCCCCTGCATCCAACCCAGCTGAAAGGCCTGTGTGGAAGGGCCACAGTCTCTCTCCTTTTCTCTCCCTCTTTCCCTCTCTTCCCCTCACCTCTGTCTCGCCATTTCTCTCTCTTTGTGGCTCTTCCTCTCATTCTACATTTCTCTCCTTTCCTCTCTCTTAACAGAACCAAGTATCTATCCGCCCACCCACTGCCTAGTCCATGGGAGAAGCAGCAGGCATTTGGTAAAGAGGGGCATTTCTGAAAACCATCCATCCTGTGTTCTCTTTCCTGGAAGGAAGCAGACAGAACCTCTGCAGTTGGCTTTTCTGATGCAGAATTGGAAAGCAAAACCAATCTCAGCAAAGCATTCATTTCCCTTTATTTGAATCCCATGTCAGTGACTCTGAATTGCCAAGGTTATATGCTAAATAAGCCTGGGGTAGAAAACAAAACACTTCACAGATGTGCATCATCCCGAAAGCTTAGAATTCTCCCTAATGCTTTATTACACAGATTAGACTCATGAGGATATCTATACAGGCTCTCATGACACAGATGTAGTCAAGAACAGAAAAAGCCACCAGTTCTGTGTCTGAAACCCAAGAGAGAAATCCAGCCTGGGTCTGTGCACTTATCTCTGCTTTTCTGCCTTAAATAATTCCATAAAAATATGGGTTCTCCTCTGAATTGTGTGTGTCAACAAGGCCAAGACTGATAAACAGAACTTGACAGTGATGTTTCTAGAAATGTTCCGACCACCTTGCTGTATTTAGTATTTGCTCTGTGAATCAGCAGCATCAGCATTGCCAGGGGGTGGTTATAAATGCATAAGCTTAGGCTCTGTCTTAGATTAATTGGATCAGACATGCAATCCAGCCAGATCCTCAGGTGATCACCTGTATTTTAGATGAAAAGAGCTCTTTGGTACTAGCCTGCTTCCCTTATCTGTCTCAGCTGACTCTTACATGCATAAATCTGGGGTGCCAAAAATGTACACAAAAAGTATACACATTTGAAGAGGTATTATCTATGTATTACTTTTCAAAGTTGAATTGAATGACAGTAGCAATGTATAGTATGATACCGGCTCAAAAGATGGCGTTAATCAAATGAATGCTAGCGTCACCAGCAGACAAGCAGGACGGTCAAAGAAAATGGCGGAAGTATGGTTGTCATTTGAGGACCAAAAGACCATTCTGACCTGGCATTTGAAATTCGAGAATGTTATGGAAGTACAGCAACAATGGATGCATGAGGATGCAACGGAACCTCCAGCACGCCTAAGAATCATGCACGTTCACGACAAGTTTGAGATGCGTGGGACCATGTGTGATGCGCACGAGGGAAGAACCAGGAGCCCTCGCGCAGCAAGTCCTGCTGCTTCTGCTACGGTGCTGGAACAGTTCACACCCTCACCACAGAATTCTACCAAACAATGTACATGTGAGACAGAGTTAGCAGAACAAGCATATGACACACTCTTAGTTCAGCAGAGTGGAAAGACGTGTACACGTTTTCTTGGCACCTTCTATATGTACTCAGCTACATGGGTATAACCAGCCTAGAATCCAACACTTATTTCCCTCTGTGGAGAAATTCCTCTAAGAATTGGTTGCTTCCTCACAGGCTATAACTAAATCCATTTACTTCTAAGTCCAAAGGGACACTATCACATGGCACTGGTCCATTGGTGGCAACAGTGTTGAAAAGCCTCTGAAGTGGGGTTTGTTCCCATCTGTGAAGGTCTGCAGGTGGAAACTGCTTTATCAACCTTGTGCCCAAGCCAATGGCAATCCACAGTCACCCAGCTGGCGGTTGCTCTTTCCAGCCCAAGTGATGGCTGATCCTAAAGTTTTCCTTGCCAGAAACATGGCATCCAAGTCTTTCCAAGGACCACAAACACAGCTTTCAATTTGACACCATAACGGCCCATTACACTTACCTTCTACTTCTGTGGGATTTAAAAGGAACTCTCACTGAATAGCTTGATAGGGAATTTTGCAACCTTAGCTAGTAACACCTAAGACAAATTTGAGTGAGTTATGCCTTTTTCTTGTTGCTCAAGGGTTAAAGATCTTCACAATCAATTCAATATAACTGGATGCTTTTTCCTTTGATCAAGCTGCTACCTCTACCTTCAGTTACAGAACTTAAAACAAATACCTAACAAAGACAAGTCACCTGAAAACTAAAGATGACAAAACCCTAGCTCCACTGTGAGGAAATAAGTTCATAAAAATTTCTTTGAAGAGAATGAATGGGTATTTGATATTTTACCCCCAACAAACAATAGTGTTCTGACTATCACAAACTGTATTAATATACCAGGTAAATTCATTATCTAATTCCCTATACTCAGATGAAGCTTCCCTTTTTCAGTAAAAGTAACTCATTATTCCTATCGATGGCTGTCTTGTTAAACACTGAATCTCATTTTTATTTGTCTGTTTTCTTGTCAAACCTGCAGCTTCCATGCTATATTTTCCTTGTTGATTTATACAGTAATTTTGAAAAGAACTTAGCAAATTCAAAATATGTTCATAAGAAGATTGTTTCTTGAAACAAAGTTCTTTGCAAACTAAAAGAAATAGTGCATGGGGGGGGTTGCTAAGGAAACAGCAAAATATTGCATACTCCTTTCTTTGAAATCATAGGAAATGTCTAAGCAATTTTGAATACAAATAAATTGCTTCAGTTGCATTACTTAAAGTCCAACTGCTGGGTGCAGTAGTAAATACTGCCTTCTGTGAGTCTGGAGAACAGACATTATATAATTTACCAAAGTGGCTAAGTAGCGATTTCTGCTGGGAGATTAAGACACATTAAGTATGGCCAACATCCATTTCAAAAAGTATCTTAGGGGCTGATATATCACATATTCAATGGTAGAATTGTGTGCACTTAAATATAGCATTGCATGCAATTCCACTGAAAGGACTCTAACAAGAAAACACAATTTTCTTTCTAAAGATAATAATTTAGTTAATCATGATTATATAGGAAGATCAAAGTTCTCTGTCAGACTAAGGTGAACATTTTCTTATCTCTGAATCAAAATGATGGCCAGTGAGAAACATGAATGCAATATGCTGATCAGCTGGGCCTCTGCAAGGTGCTGAAAGGAAATATATGAGGTAACTTACTGAACCCCCATATGTCTGTCAGTTTGTGGTACTGTGGGGGCTTGCGTGTTGCTGTGATGCTGAAAGCTGTGCCACAGGGATTTCAGATACCAGCAGAGCCACCCATGATGGATAGGATTCAGCTGAGCTTCCAGACTAACACAGATTAGGGAGAGGGACCTGGAAGCCTACTGTCAAAACAATTAGCCCCTGAAAACCTTATGAATAACAGAGGAGCACTATCAAATATAGTGCCAGAAAATGAGCCCCCCAGGCTGGAAGACATTCAAGAAAGGACAGGGGAAGAGTTCCTTCCTCAAAGTAGAGTCAATCTTAACGACGGGAATGGAGTAAAGCTCCTGGGACCTCCTTTTGTTGATGTGGCAGGACTCAAAATGATGAGAAGCAAATTTTTGCAACAATGGGTTCAGCCATAAAAATATCATGTGCATGGCACAGTGTTGAGTAGTGCTTTGTTCTGTTGTACATAGGGTCACCATGAGTTGGATCTGACTCAATGGCCCCTAACAATAGAAACAACAAACTTACTGAAACAGCACTGAGACATGACTAATTAGTCTTAGCTTGGTCTTTCCTACCAACCCATACATAAAACCTGAAGTTGAGGCACCTGGAAGAATCGCTTTGTCAAAGATAGCAGTGAGGAATTTGAAGAGGATTTGAGACATTTACTGATGAAGATCAAAGAACACAGCCTTCAGTATGGATTGTGCCTCAGTGTCAATGAAAGAAAAATCCTTACAACTGGGTCAGTATGCAACTTCATGATAGATGGAGAAAGGATTGATGTTGTCCAAGATTTTGCTTTACTTGGTTCTACAATCAATACCCATGGAAGCAGCAGTCAAGAAATCAAAAGACATTGCTTTGGGAAAAGCTGTTACAAAAGACCTCTCTGAGATGCTGAAAAGTAAAGATGTCACCTTGAAGACAAAGGTGTGCCAGACTCATTCCACGGTATTTTCAGTTGTATCATATGGTTGTGAATAAGGGAGACAGGAGAAGAACTGATGCTTTGGAATTATGGTGATGGAGATGAATATTGAATATACCATGGACTGCCAAAAGAACAGACATATCTGTCCTAGAAGTGGAGCCAGGGTGCTCCTTGGAAACGAGGATGGCTAGACTGCACCTTACATATTTGAGAAGTTGTCAGGAAGGACCAATCCCTGGTGAAGGACATCATGTTTGCAAGAGTGGGAAGTCAACAACAACAAAAAAGGAAGACCTTCAACTAGATGGATTGACACAGTATCTGCAACAATGGGCTTAAACATAAGTAAGATCCTATGCCTGGCACAGAATAGGGGAGTGTTTCATTCTCTTGCCGATAGGGTGGCTACGAGTTGGACCCCAGTTGACAGCATCTAACAACAACAACAGTGGTAAGGAAACCATAGGGAAATGAGATGTTTTTTGTAAGACTATGGTAAAAGTGGCTCAGTTATACCTTTGAGGCCTTTCTACCCTTGGCAGTAGCCTGTGGCCCAATTTCTCTGGACCTCATGGAGGAAAAGCAAGAAGTCTTTGAAGGTAAACCAAAATGACAGACAGCTAAGAAGCTGTAACAACACACACCCCTCAGTGCACCTGTCCTAGGAGTGAGGATGTTTAAGAAGTGTGCTCTTTAGCTTCCTGGGCCTAAGCACCTAACACCATGATGGTTACCTTGCAATGTGAAACACCATGCATACCAAAGGTAGGAATACAACGACAGGCCAGAACTAAATGACACTGTCCCTTAACGAGCCAACTCCAACTCTGGAATCCCCTGTGCTTCCAAAAACCAGTATCTTTCCAAAAGACTTCGTGGTCTAATTCCTATCACACGGTAGGACCTCTGCTGTAACTCATATGATTTACTTCTGTATCAAATCTCTTATTGTGTCTCCAACAAAAAGAAAGCAAAGGGCAAATGAGTATCATCAGGGACTGACATAGGAGTCACAGCAAGTGCATATTAAACATTTACTAAGTGCAAATTTTCACCCAATAATTATGTATTCTTTAGAACCACTGAATGAATAGGTTCCATTGTTGTTCTTACTCAACACATAAGCACAGAGAGGTTTACCAGCCTGACCAAAGTCACATAGTAAGTGGCAGAGCAGGGATTCTGCACCCCACACTCTAGCTTCAAGTCTCCCTTACCAGCACTGCATTCACACACACTGCGTATACAGAGGCAGAAGCTGTACCTCACAAGTTGCAATTTCAGATTTATTTTAAAATATTTGTCTCTTTACTATTCTCTCCAACTTCCCGCTACATGTTTTTGTCTCCCTAACACCTCCTCCTACAAAGCAGTGGCAGGGACTCAGCATTCTTCCCCTGAGCCAGGCTCTGCTAGCCAGGGTCATACTTCCCCTTATTGCTGACTCGCCTCATCCCCTGCCATGGAACTCATGACTTCTCCTGCAGGCAGGGGCTTCTCAGGAAAACCCAAGCTCTAGTTCAAAGCTCTGAAGGCTGGGCCAATAAAGATCTTTGTAATTATGCTGTGCCTGCAGCAGTACCACTGTGGCATCTGATCCCATCAGATTTGGGAAGCTAAGTAGGGTCCAACCTGGTTAGTACTTGGATGGGAGACTGCCTGGGAACACCAGGTGCTGTAGGCTTGGGAGATGGACCCAGCAACCCACTCCCAAAAAACAATCCGCCATTAAAAACCCTGTGAATAGCAGAGAAGCACTGGCAATAGTGTTTCACCTGTTGTATGTAGGGTCTCTATGAGTCAAATACTGACTCAACGGCACCTAACAACGTTAATTATGCTACAGAGGATGTTTTCCCAGTTCAGAGACACAGGGCCTGGGTATTTCCACGGCCATTTGTATCTTGCTACTGACACACAGCCTGCAGCTGTAGCCCTGTGGCATCTGATCCCGTCAGATCTCAGAAGCTAAGCAGGGTCGGGCCTGGTTAGTACCTGGATGGGAGACCACCTGGGAACACCAGAAGCTGTAGGCTTGGGAGAAGGACCTGGCAACCCCCTCCCAAAAATCAATCTGCCATTGAAAATCCTATGAACAGCAGAGAAGCACTGAAAATAGTGTTTCCCCTGTTGTAAGAGGGTCGCTATGAGTTGGATACCGACTTGATGGCACCTAACAACAACAACAACTGACACACAAATTGTCTCCTCCTTACCACCCATTCTAAAATGCCTGCTCCTTGGGCCAGCAATTTCCCACACTCATTCCATAACTACTTAAAGGCTGGCGTACATTTATTGTCCTCATTTCCATTTCTTTCTGCCTACAGAGAAAAATCATCTTTTTCAGAGTATGAATTCAAGTCTATAAATTGATCATTATCCAGTACCATTTCCAGCAAAAGTGCTATCAAAGTTTAGTACTAGACCTGTCAACATCTTAAAGCCTGAGATATCTATTAAGAAGGTGAAAACGTTTTCAGGCTTTTATGAAACAAAATGAAGGATGGACAGAACAGCCATTGCCCAAGTTTGCTCATAAGGTGTCACAGAGGATATGGATATGGGATGAAATCCACAGTTCCAGTCCAACTTGAATAGGTGACATAGGTCCTTTGGAGATCCTAATCCCGCGGGTTGAATGATGCTGCTGATTGATTTTATTTTCACCGTTGGCTCTGTCACAGAAATTGACACTTATGCTGTATTTATAAGACATCAAAGCAACCCACCGAAAAGCAGATTCACTCAAACTTATTCCACTAACACTTTAAGTGATGAGCCAGAGAACCTGGGCGCTCAAAGTTTATTGAATTTTCTGGTTGACTTGGGGTTATCTGATAACCTGCCTTTGTCGCATTCGTTATGATTGAAATTTTCATTTTTGAAAAACTATCCGTCCTCTCTGCTTACTTGGTCAAACACACAGAGCACTATTTAATGTAGGCTTTCTCAGGTGGGAATGCCAAAAGGGACTTGGGTTCGTTTTCTGACCGTTGGTGCTAACAATACACAGACTGTACATGTAGAAGGCCAGAATGCTGGATGTCTTCCTGAGACTGCCTCCACTTTTTGGAAATGGATTTTTCACAGGCTGGGGGTTTAATCTCAATTGGCACAATGCTTGTTTAGCATGTACTGAGGTCCTGAGGTCGATCCCTAGCATTGGGGGGCAGAGGGGGAAGGAAAATAGATTGTTCCTTCCCTGAACTCTTTTCAAATTGGGTGCTTTCACCAATTTTCTTATCTAAAAATATATAAAAGTTATTGATGGGCCACTTTGAGTTTTCATTTTGAAATCACTAAAAATGGACAGAAAATATTTCTAAAACTTTAATAGTAAAAATAATGAATCAGACAAATTTCCTTACGAGTAGACAGAGCCACAACACAAGCCAGCAGCTTTGGAAAGGTAAAACTATGTTCACTGGAAAATTCTAGAGGTTGTTGTAGAAGGTCTAGGGGCTGATAGAGTATTTTTTTTCCCTTTGTTGTTATTCTTAGATGCCATTGAATCAGGTCCTACTCACAGTGACCCTATGTACAAGAGAATGGAACAGTCCCCGACACTGTGCCATGCCCAGCACTATTGTCAGTGCTTCTCTGCTATTCATAGGGTTTTCAATGACGGATTGCTTTGGGAGTGGATTGCCAGGTCCTTCTCCCTAGGCTGCAGCACCTGGTGTTCCTAGGTGGTCTCCCATCCAAGTACTAACCAGGCAGACCCTGCTTAGCTTCCGGAACCAGGCAGAATCAGATGCTAGAGTGCTATGGCTACAGACATGTTTTCCCCTTAGAGACCCAAAGTACTCAGCCGTCTAACCACAGAGTTTACAAATTATGGGTGCTTCCATCTGCTCTCTCTCTGAATTGGTCTTTAGAGGAGTAGAGGATATACAGTTCCTAGGCAGAAATTATAAGCTAAGTAGAAACCTGGATTCAAATATGATACAAGGTGGTCAAAGATAAGTCAAATTTCTATCCTGTCAATACCTCTTACATCTATGTTTCTGGGTATCTGTCGACAACCTGCAGCTACGAGGTGCAGTGCCCAGCAGCAGGAAGGGAAGTCTCTAGTACTCCACAGAAATGAGAGTCTATGACTCTCTCTCTCAGAGGTAGGGAAAAAGGAGAAAGGTATTCATAATAGAAAATTCTACCCAGGATGCTTACTCTGGACAGAATCCTGCTCTCTGCTTTGCAAAGTCATTACCATTTTATCAGTTCTTCCTCACTGTGGCACCAGAGATACGTGAGGTTATGCTAGATCAAAGCATATGACATATCATTGATTCATAATTGTTTTTCCATTATCCTGCTTTATAGTATTTCCATTGTCTAAGATGAAGCCAATGACCACAACCAACATCTCCTATTTAAAAAGAGAGATTTATAGTGGTTTAGACATGGGCTCTGGATGACCTGAGTCTCAGAGCTGTGTGGCTGGAAGATTTGTCTTAACCTCCCTATGCCTGTGTCCCATGTGCAAAAGGGAAGAATGGAAGCATCTTCTCAGAGGGTCAATGAACTGATCAGACTATCATGCTTGGTACCAAGTCTGGGCATAATCAGCACTCCCTAAGTACTAACTAGGTAAACTCTCTTTAATCGGCTATTTCAATTAATCTCCCCTTTTTCACCTCTAACAGCCTAGGGGATTGCCCAACTTCATCCCATAATTTACTCTGCTGTGCATTTTTCTCTCGACAGACAAAAGAACCCTCTAATACCTTATTGATCCTAAGGGACTGGGGGGCAGGGTAACAAGTGAAGGCTTGGCACAAGGCAACACCTAAGGGAGTACAGAATAATTACCCCAAGCCCACAGGGCAGGTCAGACCTGAAAACGTGGCATTAATGGAATACAGGCAACAAGGAGAGAAAAACAGCTACTCATTAGGCACGAGGGAATTGGAAACTGACACAGTTCATAGCAGCATATCAAAAACCTGGAGGAGAAACGGAAATGGGAATGGGAAAACCAGGAGGCACAGGGCAGATCAGGCCTTGGCAGGAAGGAGATTTGTCCAAGGTCTCCTGGCTAAGCTGATGGTCTGGACTTCCCAGTTGCTAAGTGGCTGATGGGTTGTTCTCTATGACTATTCCAAGAAGCATCTCCGTGGGCAGAAAGTCAAGCAGGGCTGACTGACCCCAGGTCACCGCCTTTAGAACAGCAGGCTCTTTGGGAACGCTCTTCGTAAAGCTGGCCATCCTGGCGTGTGCGTAAGGGGCTTAGGTCTTCTACCAGAGGGGACTCTCTTGGAGGGCTGGGATAAGGACTTATTTATTCATACATCTATCATGGCCCTCGAGCCTGGAGTATTATCTGGATCATGTCAGGGATTTGGTAAAATAATTTTGACTGATTACTGTTTAACTGCCAATGAGATGGATGGTTGCAGTAATAGGAATGGTGTGGATTTTATGATGGTTTAAGGTTTCAGGAAATAGTAACCATTTAGAAGTACTTTTTAGAAAAGAGAGTGCTGTTGTCTTTAGCAATGCAACCCTTTTTTGTGTGTGTGTGTGTGGTACTGGAGGTTGAACCCAGGGCCAGCACGCGCTTGCATGCTCTGCAAGTGCTGGACCACTGAGCAGCACCCTCAGTCCATTTTTTTTACTTGTTTTGAGACAAGGTCTCGCTAAGTTACGCAAACTCCCTCTGGTCTCCAACTTGCGATCCACCTGCCTCCGCCTCCCGAGCTGCTGGAATTATAGGCATGTGCCACCACGCCCCTCGCAACCCATATTTTTAGGATAGCCTTGGTATTAGAAAATTTTCTATGATACCACCATGAAAACTAATAGAAATTTCCCCAAAATTAAAAAATATTAACCAAACACCATCATCTAGAGACAGACAGTCACTTTTATTCTCTGAAGTGATATGAAACGCTACTGCCTCACTGCACTGCTGTGATTTATCTGCCAAGACAGTCACCTTGTACTACAGCATGGTCCAGGAAAGCTCTTCCTCAAAGGCTTTCGTTTCACTGAAGATCAAGTTCAGAGTTTAGACTATTCTCGTACCGCACAGGAAAAACTGGCAACTGCGAGTCTCAGAGCAACTTCATGTCGAGGGACATCCTATAAAGGCAGTTCATCCTAGCAAACACAGGCCGCCAGCTGAGTCTCAATATACTCTGAAGTTCTGAATTTTATTGTCAACACAGATGACTTGCTTTGGATGGTAATTACAAAGCCACAAAGAGGATGGGGCCGTGGCAATAATGATGGCAACGACAGCAGTATCTCCGCCTTTAGTGCCATGTTAAAGACTTTACATACGTCCTCACCGCGGATCTTCCCAACATCCCCGGTATTACTGCACCCATTCTGTAGACAATTTCAATGCATGGAAACGCAGGCTTCGAGAGCTCTCAAAAGATCCTGGCTTGTAGAGCAAAGCGGGGATTTCGATCCAGCCCTTTTGACATGAGCAGCGTCATGTTACCAACAACTTCACGCTGCTCCTTGTCACAGCCTCCTCTCTGAATTTAAAGAGCGGCCTGTGTGTACACCATTAGGTTCAGATCTCCCCTCCAATCCCAAACACAAATTGCATTTCTTTTTCAGAGCGTCTTCCTTGCCTTGGTTCCACTGCGGATGAAGAGGGGCAGTGGAGAGCCACCTGCCAAGCTTTGCTGTCAGGGGAATCCCTATCTACAGGGTGCTTCTCACCAAATCTAAGTATCCACCCTGCTAACTAAGTGCTGGCGCTTCCTGAGCACTTCTCAGGATTCCGTGCTCCCTGCAACAAGCTGAACATTTGAGAGAGTTGAGGAAATGGAATTTGAAGGAAGAAATCAAGGGGTGAGAGCTGATAAAGATAAAAATAAATGAGCCACAGAGTCGTTGTTCACGACCTCCTGGAGCTTAGCATCCCACCCTGCGTAGCCCATAGTGGAGAGCCGAAAAATGACTGCTAGTTGAGAATTATCTCTGGCCCCAGATGGGAGTCTTCTTTCTTTCTTAGCCCTCTCATGCTTTATCACAACCACAGTACAGAAAACATGAGAGTACCATAAAATGATATTGGGTATGCTCTTTAACCTCTCTAAACCTTGAATCTCTTTTTAAAAATAAGGACAGTAATCTGGGCATGGTGGCACATGCCTGCCATTTCCAATTACTCTGGAGACTGAGACAGGAGGATTATGAGTTCAAGGTCAAAATCCAAAACCACAATTTAGCAAAAATAAAAATTAAAAAAGGCCTGGGAGTACAGCTCAGTGGTAGAGCACTTCCCTAGCATGTGCAAGGCCCTAGGTTCAACCCCCAGTACTTCACAATAAAATTAAAGAAATATAGTATTGGTACCTAACTCAGAGGTTTCTGGAATGATCAGAAGAGTTGGTGAATGCTAAGGCCTTCGCATAATTTCTAGTGCACTTTACATGCTTAACAAATGGTACACGGAAAGCCCAGGCATTTGCTGCATCCTGCAGAATCCATGCTTCCCTTCTCACCCTCTAGGAAACATCAAGTGTGGATAGACCTTTCTTTCAACACTTCCACGTTGTCTGCTTCCATCAGGATTCGCCCCACATAGTTCTGGGTCAGCTTATAGAAGTTACACTTCCTTTTGGGATGTGACAGCTTATTTGGGGGTTTGAGTTCCTAGCTTTCCTGGGAAATATGAAATTTTGAGTGGTCACTGCTAAGTCAGTTTTTTAAGGACCCTGAGTACTAGTGGCCCGTGTGTATATACACACAGGCCAGGTCATAGTGGATACCTTCAGTTGGCATCTTTTTAGGAGACCCAGCTTGGGAGTTGTCCCAGCCTTCACGATGCCTTATGAATGAATGCAGACACAGATCAATTCTTAACGGCAAAGTTGAGTAGTGGATAAATAGGAGATAGCTCACTTCAGTTAATCTAACTGACATTCTTCTGGCACTAATCAGTAGATATCTAATTTATTAAACCAAAATGAAAAGCAATATACAAATAAATACGCACTTATGATCTCCATCAACTGACTTTGCAAATAACGCAACCATGTACAATGAGCTTGCCTGGAATCAATGATTACCCGTGTCAACACGGCACAAAGGTGACATGGATTGTAGCTAAGAGTAGCAATAGCCATTGATTATGTGTACCAGGCTATTTCAAGCTATGAGAAACTGTCATTCTTGCCATAATGGGAATTGTTAAGCCCCTGTTCTCCACTTCCGATCCAGGACAACTTCTCAAAGCACAAGTTTTCGGTATCCCGCATCCACAGCGATGGAATGGGGGCTACTGATGGCAGCAGGAGTGGACGGAATGGAAGCACCCTGGCACTGATCTGACATGTCCCTTCTTCAATGAGTGGACAAAGCGTATGAGGTGCTCTGACATCTCTTTAAGTCTGCCAGTTTCTGGCATCCTTACCATGACCCAAATCCAAACAACTAATTTAGTTTTGTTCCTAGGCAGGCTGACCAGCTTTGGGAGAACCCCTTTTCATCCAGGGAAGGAATAAGCAATGCAAGCGCAACGTGCCAGTGTGACGTGTGTGAGAGACTCTCCAAATGCAGCCAGAGGGAAGACTAATCATGGCTAGAATAAATCGAGCACATACTTTATCCAATCCTCTTCTAATTGCTCTATCTATAACTCATGTTATCTTCTTAACAAGCTTGGGGGTTAGTACTAAAAGTTGTGCACATTTTTCAGATGGGGAAACTGAGGCATGAAGAAATACACTGAGGGTGATACAGCTGAGTGGTGTTTTTCTGTGTTTCTGTCTGTCCATCTTTTTCCACTGCTCTGCTTTGCGCTGTAGAGGCTCTTTGATGATCATTCTTTAATCAGGACCAAGTCACAAAAACTATCACAATTTATTTCCATCTCTTTGCTGAGATACACAGCAAAGACTGACTTTACATGATAACTTCTTTGGAGGTATTACGAGACAAAGGTGAAGTAAGCCCAGAAAAGTTGTAAGCAATAGATTTTTCTTTGGAGACATGTGGTCCGAAATTTTTTAGCACCAAATTATTCAAATATTCAGAACAATACAAAGAGTAGCAGGATAACCCACTGCTGACATTTAACAGGTCTTAACATTTTACTACCTACATCTATGTATTTTTGTCTGGAACCATTTGAAGATTGATGACAAAATATTTTAGCTCATCACAAAATGCAGACATTCTCCAATATAATCATAATATTATCATCACATCCAACCAAGTAACAATAATTCTCCAGTATCATTTCATGCCTAGTGCATGGTATCACACTTTAAGGTCTCTGTTCCTTCTGATGGGGCTAGGATTTAGCTCAGTTGGTAGAGTGCTGCGCTGCAGTCTCTGAGGTCCTGAGTTCGATTCCCAGCACTGCAAAAATGGGAGAAGGACGTGGCAACCCACTCCCAAGGAAATCCTGAAATAGTCATTGAAAACCCTGTGAGGGTTGCAATGAATCGAAGATGACTCAATGGCACCTAACAACAACAACAATTCCTTCTGATAGAAGACAACCCATCTGCTTTCTTCATCTCGTCTCTCCAGACTCAATGACTTTACTCTGTTGTTGTTGTTGTTGTTAGTTGCCATCAATCTGGGTCCAACTCATAGTGACCCTATGTACAACAGAATGAAACACTACCCAACACTGTTCCAGGCACATGGTGTTTTGTATGCTTAATCCCGTTGTTGCAGTCTCTGTGTCAATCCATCTAGATGAGGCTCTTCCTTTATTTTGTTGACCCTCCACTCTCCCAAACATGGTGTCCTTCTCTAGAGATTGGTCCTTCCTGACTACATGTCCAAAATATGTAAGAGTCTAACCATCCTTGCTTCCAAGGGGCACTCTGGTTGCACTTCTATGGCAGATCTGTTGGTTCTTTTGGCAGCCTATGGTAAATTCATTATTCATCTCTAGCACCATAATTCAAAAGCATCAATTCTTCTCCTGTTTCCCTTATTCAGTGCCCAGCTTTTACAACCATACAAGGAGACTGAAAATGCCATGGTATGAGACAGGCACTCCTTTGTCTTCAATGTGACATCTTAACTTTTCAATACTTTAAAGAGATCTTTTGCCACAGTTTAGAATTTTCTCCCT
This sequence comes from Pedetes capensis, assembly GCA_007922755.1. NCBI lineage: Eukaryota > Metazoa > Chordata > Mammalia > Rodentia > Pedetidae > Pedetes > Pedetes capensis. The sequence continues at coordinate 224,227 of VMDO01000846.1, forward strand.
GCTTCTGCTGTCCATTTCTACGTTTTCTCAACCTTCAGCATTGTTCATTTGAATAAATCAACTCTTAAGCTGTCATGTGTGTGCACAAACATGCATGTGCACATGTACACACAAGCACAGAAAGGACGGACTTGGGTTAGAAGAGGTCATAATTATCCTTCTGCCCCATTTTCACTTCCACCTAGCAGTGCTTATCAATGAATCAATGATATTCTCTGCATGAAGGGAGTGGAATCTCGGGGAAGAGGTAAGCCCAGCTTGCTTCCACAGATGAAGCAGAAAAAGCAAAACAAAACAAAATACTAATGATAATATTACTAATAATAAAACCAAGTATGCTGAGAAAGGCTAGATTCAGACAAGAGCAGCCCATTACCTGGCAGTCATTGTCTACTTTCTACTTCCAATAAACATTACTAATCCATTCCAGCATTTTACTTTCTGAAGACTGAGAGCATGACGTATATAGTTTAAAAGCCGAGCTCATAAAACAGATGAATAAGTGTATTTACTTTCTAAAACTATTTCTACCCTAATGTTAGGAAAAAAAGAGTTTATTATAGGCTTCTAGTGGTAACATCAACATGTGAATGCTTCAGGTAACATTGTAGGGAGCCATAATCACGTAATGCCTTGTCACTGGCCCAAAAGTAACAGAGCCAAGTGACCATTGAAGGAGATCTTTGAAACCATGAGCAAACATAAGCCTTTCCTCTTTTTCAGTTGGTTTTCTTAGCTATTTGTTATAATGATGGTAAACCGACTAATAAACATTCACACACTTTCCCCATGAACTGTTTAGAAGCAAGCTGCAGACCCTACAACACTAATATCCCTAAACCCATCTGCATCCATGCCCCAATAACAACTCTCTCTTACAAAAACCTCAATACCATTTCCTACTCAATTCATTTAATACTGATGCAATTCTACCATCTAATATCAAGGCAAAATATGATTTTCCTAATTTTTCCAGTACAGCTGTGTTCTTTTTTAAAATCCATAATGTAATCAAGGACAACTGATATTATTCAGTGGTTTTATCTGTGTAGTCTCCTTTGATCTCAAACAGTCACAAACTGGTTTTTTTTTGGTGTGTGGGGCGGGGGTCTTTTATGAGGTTGATATATTTGTAAAGTCTACCAGTTTCCCTGTAGTTTTTGATAGTTGGATCCATGTCCTTTCAGAATTCATGCAGCAATTTTAATCATAGAATACTTAAGTTTTATAACCTACTCTTTTGTACTAAACACTATTAATGCTATTGTTATTATTGTTAGATGCTGTTGAGTCAGGTCTGACTCATAGCCATCCTCACAGAGTTTTCAATGAGTGATTGATTTAGGAGTGGATTGCCACATCCTTTCCCTTTTTTGTAGTGTTGGGTGTTGAACCAGGGTCTTCAGAGAGTACAGAACTGTACTCTACCAACTGAGCTAAACTCCAGTCCCATTAATGCTATATGCTGTTGTTATTGTTAGGTGCTGTTGAGTTGTGTCCGACTCATAGGGACCCTCATAGGGTTTTCAATGGCTGATTGTTTAGGGATTGCCTTGGGAGTAGATTGCCACATCTTTCTCTCCTTGCCCCCCACCCCGGGCTGGGAATCTAACCTGGGACCTTAGAGACTGCAGAGCAGTGCTCTACCAACTGAGCTAAATTCTAGCCTATTAATGCTGTAGAAGAGCATTAATAAGTTCCATGATCTTTTATAGCCTTAAGCATCACTTTTGATAGATTTTGAAATGTCCCATTAAGAGAAAGCATTAGAATTGACTTAATAACCTCTAATGTTAGACATATCTTATAATTACAAATACTGCTCATTTTTACAAATATCTTTACACATATAGCTTTGTCCTTTTTATTTTAACATTCTTAATACATACTGTTTTCCAAATTATATTATTTTCCTAGCACTAAATTACAGATTTACTATTTTAATTAAAAAACCTTTACTTAAGAAACTAAAAAATAAAACATCCTGAAGTTCATTGCTATCTTACTTTTATTATAAAGAGTTGTTGTAGTTAAATAAATTAACAAATTAATATTCAAGTGTAACAAGAAGAAAAAAGGAACTCTCTATGACTACAAGTTATGGCATTAAGAATTACGTGAGGTCCAAGTGTGAGCTGGTTACTGCCACACACAGTGGAAGTGTAGGGATGAGGTGTGACATTTTCAAGCTCTGTACTCAATGCACAATGTAGCTACAGAGGAACCTGTCTCAGTAGACTGCAAGGTCTCTCAGGACAGGGCCATGTCTTCTTCTGTCTGGATCACCAGCAATCCATGTTTAAAACTTAGTAGAAATCCACTTTACGTTAGTGGAGCTCTGTCTGGCTTCTATTATCTCTACTAGATTCCAACTCTCTCACCTTCCCTGGCCAGGATCTCAAAACACACAGCCATCTTTACCCCTGGACAAAGCTGCTTCTCTCTGGTGCAGCCTTTGGCCTGCCAGCTTAAATGGAGCTGGATCCCAACAAGGGCAGAAAAATTAAGGTTCCCTCCATTCATCTCTTCTCTTTTCAAAGGTCTGAGCACTTCTCACTTTCCTCTCCTTTGAGCCTCACCTAGTCTTCTGAGACCAGCAGTCACCCCAAGAGGTAACTAAGCCCTAAGTCAGATGTGGTGGCACAAACCTGTAGTCCCAGCCCTGTGGAGGCTGAGGCAGGAGGATGACGTGAGCTCAGGAGATTGAGACTCACCTGAGAAGCACAGCTAAGATCATTAAAAGAAAAAAAAGATGAAAATGAACTTAGGAGAACTTGACTGTTATCACACACATAACACCTTCTCCAGTTAAAAAAAGAGAAACAAATGAAAAAGACCGCCAGCACCATGGATGGTTCTGTATGAAAATTCCCTCAGGGTTGTTATTGTTGTTTTATTTTGCTTTTGCCTATTTTCTCATCCCCACAAGAAAATGAGGTGAATGAGAGCAGAGGCAGCCTGGTGAGATCTTTACTCATCCAGAACGCCACTGTTTATCTGGAACCCCACTCTAGCAATGACTTAGAGCGCCACAAACCACACAGTCCTAAGTATTCAGTCACCCCCATTTCCAAACAACCCTCCAGACCACTGTTGGAACACATAAATACTGGTGAACTTTGCATAGTGAATCCTGATATTCACAACCCTACATGTGCCATAAAATACCCTTGGCCATCTGCAGCCAATGCCCCTAGCTGCTGCTTTTCTAGAATTCTTTTTTTTTCCCCCTCAGCATGAATCCTACATTCATCAGACTTCATTTTTTTTTTCAACATTTCCTCCTCTTTGACATATTTTCTGAGTCCCTCACATAGTTGTATTTGTTTTTCTTTTTCGTTTTGTTTTGGACTTTCTCCATGCACAAGTGTTTGATGGCACCCCTAGCCAGGTTTGGAATTCTCCATCCGTACTGCCCATTTCTGCTCACTCACTCTGTCCCAGGCTGGGGTTTAGCTCAGTTGGTAGAGTACTCTGTGTGCTCTGACGCCTGGGGTTTGATCCCCAGCACCGCAAAAATGGGAGAAGAACCTAGCAGTCCACTCCCGAAACAACCAGCCATTGAAAACCCTATGAATGGCAGACCAGCCCTGACATCATGCCAGGCATGGTACAATGTTGGGGAGTATTTCATTCTGTTGTACATGGGGCCACTATGAGTCAGACCAGACTAGATAGCACCTAACAACAACAACAACACTACTCTGTCCTAGCTATCACACCTTCCAGCTCTAGGGCGGAGAGCCTGCTGTTCACTGTAGAAACCAAGCAGCTCTCTTACCTCCTCCCCGTCTCTAACTCAGACCTCATTGTCTCTGAACCTTCACTACCTCCCTACCTTGAATGGTGGCCTCAACCTGATGCCCCTGCAGCTCCTTACGCTGCTTTCATCAGTGTTTGTGATGGGGTGACATCCTTACACAGTGATGCTTACTATTCAAAGTCTGTGTATTTGCAAATTTATCCTCTTGCTAAAGCTGATTTTCATTTCTGAAATCAAATATTGCAGTACTGTGGCTGTCATCACAGTTATTAGGTCATTCTGAGTTGAATGTTAGCCAATCAACAGTATATATCCAAGATTGTTAAACATACTCATGAGCTTATGTTATGACTCGAGGCTTGCAGGTACCTACTTATATTTCCCTTAAGAACAATGGTAGAGTGTTTGCTAATTTCCGGACTGTGCTACCTTTGTAGACTATGACTACAGTGAAAGAGAATTGGCTCCATCTATTTTTTTCATGATCTGTATCCCCCAGAATTTAAGCTCCCTAGAAGCAGATACTGTACCCACACTGTAACAGTTACATCCCCACTGCCTAAAACCACGTCTGATATATATAGTGTGTACTCAATAAATGTGTTGAATTGCAGTAAAGCAGAAGTTAGGCCCAGATAGAGACTATTCTTCTCTACCCTTATGTCACTCATTTATAGCCAAGCTATTACCATACTGTGAGCTCTTGGCAAAAGATACACAAATGCATAAAGGAATGAAAGGGCGGACTATGAATCTCCTATTCTCAAATTCCCATGCCTAGACTTTAGCAGGAGCCTTCATCCAGCCACATTAAGTACTCCGCTACCATTTTCTTCACTGTTGCCTTATTTGTAACATTTGTAGCCTTAAGACAGTCTTTGGTGCACAGCCTCAATCTGTGATGCATTATTGCACTGCCTCTGTAATATGCTTCAGAACACTTGCATCTATAATATATTGAAATTGCAAAATGCACAAAAGCTTTCCAAAGCCCCAGCAAAGTGCATAATAAGAAAAAGTCATTTCTTTGATATAGCAATTTAGTGTATCACTTTTTTCCAAGGCAACACATACTGCCCTGATTTTAACTTAACCAAGCTTAAAGATATTTCAAGACAGAGACCATCATTTGCCTCAAATGCATCTTTTAAGAACCACGTAAACTTCTGCTTTGATGCTTTACATCTTAAAGTACAAATTAGGTTTCTCTTAAGAAACACTAGAACGTGCCTTTACGCTTTTCATGGTGGAATTGAAAATTGATTTCTCAATTTTAGCCAGGCTGCTTTGCCCCTGCTTGGATGCTAAAAGGGGAACAAAGGATGTTGTGGCTTAAAAGGCACAAACGAAACCCGACCAGTAATATTCATGATTCACTTTGTATACAGTAGGACCAAAGGGGACACTGACAAGGAGGGTACCAAAGCCCATGAAGTTCCCACAGATTTTCTGTTCTATTCATCTCTAGATGCTGACAGTGACTTCAGTCGGCAAAGGGCCCTCTATAGTCACAGGTTCTATAATCTTGAGCACAGACATGTATTACTAAAAAAAAAAAAAATTCTCTGCCATTCTAACACTCACAGTTCTACTGGAGACACAGGAGAAATTGAGGTTTCGCTCTGGTTGTTCTACGTGTGAGAAAGGAATAGTATGGAGGTCCTCAGCCTACAGCAGGGAAATCTGACGTCTCTGGGGAGCAGGAAAGTCCACCGCCAGTAATTGACCTAACAACTAAAGCCAGAATAGGAGCAGATAACCAATGAAAAGGGAAAGGAAGGAAAGAACCTGGTAGGCAGGGAAGTGGCAGGTGTGAGGATCTTTTGGGAAGCTGTGAATGGTTCCCCTGGGGCCACTGAGCACCGAGGCTTTCACTTGGCACTGAAGGTCTGTGGGAGAACCTCTGCTAGGAAGATAAATAACCAGAGGAATCTCTACTTGTTCCTTCTTTTCTTTCTAGTACCCTGAATTTAGGATGACAACATGGATTCGTAGTGAAGTAATTGATCCAGCCTTGCCCCCCTTTCCAGCCTCAAGTTCCCCCACTATGCGACACCCTCCCGCAACCTTGCTGGACACGGCATGCTTTGCTGTTATCCTCCCTCCTCCTCACACTTCCTCCTGCTTCTGGGTGCAGATCAAGGCATATCTGTCACTGGAAAGCACTCCTAGGCCTAGTGCTGTATGTTCCCATCGGAGACATTAGCGAGTTCCCGCAAGATATTTTTCACACTTTCCAGGAGGGTCCAGCCTATCCTACAAGCGCTGCCACACTGAGGCCTGTCTCTGCCTCGTTTCCATGTTCCTGAGGACACAGGCCAAGCACTGGGTACATGTTTTTCCCCTAGGGGCTTGTATTAGTCAATGGTCGTCACTGTAGCAGAATAATCAACCAAAATACACTTATGGGGGAAGAAGTTTATTGGGTGCTCACAGTTAGAGAATCATCAGTCCACAATGGTGGCAAGGCAGGCTCAGGGGCAGCAGGGTCTGGGTTAGAAGAACTCATGGCATGGGCAGACCAGAACAGAGACCCAAGCCTCTGTCCCCGAGGGTAGGGGAGGGACCGCCAAAGGGCCAGCACGCAGTGACTTCTTCAAAGAGAAGATCTGCCTCCCAAAGTTTCAAGATCTCCCAAGACAGCGCCACCAGCTGGGGACTGAACACCAAAGCACACGATCTGTTGTTGAGGGGGGTGCCATCAAGTCGTGTCTGACTCATAGTGACCCTTATAGGGTTTTCAATGGCTGATTGTTTTCGGGATTGCCTCGGGAGTGGGTTGTCAGGTCATTCTCCCGTTTTTTGTGGTACTGGGAATGGAACTCAGGACCTCAGAGACTGCAGAGCAGCACTGTACCAACTGAGCTAAATCCCAGCCCACATGACCTGTAGGAGACACTTTATATTCAATAGTGACAGGGCTTCTAGGTCATTGCTTGCCCTTTCTCTTGAATTCGATTAGTATGGTCCACAAACAAGAGGAAGGGGTCCCCAAAGCTCTGCTGCCCAATTCTCCAATGAACTGGCCTCTCGCTCAGCATTGTTGAGAGATCTCAATTTGCTTTCCTCTCAGTATGAGGCTGGTCTCTGAATTTCCACCCCCACCCCCCCACCCCCACTCCCGCCATTTTCCCCAAATTAAAACAAAACAAAACAAAACAAAGCCAAAGAGGAGTGTCAACTCCCCGATGATGGCATATGACCACCCTGTATAAATGTTTGTTAAATCATCTTAATACCCAACAAATTGACAAGTGATCCAACAGTTAGCTTGCACATCCCTAGTCTGTTTTGTATGGTCACATCTATTAGACTGGCTGGCATTTAGTAGGCATTAAGTAATAATTCCTCAGCTGGACATTTGAACAGATGGACAGATACCCAGATTTTGGAGTTTTACAACTGGATTGGTACTGAGGATTTGGAATACGGAGTTGTTTTATTGATTATGTTTTCACCCCTGCTAAGTTGTTTATGTCAAGAAGTCCACCCAAAAACATACGGACAAATAGTCTACATTTCACCAGGGAGACTGCTATGGGGTGCTAATGGGTGAGAAACAGGGGAGGTGTAGAATGTCTCCATTTTTTAGGTCAGATGTGGACTGGCTTAACTGTGACTGCTTCATATTTTTTTGTAATCACTTCCTTCATTCTGATTCAGCCTTGCATCTTTTTAGCTGAGTAATGTGCTATACTAAGTAATCAATTTAAAAAAAGGATTCTGGTGGGAGGGGGAGGAATCATTACACAATGGATTCATTTTTCTGAACAAAATATAGTAAGCTTAGTCAAGTTTGTTGACATCTCCAATAAGAATTAACAGTTGAAAGCACGCTCTCTTTTGCCCTCAGGCTAAGGCAATTCACAAATGAAATGACGAAGCAGGAAACATGCCATTGACCACCAAAGTCATTAGTAAAATATTTCTTTTTCTTTTAGTAACTGCAAACTATAATGTGAAGGATCCCTGTCGGGTGGGTTGAAATACAGAAACAACAACTGGGAACTTGCTCGCTGGGGAAGCAGTGGTCAGGGTGCAGGGGAAGGACATGCAAGGCTGAGAATGAGTTCAAAGAAGAGTTTGGACAGAAGTCCACCAGACAATAGGCTGATAGCCCAAAGCTTGGTGAGTTTACAAAAGTGAACAAGAGACTAAAGGAACAGGCAGGTCAAGATTTAAGAAACGTCCTGATGTAATTCCAGAAGTATGTTCCTGGACAGTGCAAAGGGATTCTCTAAAAATAGGAGGAGTTGGGGTGTGGGATAATCAAATAAATTCGCAAACAGTCCATACAGTATCAAGGAGTTGCAAACTCTAAATCCTCAGACTCTCGCCTTTTTACTTTTACTTGCTAAATGTTTTAATATGATTTTAAACCACCTACTGAAAGGTGAGGTACTCACAATACCTAGAATTGTTGTTGTTGTTAACATATAACAGTGTGCAGTAAATGTTTGTTGGATGGCTGAGTGAAAAAAGACCTTTCACATAAGAACATACAAATCTGGTTTCTTCCTTTCCTTTGTTTTCCTCTCCTTCCCTTTCTTTTCTGTTGCTTTCCTTTCCCTTCCGTTCCGTTTCCCTTTCTTTTCCCTTTCCTTCCTCTCCATACCAGGGACCTTGTGCACGCTAAACAAGTGCTCTACCACTGAGCTGCTCCCACAGCCCCTTTTTTATTTTTTTATTTGAGCCCGGCACCAGGGTGCAGGCCTATAATCCCAGTGACTCAGGAGGTGGAGGCAGGAGGATCATGAATATGAGGCCAGAGGGAACCTGCGTAATTTAGTGAGACCCTGTTGCAAAACAAAAAATAAAAGGGGCTAGGGGTGAAGTTCAGTGGTAAAGCACTTGCCTAGCATGTGAGAGGCTCCGGGGTCACCTTCCTAGTACTGACTTTTTTTTTTTTTTTTTTGGAGGCAGGGATTTGCTAAATAATGCAGGCTGCCTCTGGCCTTGAACCTCCTATCCTCCTGCCTCAGCCTCCTGCCCAAGTCACTGGAATTACAAGTATGCACCACAGCACCCAACAATGGCTCCTTTTTAGAAAGTGGAGTGTCTGCCTATTGAGATAACATCCCACAGGGATTATGCCCCTTACATGGGGCAGGGATTTTTTAACTCATTCACGCTCTTTCTTCACTCGGCCTACTTTGCTCTTCTATATTATGTGCACAGAAAATTATTACATAAAAAGCTCTGGAAAGCCCTACAATGTCTTTGTGTAGGTATGGAAAAATGTCTCAGATAAAATCTCAGAGTCAATGATATCCACATCTTCAGATTTTCTAGATATCTCTAACCGACTCTCCCATATGACTGTATGATTTTACAGTATGGTTTTTCCTACCAGTATAGCCTCTTTTTCACCCCCACACTTGGTTTCAATACTTGCTATCACTTCACTGTTTCTTTTCTAATGGTATAAGCACAAAATGCTTATTGTTTTATTTTGCATTTCTTTCATGATTTGGAGAGTTCTCATTTATTTATATTTCCTCATCTACAAATTATTACATACTTAATCCACTTTCTAAAAATTAGTTTGTCTTTTATTCATTCATTTGCCTAAGTTAAAAATTTTGGATAAAAGCTGGGCGCAGTGGCGCACACCTGTAATCCCAGCAGCTTGGGGGGCAGAGGCAGGAGGATCGCAAGTTGGAGACCAGAGGCAGTCTATGTAACTTAGCGAGACCCTGTCTCAAAAAGTAAAAAATTGGGCTGGAGGCGCAGCTCAGTGGTCCAGGTCCAGCACCTGCAGAGCATGCAAGCACGAGGCCCTGGGTTCAACCCCCAGTATGGAAAAAAAAAGTAAAATTTGGATATCAGTCTTTTCTCTGCCAAATATATGGGAAATATTTTCTCCTAACTTATACCTTTACCATCCAACTTTGATAATGATGTTTTCTACATGTCATCCACTCCACCACTACCTGCTATTCTAAAAAAATAAATAAGAAAGTAGAGTCCATCAACAGGAAAAAGTGTTGTAGAAATTTTTCTATGTTAATATGAGAAACCTGTATGCTGTGATTAAATCAATATAAATAAATCTTAAAACTATAAAAAAAAGGTTACCAACGAATATGCATTGGAATAACACCATTTTGTACACCTTAAAACACACAAAGCAATAGTATCTATAGTTTATGGGCAACCACACTGCAGTGGCGTAGGAAATGTACCAGCTTCAGGGGTGTAGCTACCGTGGAGGGAGTCGAGGGAAGGACTAGCAATGGGGTGGGGGAAGGGGCGGGCTTTACCTCTGTTCATTTCCTACCTGTTGATAGGCACATGGCACACCTGAAGACAGATGGCAATGTATTTGTATGTCTTCTGGGTATATTCAGGGATGTGATATATTTTTTTCTCTGCCTATAATGGATGTCTGTATTATCTCCATACATACAATTCTACATATACAGATTTATATATACACATTTAATTTTTCATAAAGAAGTTCAGAGGAATACATAGTATATAGCTAAGAAACTAAAATTCCTTATTATTTGCAAAATAAAGAAACTATAAAACAGGGTGGGGAAGAGTCCTGTTTCATTCTATTTATGCAGTGTTTCCTTAATGTAACATTCATGAAACTCTTTCTCTTTTCTTTTTTCCCCTCTACATTTGGTTTTATTTAGGTTATAAGAGTTCTACACAACACATTTTGAGAAATGACACTTTTTTTTTGAGACAAAAGGGATCAGAGACAATTAAAAAGGAAACAACTCACTCACTGAAGTTCATGTCAAGTTGAGTGCTTGTTTCCACTAGACGCCGAGAATGAACTGGGAATGTCTGATCTTTCTCCAGGAGATGTGCATTAATAATGCATTAGCAAAGGCGTCCTTAACACTACCTCACTGTGAGCATCCCCTCTTCAAGATATCTTGCAGTGAGAAATACTGATGTGAACAGCTTTAACAATACATCTATTCCTGTTCTTTCTTAAAAATCTTTAAATTTGTAAGGAAAAAAATCCTACATATTCTAAATAAAAAATGTCTCCTTAGCAAGTATTTCATTGGAGAACTATATTGAGCTAAACATCTTTTTTTTTTTCCTGGACCATAAACTACATTGCAACTCAAATGAATAGAATTATCAGACACCATGGGCACTTATTTTATTTAGTCCTAAGGGCAGAATGGTTTAAAATAAAACATTCGAATACAGTGGACATTACTGTAAAAAGGACATAAATTGCCATTATAGGAACTGCATGAAGTTCATTATAATATCGCTGCAATGCCCCTAAACAGTTTTGCAAAGAAAGCATACACAAGGCTTATCATTTGTACAGAAATGTGCAACTTAAAAAATATATTTATTTTCTACACTCCAATGACAAACGGAGAAAATTTCAACATTTGTGCTACCAACAGTCCATAGGTTATGAATTACTGTCTCCATTTCACAAAGACTCCAAATATTTCACTACCATAGCCCAGGGCCAGTCACACCTCAAGGTAGTAATGAAGCTGAGTGAGAACCCAGGGCAGATGAGTCCCTGGGCAGCATGGTCTACTGGGCAGCATGGTCTACCGGCCACGGCACAGACAGGCAAATGTAGACTCAAGCCTCACACAGCCTAGGTCTGCAATGCTGGTCCCTCTGAGCCCCAGATCAGCCCCCCATCCCTAGGCAGTGCGGGAACACAAGACCATAATCCGTGCAAAACATCACTGCATTCTATCATCTTCTGAAAAACATAATATCGAATTTTCTACAACATAACTTGACCTTGATTTTAATTTAATCCAAACCAGAACCCCTTTGCTTTGCAACACCACGACAACGTTTTCTAATCTATTATTCTTTCACTAAAATCTCTTCCTTAGTGCTGGGTGTTTTGAGGAAATTCAATTATGTTTTCTTCACTGCACAGTTATGCTTATACAGGAAGCAGCCTTAATTAATCACACTACAGACATGGTCTCAGATACTCAGGTCAACACAAGCTCCTCTGTTTGCTTGTTTTTCTCCCCTTTTGGGCCTGAGGATAATTAGCACGTTGGCATTTGACAAGGCACGCTGTGACCAGGACTTGCAAGTGTCAGCTGAGGTTTTCTAGCTGTGACAGTATAAGTAAACTTTGGAGTTCAGAAACATCTTTAGAAATTTTTCCTCCTGGTCCCCAAACTAAGCGCATTGTTGAAGACAACAGTTACTGTGACAATGGACTCTCAGATTACTCGGGCATTACTGATGCTGAGACCATGGGTTCATCACGGAAAGATACATCGTGACTGGAGACTCGTGACCACATTTTTCAGAAGACCCTCCCTCAATTCCACTTAATATTCCTTTCATTTAACTTAAAACTGTAATGTGATATAACAGAGAAATGAATCTTCTAACTGGAATTCCTCAAAGAGCTAGTCCTAATTTTGAACCCAGAAAAAAAGATTAGCCTTTGGAAAATGTGTATACATACATGTATCTATAACATAGGGGATGCAGTGGTCCAAGGTGAGATACAAACTCTGAGTGTGCTGATGCAGCTTCTCAGTTCCTCCAAATTCACATAGGAATCTCTACATAAAGAGTCCTGGAAAAACTCTTGCTACTTCTCTGTGCTGAACAGATATTTCTATTTAGGATCTGAGAAGAGTATGCGAAATCAGCCACAGGTCAATGATACATAACAGTTACCTTGCATCCAAAACCACTAAGATTGAAAGCATAAAAGAACCTGCCATATCACAACCATTGCATCACTTGGTGCTGAGAGCCACAACCTACAGCTGGGATCTGGGTGTCTGTTTCCAGCGTGAGGACAGGGGAATGCCTGCTTTCCTCCTCAGCGAGTCATCGGGTCCAGCCCTGTGGCTGCCACAGGGGAGACGATGGGTGTGTATCTACTGAAGGAGGGATGGAATCACTGTACCAAATAGAGAAATAATTTGCTCTCCGTGTAAGGAAAAGAAATGTTGGCCATGCATGTTGAGACACGTGGCAGATGTAAGTGTGTTTCAAATCTCAGTGGAAATAGTTCTACAAGTTACCCTTTGCAAGTTACCAAGGCCACTCGTCTGACTGTGTGAATGAGAAGTGGAGCAGGCGCTCTGGTTGACCTACTCTCTAGTAAACCGGAACTAATTCCAGGGATGCAGGGCCAAGAGCATGTATTATGAAAAGGCCTGGGAGATGCTCACACAGTGAAACTTACGGCAACATGGGTGGATCCTTCAAGCTTGTTGTTGTTAGTTAGGTGCCATCAAGTCAGTGTCTGACTCGGAACGACCCTATGTATAACAGATGAAACACTATTGTCAGTGCTTTTCTGCTGTTCATAGGATTTTCAATGGTGGATTGAATTTTGGGAGTGGGTTGCCGGGTCTGTCTCCCAAGCCTACAGTACCTGGTGCTCTCAGGTGGTCTCCCATTTAAGTATTAATTAGGCCCAACTCTGCTAAGCTTCCGAGATCTGACAGGCTTGATGCCACAGCAATACAGCTCCAGGCCCTTTAAGCTTAGGGCCGGGTAATTAGAAAGCATAAAAACTACTGATAAATTTGCTAATCTGGCAGACACAAAGAAGGGAGCCTGGACACAACTCAGGCAAAAGAACCCAGTAGGTTTGGTGTCCTTGGAAACTACAGGTTTTAGTGGACACAACCTTAGAGAGAGAGAGAAATGTGAAGGTATGTGCGTTCCTCAAAACGTCTCACCCCACCTTGACCTTGCATGGCAAGCCGTCGCGTTCTACCTCTGTCAACGTGGTCATGGCCACAACTGACTCTCATGCCTGTTTTCTCTCCAGGCCCTGCTGCAAAAAAGAAGTACGTCAGTTATAACAACCTGGTTATCTAACCCGTTCCATTCCATGGGACCGTGGAGGAGGAAGACCCTCAGTTACTCTGTCACCCAACCTGGCATAGGGCTCTTTCAGTCCTGCCTGCCTCCCATTGCTGGGGAAGCACCCCCGGCCAGGAGGCCACCGTTAGAGGATACAAGTGTCCTAAACAGCTGCTTTACGAAATATCCTTCCTTTATCTTGGCTTAATAAGTCACTGGCATCAGCACTGCCAACTTGGCTGCACTTCTGAACCTTCCCTTCCAAAGGGAGAGTTGAGACTCAAGTCCCACCCAGGCTCTTGAGGATGAACCACCGGGAGCCGCAGGACCGCTGGGGGCTGACCTGTCTTTCTACGTATGTACTTCCAAGCTGCAAGGTTTTGAAATTTTCTGTACAGTTTGTGAGGACTTTTGCACTTTGCCATCTGATGTTGTACCTCGGGTCACTGTTTGTTTCTGAATGCCCTGTTTTCATAGAGCCCTATTTGCTCAGATGGTGGAATCTTTGGGAAAATTTTAAAACAGAATTTTAAAATGATCTCGGCAGACAAAAAAAAAATTACATACATCTTTACATGACTGTTTAGTTACGATTACAGTACCACTGCAAATCATGTTATTTTTTTTTAAGACAGAAAAAGACATTTAAAGACCAAAAACTGTGCTGAGAAAGTATTCCCCACCTATCTTTGCTATAAGATACGTTACATGAAAGAAAGCATTGGCTACTGGAATAGAAGTCTTGATCTTTGGAATGCATGCCAGTAATGTATTTTACAGTACATGTTAATAATTTATGTTCAATATTTGTATTTGTGTTCTCTTTTGTTATTTTAATTAGGGTATATGGATATTTTGCAATAATTTTAATAATTATTAAGATATTTGAAAGAAAGAATATGGATTTTTCATGTCTTGAGGTTTTGTTCATGCCCCCCATGACTGACCAGTGTGAAAAAGACTTTAAAAAAAGCATGTATGTTTTTTTACTGTTTGTAATAAGTACTTTCGTTAATCTTGCTGCTTATGTGCCAATTTAGTGGAAAAAAAAAAAGCCCTTGCTAAAAAATTCCCTCTTTCCATTCTCTTTCAATCCTGTGGTATTGTCCAAGAATGTATCAATAAAATACTTTGGTTAACTTTTTTATTTTCTGCAATAAATATTTTAGTTGTTCCTCCCCCCTTTTAGTTAGTTTACGTCCTAAGCTAGAGAACAATATGGACCACCAAACTTATGAGACTAACACGCTGGAGGTCATGACTACAGGCATATCTGAAATGCATAGCAATACTCCAAGGTCCTATATGCTCTCTTAGAAAAGCCATGATCAAAAAACCCAAGCATTTCTTCTCTTCCATAATTGAAGTTGAGACCTGACAACAATCAGACATTTCTTCAGCAAGTTACCTATCAAGAACAAGTGACAGAGGAAGGAGAAAATAAAGAAAAAAATGTTAGCTTAAACAAACAGCAGTCCTTCAAGGAAAGGACACAAGTCACTAAAAATAACTGATACCATATATTCATCTGTTTTTGCAAACAAATATGGTGGCCAGGTTGCTAAGGCAAGATTAAGAAGTGGGATTCTCAAAACTCAATAGTAGGAAATCTCTGCATGGATCCATTCACAGCAACTTGGGTGTTAGGAACACATAAGATCGTCTATTTACAGAGGTAAGTTGGCTCTTAGCACTCAGGCTGGGCCTCCAAGTCCAACATCTATTTAAATGACCCATAGTAGCTGTAACTGTCACTAATTTTCTACCTTGACTAATAAAACCCACATACTTCCCACTTCAGTGTCTGCCAAACTCTTCCTGTTGTCTCTCTGCTGCTGTGGCCTAAAATTCATTTTAATATCAGACTAAAGAAAATTTATCTCCCAGTTTCCTCTGTCCCTTAAACACACTTCAACCAGTAGGTCATGGGGAAAATGAAAATCAAAGTGAAATGAATTGTGGATCATCCATATTTTTCAAGTTGTACAGCCAAGTGAACTTGTATAAAACCTGGCTCCCTTTCCAACTAAATACCCTTGAGTAAATTACATAAAAATTCCGAATGCTCCATTTCCTCAGCCAGAAAATGATTCAACCTACAATGCACATCGTAAGGTGATGAGGGCTGAAAAAAAATATTCCTGCAAAAGATTTTGATTTGTGCCAACAAATGCTTTATCTTCAACACATGTTAGCTATTAAAACCGATTCCTGCCACAGCCTCAACATCAGGGTTAGCACAATTTGATTTTAAAATTAAGCATATAGTGCTCTAACATCCCAGTCATGGAAACCGAGTCTAAAACAGTACACAGACAAGCCAGGCTGTGTTCTGGCCATGTGGGAGAAGTAATTCTTTCACTAAGAAATTACATAAGAGCCTTTCCCAATTATTCAACTGTACAACCAAGAATGTGGAGGGGTAACAAAAGCAACTGCCTTTAGGATTAGAAAGAATTACTTCCAAAGACCTTCGCCCTCCTATTCATCCTCAGGGTAGAGCTAATTACAATCACGATAGTGATAAGAACAGAATCAAAAACTTCTACAGCATTGTATAAAAGGAATCATTAATTATATGCATTACATTCTTTACATGAGTAATGTATATTATGTACACTTTGTATATGTTAGGCAGAACCTGTTATAAAATAGCTCCTCCCTATAAGATAGTGCCTTCTTCTACCCATTATCCCCCAGTCCTCAAAAATTCCACCAAAAAAGCCCACCAAAACTTGACTTGAAATCTGCCCTGGCCCAGCAGATTTTCCTCTTCCTGCCTGTCAGAACCCTCCATGCAACTGCTTCCTACCTATCTCAATGTGACATGTCACTCACCCCTTCCCCCTCCCACCTAAAGCCCATAAAAGCCTTGCCCCTTCCTCCCCCTCATGGCTGCTCTCTCCTTTGCTAGAGACAGCCCCATCAGCTTCTCCCAATAAAGGTCTGTTGAGTTTACAGGTTTTGGGCTTCTTACCTGATAGTATCAATTTGTTTAGTTCACAAAATACAGTTCTGACCTTCTCCCACAACCTCCATCTCCCACCCAGTTGTTGGGATTAAAGTATGTCTCTACCCAGAAAGCAGATATATTAGAAAACATTATCAAGCTAGGCACAGCAGCACATGCCTGTAATCTCAGTACTTGGGAGGCTGAGGCAACAGGCTCCCAAGTTTTAGGCCAGCCTGGGAAACAGAGTTCCAAGCTAGTAAGACCCTATCTCAAAATAAACAATAAAATAAAAAATGAAAGAGAGAAAGAGAAAACATAAAACATTATCACTACAGTGCTATCACCTGGATCTGGTATGCCCCCAAAGGCTAACTTCTTCTTATAGGATGATTCTCCAGTTTGAAGCTTTGGGGAAGTGGGGAAACTGAAGAGGTAGGTCCTACTGAGTGGTATGTAGGCCACTGGGATGGGTACTAGAAGGCGACTGTGGGACTAACTGTAGGACTCTGGTCTCTTCCTTTATTTTCCCACTCTGGCCCTGAGGTGAGCAGTTTTTCTCCGGCACATGCTCCTGATGGGTTTCCTTGCTATAGGACGGAAATAGCAGGGCCAACTAATCATGGATTACATCCTATAAAGCTGTAAACCAAAATAAACTTTCACTCTGTCAGGTGATGACCTCGGCTATTTTTTCACAGTGATAGGAAGCTGAGTAACACAACCAGGCAGCATAGTAGACGTCCACCACCGTGCAGCCACATGGGTCTCCTTGCCCTTTCCAACCACACCCCGAATTTCCTGGCCCGTGAGTGCTACAACAGACAGTGGAAGGACACTTAATCAAAAAAGGTTTTGAGCACTGACAATATATCAGGTGCCATTACAGGTTCTTGGAGAGAGGGGAGTAGGCAAGAGGCCAAATCTCCTGCCCTAGAGGAGTCACCATGCTAGAGGATGTGTCTGCAGACACGCTACTTGTGTCCACAGATGATTCACTGCGGAAGCCCCACGAGAGCCGGACCGTCTTCGTGCGCTTCTTCTGATCCTTCATGGCCCCTCACTTCAACTTAGCCAGTCTGGGTGTGCCAATGCCTCCTTTTGTTTGCTACTTTATACTTTACTGTCCTGTGGGCTCTAAGAGGACCTGGAGCTCCCAGCAGGCGCATCCTTGGCTGTCCACACACCTGGATCCAGAGCTGAGAAAGGGCTTCGCCTCTCCAGTGCATGAAACTCCTAACTACAACAAAGAGGAATAGTGCTTTCCCAGGAAGCCATTATCCTGAGTCAGCCAGCCAGCCAGCGGCATCCACGGTGAGAGTAACTGACATTATTTTCTTTTACCTTCTCCTGAAAAACAGGTAGACATTGAGCTGGATGGGGACAGAGTCCATCTTTGGGCGTCCTGGCAGAGGAAGTTTATTAGGAAGAGAAATGGAGCCAGGAGTGTAGTGGGCCCTGAGCCGAGTGGGCAGAGCTGCCTGTGATCCTGTCCAGACATTAGGAACACAGAGGTGATAGAGACAAAAATTAATTGACTACTTGCTGTGTACTTGGCCATGCCAAGCAATTCAGACACTCCTCCATGCTTAGTCCTAAAAACAGTTCCGTGTGGGTGTGTGGGTGTAGACATGCATGTGTGCATGCACTCACATGTGTGTGGGGGGGCTGATATCATTTTAAAGAGTGCAAGGAAGAGGAGAATGGCTGAGTAATATCCCCAATGTCATGCAGTTGATAAAGGCCAGGGCTGAGATTTGGACTCCTATCTCATGGACTCTGGACTATACACTATTAATCACTAAGTTAAAATTTCCACAACATGATTTCTTTTCTTTTTTTTTTTTTGTGCTGAGGATTGAACCCAGGGCCACGTGCATGCTTAGCATGCGGTAGAGTACACTCCACTAAGCTACACCCCTAGTTCCAGAACATGATTTATTTCCCCAGGAAATAATGACAATATATAATCATAATATCACAATATAAAATAAATCACAATACATAAAATATATGAAATATGTAAAGCAAATCCCTAACTAGAATGAAATATAGTGTCCTTTTTTCTTTTGGGTACATGGGGTTGAACCTAGATCCTCACTCATCCTTTGTAAATGCTCTGCCACTGAGCTGCACCCCCAACCCATTTTTGATTATTTTATTTTGAGTCAGGGTCTCACTAAGTTATGTAAGCTGGCTCTGGCCTTGAACCTTTGATCCTCCTGCCTCTGCCTCCCAAGTCACTGGGATTATAGGCATCTGCCACCACGCCTGGCTGAAATAGAAATTTCAAGGGCAGTATGTATGTGGACAGTACTATAATAATCATTATTAAGATTGACTATTAAATGGCATTGAAAGTGATTCAGAAGAATGGATGTCACAGAGAAATGCTCAGTTATTTTCAAAATTATCTCAGCTACAGAAATACACATATACATGCCAAGAAAAATCTTGAAAGAAATATACAAAATGAATTATCCAATTGTAAGGTATTATTTACTCTTCCTACGTCTCCCCTTTTATTTCCTGTTCCCTTTGCAGTGAGGATGCGCCTTATTCATACTCAGGGTGAAAAGTCAGTTTTCAAGTCACCCTTTGTATTTCTGCTGCGATGGCCACCAACACAGCGTGCTGGCTTCCCAAACGAAAGCATCCCTGGACACGGACTCCAGAGCAGCTCTTCTGGACCCTGCAGGTTTACAACAACTGCCTAGGGACTTCAAAACGCTCAGCCACAGGACACACTGCAAACTAAAGCAGAAACTTTGGGGGAAGACCTAGACTGTGTTATATTCTTTACCTTCCCCAGAGCATATCCTTGAGAGAAATATGGACACTAGGGATTAAGACTAGAATAGAGGCTTGTCATCAGAAACAAGAGCCACCCCTACTCATCATGGTTCTACTCCCACCCATGCCCAGCTCTTCATCATGTGCAGGGTACAGTGAGAAGTTTGCAATCTGTAACTGGGAGGGGACCCTCACCACAACCTGACCATGCTGATCTCAGATATCCCATCTGTACAACTGGGAGAAATAAATCTCTTTGTTTATAAGCCATCCAGCTTGTGGCATTTTGTTATAGCAACCTGAGCTGTACTGTGTGTGTGTGTGTGTGTGTGTGCGTGCGTGAATGCACGTGTGTGTGTGTGTGTGTGCATGTAGGGACACTGGTACTTCAGTGTACTTATGTAAGATATATGCACACATGTAAATAAAATACTAGGAATATACTATGACTTAATCCTCTAAAATTAGGAAGATAAAAGACAAGCCAAAAGAAAGAAAAAACAGACACTTCACAAAGGAGAAAATTATATGCTAATAAATGCATGAAGAAACACAGGGAACTAATAAACATGTACTTGACTTCACTGGTAATCAGGGGAAAGTAACTGAAGACCACAGTCTGAGCACATTTTGTACCACACCTCATTCAACTGGTGATACTGAGAAGAAATGAGTGAAAGGGATTTCATGTACTGATCATCCAAGAGTTAACTGAGTCCACCACGGAACAAAAAAATTCCACTGCATAAAGTTGACTCCTCCCATTCCCTAAGGCCCAGAATTAATTTTACTGATGGGCAGTGACTCAAGGGGCAATTTTTCTTACGTGCTCCAGGAGCCAAACATGAAGGTATTTGTAGTAGGGCTGTTCATGGTGACAAAGCCCTGGGACAGCCCAAAGTTCACTGCTGGCAAAGTGGAGAAGCACGCCCCAAGACAGCCATACACTGGGATATTATGCAGAAGTGACAGCAAAGGAACCTCTGGGACAAATTTTAGTGACATAATATTGGGTGAAAAAACGAAGTCCCCAAAGACTATTGATAAAATTAAGGGCCGCATTTACCTCTGAGGGAAAATGAGAGGCAGGATAAGGAAGAAGTACCCAGATAGATGTGAATCACTGATACTCTTTAGCTCTAGGTATAGCTCTAGGTTAGTAATAATTGGAATGTGGAATGTACCTAGTGGAAAATTAGAAATCATCAAAAAGGAAATGGAGAACACACACACCAACATTCTTGGCATCAAGGAACTAAAATAGACTGGCATGGGGTACTGTGAATCAGTTAATCATATGGCCTACTATGCCAGGAATGACAGAAATGGGGATGTATTCATCATCAAAAAGGCCACCTCAAGATCTGTCCTGAAGTACAATGCTGTCAATGATAGAATAGTATCCATATGCCTACAAGGAAAGCTAGTTAATATGAATATTATTCAAAATTATGCACCCACTACTAAAGCCATAAATGAAGATAAGGGAGTATTTACCAACTTCTACCATCAGAAATAGATTGAACATGCAATCAGGATGTACTGAAAATTACTGGTGACTAGAACACAACCTGGCAACCCACTCCCAAAAAAATCAATTGGCCATTGAAAACCCTATGAACAGCAGAGAAGCACTGACAATAGTGTTTCCCCTGTTGTATGTAGGGTTGCTATGAGTCAGATACCGACTCGATGGCACCTAACAACAACGACAACAGAATGCAAAAGTTAGAAACAAACATGGCAGCTCAGTAGTTGGAAAATATGGCCTTAGTGACAGAGACGACGCTCGAGATCATAACTCTGTCAGACCAATGACCTTTTCATTATAAATACATTTTGTCACCAACATAAATGGTGACTATATACATGGATTTCACCAGATGGAACATACAAGAGCCAAATTGACTACATTTTTTAAAATACACAATAGAAAAGCTCAATATAAAATGTCAGAACAAGACCAAGTGCTGACTATGGATCAGACCATCAAGAGCTCATACGCAGGTTCAAACTGAAACTAAAAAAATTAGAACAAGTGTATGAGAACCAAGGTTGTCCTTGCGTATATCCCACGTGAGTACACAAAGTGTACTTTGTATATGTAACATACATGGACACACACAAAATTCCACAAACTATATCAAAGAGGCCTGCATTTAGTGACAAGTAACAGAAAACTAAAGTAAAATAGAGCTGGGTGCAGTGGCGCACGACTGTAATCCCAGCAGCTCGAGAGGTGGAAGGCAGAGGCAGAGGCAGAGGCAGAGGCAGAGGCAGGAGGATCTCAAGTTCAAGACCAGAGGTAGTCTGTATAACTTAGTGAGACCCTGTCTCAAAAAGTAAAAATAAAATGGGCTGGGGGGTGCAGCTCCGTGGTCCAGCACTTACAAGGGATGCAAGAGCGAGGCCCGGGGTTCAACCCCCAGTACAGTAAAAAGAAAAAAAAAAGAAAAAAGAAAATTAAAGTAAAATACAGGAAATTATTTTTCTTTAGAAGCAAGACAGAGTCTGTAGGCCAAGAGTCGAGGTCAAGGATGATCTTAAGAATTTGGGTTTTCTTCTCCCATTTTGCTCTCTTGATGCCCTATGCCTTTCCATCCTCACATTCATATACCAGCTGCTGCCCTCCTAGACATCACACCCATGTGCTGAGCAATAATAATAAAAAGCCTCCAGACCTCTTCTGGAGGTCTTTTATTCAAGAAAAGAGACCTTTCTCTCAAAGATCTCACATACGATTGGCCCCAGGCCTGCCGCCTTGCCCCTCGGAAGGGCAGCTGCTTCTGAGTATCAAGAACAGAAGGCTGGTGGAGCTCCGTCTCGGCTGGGAAAAGGCTCCCTCAAACTAACGTCCCAGGAGATGTCATATCGCTCTTCTTACTTCTGGAAACTTCTAGACTACTATGTAGTAGCTCCCGCAACCACTAACACTAAGAAGACACACTGAGGAGATCCCCAAATAACTCATGGGGTCCTAGAAAACCTGCCTTAAATGCTCAAAGTGGGCATCGAGAGAGGCTCACACATGGCCCGGGTGGGAGACGCACTCACTGAGGACCGCCGAGGACAGGCTGGCACGCTGTCCTCCGCACAGCGCTCTTCACGAGGCGGCTTCCATGGATACCATCCCTGGAGCTGCTTAACTAAAATGCACGACAGGAAAGCACCAGGCTGGCACGGACCCCTCCGATCCGTTTTGCACAGATCATTAGGCAGCCTCAGAAGCCCGTCTGCTCTCTGGGCAGCAGCAACTCTGCCCACATTTGCGCCCATCCTGGGCTATATTTGAAGTAAAATCGTCCATTCAGCTTCTGCTGCTGCTGGCACACAAGGAATCACAATGACAGTCAGTTTCAGGCTGCGGTCTCTGTGCCAAACTGTCTTGGAACAGATCCATGCACGGGGCTAAATCTGCTCCTCCCTGCTTTGGTTACCCTCAACTTCCTCACACCAAAATTAAAATTGTAGCCATAAATCCGACGCTATGTTCCCATCCAAAATGGAGGGCGAATTAGTCATAATACAATAATGGAAATGCATTTTTCCATCACCCAGCTGCCTATACCTTATCAGTCTTCACAGGGATTGAAAAGACTGTGCCAATTTTTTTGTTTGTTTTACTAATGTGAGCCCTGTATTCTCATTGGTTAATTGCCTTAGAGACTTTGCCAGTCCTTCAGAATTAAACAGGGAAGACAGGCAACCATTTCCCCAGGGCAGCCCACCCTGCAAACTGCTAAAGTACTATGAAAATATGAAGGAATCATGATGCTCATGTGTCTCTCTTGTCAAACTCGATGCCTGGGTACAACCATGCTGTGTACTCCAAGCTGAATGTGGTGAACACGCAGTGTGACTCAGCCTGGGTAATGGTGACAGGAGGAAGCGGGGCAAGTCACCACGCTGTGCCCTCCCTGTGCATGCTGGACCCTGCCAACAGTCTCTCCCTTCTACCTTCCATGCTTCTTTTAAGCAGAGAGGTGGCAAAGCAAAAGGATCCACCTCCCAGATGCCTGTGCAGCTGAGATTCCCAGTGCAAACTGGTTTCCAATGTTTGAAAGCACACATGTGAGCCTCAGATAGTAAAGTGCAGTGGATAATGAAGAATACCGTGGGCTGGAGGCGCAGCTCAGTGGCAGGGCACCTGCCTAACACGCACAAGGCCCTGGGTTTGATCCTCAGCCCTGTAAAATATTATCAGAAATTACTTAACTGGAAGGTGGCAAGAAAAGGTAGGAAGGAAAAAACATAAAAGTGTAGGACACAAAGAAAATAATGAGTAAGATGGTTGGTTGAAACCTAGGTAAACCAGGAACTTTGGTAAATATAAATGAGTTAGATGCGCCAAATGACAAACACAGCCTGTATATCTGACATTAATACAAACAGAAAATGATATACCTTTGAAGCCAACCAAAGCATAACCACACTTACATGTACGGGTTCCTTTTGGCCTGATATGGGGATGTGTCACAATTATCATAGAAATAGAAAATAGATTTCATCAGCTCACCTTGCCTTTTTTTCATACAACAATATCATAGAATTGTGCAGCTTTTCTCAATACCCATTCTTCTCTTTCTAGGTGCCAAGAGCCAGTCTTAAAGTTGCAGAAGCTGCCCACTCCTGGCAGCTTCATTCCTGCATCCTAGTTATTATAGGCAAGAGATCCGAGAAACTCCTAAGTCCAATGGTGGCTCCACAGACAGCAGAAAGATGGTTCCTCACTGTCCTGGGACCAGGGACCAATCTAGCTTTGCCAGAGGGATGCTCACTCTTTAAGCAACAGAGCCTATATTTTCACCATCAAATTTTTTACAGCTCTTCTCAGATCTGGGAAGCTGCCCATGGAAGGGAAGGCCCTCTTCCCTACTGTCAGGGATTTTAAAAATCTACCCCATAGCTAGGGTCTCTCATGTCAGCCTGAGGGACTGACCCCTAGTTGACCCCAGGGCCACATCTCATTCACTCACACCTACTCCTCCCATCAAGTGAGTAAAGATGGTGCCTGACCAGCCTGGCCTGCCTCAACTATCTTAATCCTGATTGGCTATCCTTGGCATTTTTGTTAGATAACTGTCCCTACCTGGCAGGTATGAAAGTTTACCTGCTGTACCTGTCAGGTGTGTGCCCTGATTGGCTAATTCCAGCACATGCCCCCCTCCAGGACCCTATATAAGCAGGGCTCCTGGAGCCCCTTCATCCTACCACTTCTCTCTGTCCCTCAATTGCTACCTGGACCCCATCACCTCAACCAGCGCTCCCTACTCCAGGGGACTCTTCAAGCAAGCCGACGCATTAAGACCAGGGGCCCCGAAGGGCCAAAGTCTACAATCAAGCCATGAAGAGCCTCCCAATTCCTCTCATCCCTGGGAAGGGGGGAGGCAGAGAAGGCGAGCTGCGAGAGTCAAGACCAACTGACCTCCAGCCCAGTGGAACACCGGCTGCCGTAGCTGTGCCTTTAAGGCTGAGCTGTTCCAGCACTCAGCCTGCAGCATGGAATGCTGCAGGCTTAGAGCCAACACTTATAGCACTTGCTTAGGGGTTTCTTGCTTGTTGCACCCCACTTGGGGAGTAACCCAGTAAACCTTCTTTTCCTGTTTTACCATTGAAGGTCTCCCAAGGTCCTTCATTGGCGCCACCAGCCATAACACCAACTGGTCCAGTGGGTCCCTGGTACCCATGTAGTGTCTGGGCAAGGCTCTGACCTCTGCCTGGCCTGAGCTGAACTCCGACACCCTACACTTCATCAGCTCAAGGGGAGGGATGTGTTCCTGGGCACAGTGGAGAACCTCTCCTCTTGCTCATCACCTGAGTTTGTAAGCACTTAAATCCCTGGATTAAATCTCTTCCTGTTAAAATACCTAGAGAGAATTCTGTACCAAAGCCAGACTGACATACCCCAAAAAAGCCATTTTTTCTGTCTAGGCCACAAGTTCTCTTTGTTCTAATCATCTAATCAAAGAACTTTGCATTTTTGCTTCTAGGAAACTGAACATTAACTAGGTGGCCCTTGATTTAGGATGGGGTTGTGTGCTGATTAACATATCACAAGTTGAAAGTACCCTAAACCAAAGAGAAAATGCACTTGGTTCACCTAGCATATCAAACAGCCTAGCTTAGCAACACAGAACATGGGAGTGCATTACTTGTCTCACCTATGACCTCAGGCTGACTGGGAGCAGAGGTTCACTGCCTCTGTCCAGCACTGCTGGGTACAATCCACCACAGGCTGGTGGCCCAGGAAAAGACCTAGATTCAAAATACAGTTTCTGCTGAAGGCTCATTACTTCTGTGCCATCACAAAGTTAAAGAGTCATAAGCAGAATCATCCTACACTGGGGATCATCTTTATTTGGCCATGCTTTGTTTACTTCAGGGGCTCCTTTCCATTTCTTGTCATGTCAACTCACTCCATCATTCTAATCCAAAGTACTACAACACCTTCCCTTGGGAACTGTGCTAGGAAGAAGCTGCAAAGGCCATATTTTTAAGGCAAGGAGAAGGGATTTTCTTGTAACAGAACCCTGCCATTTTCTACTCCATTACTATGTTCACCACTCCAACCCCAGGGGTCTTCCTATGATGGCGCTGTCTTTAGGCACTATGAAGGGGAATATTAGCGATAATGATAAAACTTGAACATGTCATCACAGAATCACCATAGTACAAACAGGATATCAGCCACTGAGAAATCTTAGGCAGTATGCTCTTCATCCCATGTTTCACCTGGAAAGAAGGGGGGAGTCTGGACACACATGCCTCCAATGAATAGCACCTAGGTCACATCAATCTGGCTCTTTCCATGGAGTAAGTCCAGGTACCACGAAGTTTATTTCCACCAAGTGTCTACCACAA
>VMDO01000847.1:0-122827 GCA_007922755.1 Pedetes capensis
AAAAAAAAAAAAAAAAAAAAAAAAAAAAAAAAAAAAAAAAAAAAGGCTTCCTGGGACTGCGCCCACCCAGACCTTATTCCACATCCAGGAGACCCGGCAGAGCGGCGACCAAGACCCATTAACTCCCTGGCCAGGAGCAGCAGGGACCTTCCTCACAGAGCCTAGCTGAGGCGCAGGCACCGAGGACAGCGGCCCCCGGGACAGCTTAGAAGAGCGACTGTGGCCCCAAACCCACACTCACCTGCCTGAAAGCTTCTTTCCAGGGCGGCGAGCCCACCTGTTTATACAGCGAACGGCGCGGGGACCCGGAGGGATCCGCCATTTCTCCGCTAGAGGCGCCGTCAAAAGCCCCGCCCCTAGGGCGCGCACAGGAGCCTGGGAGTTGTAGTTTCCTGGCGCTGATCCCGCTTGGGTCGCGAGGAATTCTGGGAAGTGGTGTTTTACCAGCCAGTCCCACGCGGAGACCGGCGTGGGAAATCCAGGGATGGGTGGATGAAGCAGTGACGTTTGTTAAGTCGACCCAGCCTGGATGGAGGGTAGGGTAAACCTTGAGGGAAAGTTCTGGATGTCTGGGTTTACTCTCGTGGCTGTTCAATCCTCCCGCCCACTTTGGCTTCAGAATAAAGGCTGGGCCGGGAACTGGCTTTTCTCTGGCGACAGCCCGCCTGATGGGCTAGCTCCCTCCGCCCCGCCCCTAGGGCGCGCATAGGACCCTGGGAGTTGTAGTTTTCTGGCGCTGATCGCGCTTGGGTCGCGAGGAATTCTGGGAAGTGGTGTCTCACTGGCCAGTCCCACGCGGAGACCGACGTGGGAAATCCAGGGATGGGTGGATGAAGCAGTGACATTTGTTAAGTCGACCCAGCCTGGGTGGAGGATAGGGTAAACCTTGAGGGAAAGTTCTGGATGTCTGGGTTTACTCTCGTGGGTGTTCAATCCTCCCGCCCACTTTGGCTCCAAAATAAAGGCCAGGCCGGGAATTGGCTTTTCTCGGGCCATGGCCAGCCTGATAGGCTAGCTCCCTCCGCCCCGCCCCTAGCAGTAACGGCATGCTTCCGGGGCTTCTGCTCGGCGATTGGCTGAAGCCGTTACCTGCCGCCCGCGATTGGCTGCGCTCGGCGGCGGGCTGAGCAACCGGAAGGGGAGGAGCCATTGGGCCAAGATGGCGGCCGCCGAGGGGGCCGCGGGGGATGGCGAGCTGTGGCAGACCTGGCTTCCTAACCACGTCGTATTCTTGCGGCTTCGGGAGGGACTGAAAAACCGGAGTCCGTCAGAAGCCGACAAACCAGCGTCTTCATCGCTGCCCTCGTCGCCGCCTTCGCCGCCGCAGTCGCTGACGAAAAACCAGGTCTTCGGCCTTGGCGGAGAGCTCTTCCTGTGGGCCGGAGAGGACAGCTCCTTCTTGGTGGTTCGCCTGCGGGGCCTCAGCGGCGGCGAGGAGCCCTCCCTTTCCCAGTACCAGGTACGGCCGGGCCATCGGGGAAGTGACCCTCCGATCACAAAGAGCGAGTTCCGATCACTTCCCTCCATCTAGGAAGGGATCGGAACTCGTTCTCGTGTTTCCTCCTTCTCTTGGCTGTGTCTCATCTTCTGGCGGGTGCGCTGTTCGGGCGTAAGCAGAAGTCTTGTTGGAGTGGAAGAGTCTTCCTTCCCTCGCATTTTTAGCAATTTTGAAAATTGCTGGAGACCAGAGGCAGTCTGCGAAACTTAGCGAGACCTGTCTCAAAAGTAAAAAAGTGGGCTGGGGGTGCAGCTCAGTGGTCCAGCACTTGCAGAGCATGCAGGTGTGAGGCCTTGTGTTCAACCCCCAGTACCGCAAATAAAGAAAGAAAGAAAGATTTAAAAAAAAATAAAGAAAGAAAAGAAAAAGAAAAATTACTGGCAGCTAGTAGTATCGAATGGGAGAAGGATGTGACAATCCACTCCCAAGGCAGTCCGGAAACAGCCATTGAAAACCCTATAAGGGTCGCTATGAGTCAAACACGACTCAGCTGCACCTAACAACAGTAGTATAGAGGCGCGGGATGCTGCATCTAAACATCCTACCATGCAGTCCTCTACAACAAAGAATAATCTCCCCCGAAGTGCCAATCCCTCCCCAACATATTTATTGACTCGGGCAGTGCCCGGGACTCACAGGAACTCACGCTGTCCACGTGCTTGTCTCCTGGGTGTCTGGGAGCAAGGAAGAGGACCGTGGGATAATCAGTAAATATCAGTGATGAGTACCCGCTCTGAGGAAAAAGCAGGATAAAGGGGATGACGTGTGGACGGAGTTGCTTTCTTTTAGTGAGTTGTTCAAAAGAAACATTTCATCATTTTTCACCCCCTTTTAGAAAATTCGGCCATCCCCAGGGGTGGAAGGGCTTTTCGCTTGTTTTGATAACCCAGTGGCATGTGAAAGTGGATGTGATCAGAAAGTATTACAGATTTGGCGTGGTCGACATTGCTTCACGGAAATGTTCATTTGTAATACATTGAACCTCTTGTTTCGAAGATTAAAAAATAAACGTGGCAGTCATTTTAATGTATGGCATCTGTTGTGTGCCCTGGACCAATTCGTATTGAGAAGAGATTGGATTTTAACAAGATGTAACCAGTGCTTCCGCAGTTTTGAACTAGGTCAAAATTTACATCTAT
Source organism: Pedetes capensis (assembly GCA_007922755.1). NCBI lineage: Eukaryota > Metazoa > Chordata > Mammalia > Rodentia > Pedetidae > Pedetes > Pedetes capensis. Next base: position 2,638 of record VMDO01000847.1, read on the forward strand.
TTCCTGGAAAATTTCGGTTAAGGATAATTGTCAGGCCTGGCACAGGGGCTCATCCAGCCTGTCTTCCCAGCAGCTGGGGGGTGGGGGGCGGTACGCAGATGTAGGAAGATGGCAGGTTTGAGGCCAGTGGCAGTCTGCATAATTTAACGAAATCCTGTCTCAAGATAAAAAGTAAAAAATGGACTGAGGGTGCAGCTCAGTGGTCGAGCACTTGCAGAGCATGTGTAAAGCCCTGGTTCAACTCCAAAGTACTGAAGAAAAAAAATAACAATAATTGTCAGGTGTTGAACACACAAGATTTCTCTTACTTTTTTTGTTGTTTTGTTTTGTGTTGTTGAGGCAGGGTCTTGCTTTGTAGCTCAGGCTGTCCTGGAACTCACAATCCTCCTGCCTCAGCCTCCTGTGTGCACCATCACTCACTGGCCTTTTGTTTTGTTTTGTTTTGCTTTGCTTTAAGACCTGGGATCTCACTGGGCTGGGGTTTAGCTCAGTTGGTAGAGTACTTGCTCTGTGCTCTCTGAGGCCATGAGTTTGATAGCTAGCACCACAAAAATGGGAGAAGAACCTGGCAGCCCACTGCCAAAACAATCCCCAAACAATCTATCATTGAAAACTCTATGACTAGCAGAGAAGCACTGACATAGCGCCAGGTGTGACACAGTGTTGGGTAGTGTTTCATTGCTTATGAGTCATGTCCCTATGAGTGAGACACGACTTGATGGCCACTAACAACAGAAAAAGAATCTCACTCCTGGACTCAAGCAATCCTCCTGCCTCAACCTCCCCAGTAGCTGGAACTACAAGTGTACACCATCATGCCTGATTCCAGCACACAGTATTCTAATAGGATTCTACACTGCTATGTAGTGTCCAACACAGTAATATTTTAATTATTTAGAATTACTACTGGTGGATGTGGTGGCACAAGCTTGTAATCCCAGCACTCAGAAGGCCAAGATAGGAGGAGGTAGTCTCATAGTTCCAGGACAGCCTGGGCTAAAGAAGGAGACACTGTCTCAGAAAAAATCAATGAATAAAATATTTATTGTCTTTCTTCTTCTTTTTTTGAAACAAGGTCTCACTGTGCAGCCTAAGCTGGTTTCAAAATTGTTATCCTCCTGCCTCAGCCTTCTGAATGATGAGATTACAGGCATGTGCCACCAGTTATTTTTCTTGACTGTAAACATCAAGTCAGGGGCTGTGTCTGCCTTACTCGTTTTTGTATGTCCAGTGCTTTATAGTGTGCCTAGAATATATAAATTCTCAATAAATTTGGTATCTTCATAACCTTCAGTCCTCCAGAATCTCAGAACTCAGAGATTGGAAAGAAAGCAGCAATTATGAGCCGGGCACGGTGGTGCACACTTGTAATCACAGTAGCTCTGGAGGTGGTGGCAGAAGAATCACAAGTTCAAGCCCAGAGGCACCCTGTGTAACTTAGTGAGACCCTGTCTCAAGATGAAAATTAAAAAGGGGCTGGGGATACATCTCAGTGATAGAGAGCTTGTAAAGTATGTACAAGACCTTGGACTCAGCCACCCCCCCCCCCCCAGTTCTAAAAAGAAAAAAAAAAAAGACATGAATTATAACTTTGAATTTTTTTAAAGGCATGAGTAGTTACTTTAAAAACAACAGCAATAAAACCTAAATACTGTGATTATCACAAATGTACTACTGTGTGTAGTACATTCAAGAGGCTGAGGCAGAGGAGCTGGACTTCATGGCCAGCACAAGGTACATAGTGAGACCCTGTCTCAAAAACACCAAAGAGGAGTGTGGGGGGGGGATTAAATATAGTAGTATCTATCTAAGCAGGTTTGAACATCTGATGCATTTTATATAACATTTCATTCTAAATGATTAAAGATATTTCATATCAGTTAACTGCTCAAGGATTATTACTTATCTGGGATACTTTGTTGTCCTGTATCTATAGAAAACTAAAGCATGACTATGGTTTCAAGTAAGTGCCACATATATTTATAATAAGATTAACTGTTTTGACCAGTTTTCTTTAATTTTCAGAGATTACTTTGCATAAATCCCCCCCTGTTTGAAGTTTATCAAGTCTTGCTAAGTCCAACACAACAGCATGTAGCGCTTATAGGAATAAAAGGACTTATGGTATTAGAATTACCGAAAAGATGGGGGAAGAATTCTGAATTTGAAGGTGGAAAAGCAACAGTGAATTGTAGGTAAGTTGTTTTTCTGTCGTGCTTATATATGTAGTTTGTAACACATACCAAAAATTGCTCATGATCAGGAGTTCTTAAAGTTTCGTGTTTAGCATGCTGCTGTTGAAACATTAGACCATCCTGCATGGTCTGCAGACTGGCTTCTTGAGATATTAATGTGTATAGTGTATGTGTGAATATGTTCTTATTCTGCCTAAATTATCACACGACTGTCCCCTTGGAAGTTAGGCTGTTCTTTCAGTTTGATAGGAATAAGATTTTTCAAAAGCAGTTATTGTCTAGGAGATAGAATTTTACTACAAAGTTTGTTGTTGTTGTTGTTGTTGTTAGGTGCCGTCGAGTCGGTATCCAACTCATAGCGACCCTCTGTTCAACAGGGGAAACACTATTGTCAGTGCTTCTCTGCTGTTCATAGGGTTTCCAATGGCAGATTGATTTTTGGGAGGGGGTTGCCAGGTCCTTCTCCCAAGCCTACAGCTTCTGGTGTTCCCAGGCAGTCTCCCATCCAGGTACTAACCAGGCCCAACCCTGCTTAGCTTCCGAGATCTGACGGGATCGCATGCCACAGGGCTACCACTGCAGGCTACTACGAAGTTTATCTAGCTTTTATTTTATTACTGACTAATTAATTGATTGAGATAGGATCTCACTGTGTAGCCCATGCTTGCCTCAAACTCATGATCCTCCTCCCTCACCCTTCTTCATGTGGGGATTACAGTGATGTTATGCTTTTGGCTTTATTTTTATATAATTTCTTTTTCAGCAAACCCAGGGAAATGAGGATCTGAAAGATGTACTGAAAAGAATATAAGCTAGAATCCCAGCTCTATAATACGGAGTTCATTCAAACTGTTTAACATTTTTCTAGATATCTTTCCTGATTTTCAAAATAATCATGATAGTATCTGCTCTTGTAGATTCCTTACACAATTAGTGAAAAGATCAAATAAGATGCTGTATCAGAAAACACTTATATTAGCTAGCATGAGCAAGGCCCTGAGTTCAGCTCCCAGTACTGCAAAAAAGAGAAAAAAAAGAAGAAAAAAGAAAAACACTTGTAAAGAACTGTATAAAATAAGCTATAATTTAGAAAATATTTTCGCCTTGTTTCTTTGATACTGGTTGAATAAGTTCTTTGAATGCTCTCTCAGCAAGATTTAAGAGAAGGACATTTGAAGGGAAGAAAAGCAATAAGTACTAAGATAGGTTTTCCTTTAGAAGGTTTTTCAAGTTTCACACATGTTTTGGAAAATTATCATCTTTATTTTAGTACTACTCCCATTGCTGAGAGATTTTTCACGAGTTCTACCTCTCTGACACTAAAGCACGCTGCCTGGTATCCAAGTGAAGTGCTGGACCCCCACATAGTGCTGTTAACGTCAGACAATGTAATACGGTAAGTTTCACTTTTACCTCTCTTGCACCTTTTGTGAGTGGCAAGGCCGCGTTCCTTTCACTGATGAATAGCTCACGGTGGTAGTAAATACGGCACTAGACGTTGGAATGCTTTTATGGCTGTTGTAACCCACTCCGCATTATACGAATCGCATGACTGCCTTAATTTACGTGGCTTAAATGCCACTATTCCTTCTCAGAGCTGGGGTTTAGCTCAGCTGGTAGAGCGCTGCGCTGCAGTCTCTGAGGCCCTGAGTTCAATTCCCAGCACTGCAAAAATGGGAGAAGGACGTGGCAATCCACTCCCAAGGCAATTCCGAAACTGCCACTGAAAACCCTTTGAGGGTCGCTATGAGTCGGATACCAACTCGATGGCACCTAACAACAACAACAACGACAACAACATTCCTTCTCAACTAGTCTTCCTGCCTCCAGCTTCTCCTTTGTTGTTGTTGTTGTTAGGCGCCATAGGTTCCAACTCAGCAACCCTCATAGGGTTTTCAGTGGATGATTGTTTTTGGGAGTGGGTCAGGAGTGGGCTGACGTGTCTTCCCATTTTTGCAGTGCTGGGGATTGAACCCAGGGCCTCAGCGTCAAGCGGCACTCTACCAACTGAGCTAAACCCCAGTCTCTCCTATAGGAACTGTTAGAACCACCTTGCCCAAACTGTCTTTACGGTATCACTCTTTGGGTGATAGTGTAGCATAGATGGAAGACTTCAAGTAGAAAATCAAACATTTGAATTCTCGCTCCAAAGCCACTTCTGTTATCTTTGAAATCTTGAATTTCTTTTGAGGGGCAGAGGGTCTCAGTTTACAATCTTTAAAAAGAGCAGGTTTGACTGGGAGGTGGAGACAGGAGGATCACAAGTTCGAGACCAGAGGCAATCTGAGTAACTTAATGAGACCCTGTCTCAAAAAAGTAAAAAAAAATAATAATAATAATGGGCTGAGGGTGCAGCTCAGTGGTCCAGCACTTGCAGAGCATGCAAGCACGAGGCCCTGGGTTCAACCCCTGGTACCAGGAAAAAAAAAAAAAAAACAGCAGGCTGGTTGTGGTAGCACAGTCCTCTAATCCCAATGACTTGGGAGGTAGAAGCAGGAGGATCATGAGTTCCAGGTCAGGGGTAACCTGCATAACTTAGGGGGACCCTGACTAAAAAAAATGGAAAATGAGCTAGAGGCGCAGCCCAGTGGTAGAGCACTTGCAAAGTATGTACAAGGTCCTTGGTTCAACCTCCAAATATATATATACATATATTTGTATGTATTGAATGTGTATATTTTATTGATAATGGAATAAACCAATTTTAAAAGTTCTTAGTGGGAAAAGACAAAATAAGTAATTTGGTAAAGACTTTATATGGAACATTAGATTTCTAATAAGAATTTTACTGAGTTCTTGAAAATTATTTCTCCTTTAACAGTAGCTGTATGTGCTGTGAAGTATGTTACTTTAAAACAATTTTGGTAAAAAGTCATTTCAGTTTTATGCTTCCTCTTGAGAAGACAGGGATGACGTGATAGTAGGTCTTCATATAATGAAACATGTACAGATTGCACGCTAAATGTTCCTCTGCTGGGAATCTGTTATGTGAAGAAGAGTAAGATTTGGTTCCTTCTTTGGTGGGATTTTGTGTCAGATACACCAAGACAAATGGGTGGGATTGAAGGGAAGCTGGCAATCTTAGGGACAGTGGTGAGATGACAAGCCAAGGACAGTAGGGCTAAGAGTTCAGGACAGAAAACATGTAGAATAAGCTACCAAGTAATTTTGATAAGGGAATTGGGGGTGTAACTCTGGTAGATCACTTGCCTAGCATGCTTATGGCCCTGAGTTCGATCCCTAGCACTGTACAAAAAAAAAAAGGAATCTGGTAAGGATAGAGAACATCTCTTCAGGTCCCAGTGAATCCTTCCCTCTTACATAGTTAAAGAACAAAGGAAGTAGGCTACTTCGTCAGTATCAGCAAGATCTTTGTCGAAGAAATGGTTCAATGACCAGTAGAAAAATTCTTTCTTTCTTTTTTTTTGGGGGGGGGGGGCCCACTGGGGGTTGAACCCAGGACCTCGCACCTGCGCATTTTGCAAGTGCTGGACCACTGAACTGCGCCCCCAGCCATTTTCTTTACTTTTTGAGACAGGGTCTCTCTAGGTTACACAGACTGCCTCTGATCTCGAACTTGCAATCCTCCCACCTCTGCCTCCCAAGCTGCTGGGATTACAGGCGTGCAACACCATGCCTGGCTAGAAAAATTCCTAAGTGAGAACTAAGTAGATGGAGAGGAAAATACAGTTTGGGGAAATGAAGGAGAATTTTAAGTGTTGATTGTCTTCTCTTTTGATTGCTAGAATTTATTCTCTCCGTGAGCCCCAGACACCTAGTAAGGTGATTGTACTTTCAGAAGCAGAAGAGGAAAGTTTAATACTCAACAAGGGGTAAGTTTTTGAGTCACAGAATACTTGCTTAAATTAGTTTATTAAGATTATAAATGCCAGGATTTGTGCGCGTGTGTTTTATTCTGTTTTTGTGGTACTTGGAGATTGAACTGAGTACCTTGCGCACACTTTGTAAGTGCTCCACCTGCACCCTCACCCCATTTTTTATTTTTTACTTTGAGTCAGGGTATCAGTAAGTTACACAGGCTCCCTGTGGCCGTGAACTTAACGATCATCCTTCATCCACCTCCCAGGTCACTGGAATTGCAGGGGTATGCCACGGTGCATAGCAGAGCAAATGCAATGCTTAAGAACTTTAGCTCTGCTGTCACCCTACTTGAGTTCCAATATCAGCTCCGCTACTTCCCAGCTGTGGCATCTGGACAGGTTTTCTGGTTGCACTAAGCCTCTTTTCCATAACAACAACAACAACAGTGGTCCACAAATATGAAAAATAACAGTGCTCATTACTTAGGGTTATTGTACAGAACAAATGAGATCATGCATAAAGAAGTGTCTAACATGGAGCTTGGAACAGAGTAAATACCCATTAATTGACACCTACCATCATTATTAGATATATTAAAATATTTACTAGGCTTCAGCTAAGTTTTAATGTCTTGGGAATCATTTAAGTCTCATTATATTAACTTCTCTTTTCCCATTCATTTTCTTGATTTTTTTTTTTGTTTTTTTTTTTTTAGTTTAACTCAGGTACTTCTTTAATTCTACTCTTTGAGATTTCTCAGCTTTTAACCTCCTGATACCATATACCCTTCCATGTGATAAAGAAACTAAGATACAGTACTTACACTTTACAGTGACGCTGACTTCTGAAATGATAGGAAGCTGTGATTTTATTTTAGCCATACTAACCTTTTACTCGAGAAGACAAAAACAAATATTATAATAACATGTGCAAGGAGCTGGAGGCAGAAAACCAAAAGGGAAGAACACGCTCTGTGTTTCTCAAGCTTAAGGAATTGAAGAAAAAATTCAAGCCTCGGGTGGCAGTAGTGAAAGATTCTACAGGGAAAATATTAAGTGATGCAGGAAACATCAAAAGAAGATGGGAAGAATACACAGTCATTATACAAGAAAGAATTGGTAGATGACCAACCATTCCAAGAGGTTGCATATGAAGAGGAACCAATGGTGCTGAAGGACGAAGTGGAAGCTGCCTTGAAAGAACTGGCGAAACACAAAGCTCCAGGAATTGATGGGATACCAATAGAGATGTTTCAACAAACAGATGCAGCACTGGAGGTGTTAACATGTTTATGCCAACAGATTTGGAAAACTGCTACTTGGCCAACTGACTGGAAGAGATCCATATTTGTGCCTGTTCCCAAAAAGGGGGATCCAACTGAATATGCAAACTATCGGACAATATCAATATCACACACCAGCAAAATTCTACTAAAGATCATTCAGAAGCGACTGCAGTAGTATATAGACAGAGAATTACCGGAAAATCAAGCAGGAATCAGAAGAGGGCGGGGAACCAGGGACGACATTGCTGATGTCAGGTGGATATTAGATGAAAGCAGAGAATATCAGAAAGATGTCTATCTATGTTTTATTAACTACGCAAAAGCATTTGATTGTGTGGATCATAACAAATTATGGATAACACTTTGGAAAATGGGAATACCAGAACACCTAATTGTGCTCATGAGAAATCTGTACATGAACCAGGAGGCAGATTGTTCAAATAGAACAAGGAAACATTGAGTGGTTTAAAGTTGAGAAAGGTGTGTGTCAGGGCTGTATACTTTCACCCTATCTCTTCAATTTATACGCTGAGCAAATAACCTGAGAAGCTGGATTTTATGAGGAAGAACGTGGCATCAAGATTGGAGGAAGACTCATTTAACAACCTGCATTATGCAGATGACACAACTCTCCTTGCTGAAAGTGAAGAGGATTTAAAACATTTACTGATGAAGATCAAAGATCATAGCCTTCAATATGGGTTACGACTAAACATCAAGGAAACAAAAGTCCTTACAACTGGGTCAGCACACAACTTCACAATAAATGGAGAAAAGATTAAGGTTGTCCAAGATTTTGCTTTGCTTGGCTCTATAATCAACACCTGTGGAAGCAGCAGTCAAGAAATCAAAAGACGCATTGCTCTAGGAAAAGCTGTGGCAAAAGACCTCTTTAGAGTATTGAAAAGCAAAGATGTCACATTGAAGACGAAGGTGCGTCTGACTCATGCCATGGTATTTTCAGTGGCATCATGTGGTTGTGAAAGCTGGACATTGAACAAGAGAGACAGAAAAAGAATTGATGCTTTTGAATTGTGGTGCTGGAGATGTCTATTGAATATACCGTGGACTGCCAAAAGAACCAATAAATCTGTCCTAGAAGAAGTGCAACCAGAGTGCTCCTTGGAAGCAAGAATGGCTAAACTGCCTCTTACATATTTCAGACATGTAGTCAGGAGAGATCGGTCCCTGGAGAAGGACATCATGTTTGGTAGAGTGGCAGGTCAACGCAAAAGAGGAAAACCCTCCACCAGATGGATTGACACAGTGTCTGCAACAATGGGCTTAAACATAAATAAGATGGTTTGCCTGGCACAGAATCGGCAAGTGTTTCGATCTGCTGTACATAGGGTCTCTATGAGTCGGATTCAACTCGACGGCACCTAACAACAACAGCAACAACCTTTTACTGGACTAGAATCTTTTAGGATAACCAATAATATTAAATTTTGAGTAGAAAAGCATGGTTTTAGTTTATCCTTCCTGATTTTACATGTAGTGTATATCTACTGTAAGAAATTGGAGAAACTCGAGAAAAATATTAGGAAGAAAATGTAAATCTTTTGTATCTATAGATTGTCTTCATCACAGCAGCCAAAGTGATACTTACAGCTTAATCACATCACTCCACATCCCTGCCCTCCACTCCGTTGTTTTCCCACAGTCTTTACTGTGGTGTACCCAGGGCCTCCCTCTCCAGCCTCATTCTTCCCATTGTGCCCTGGCACTCTGGGTTCCAGCCACCTTTGTTTCCTTGCCACTCCTCACCTATCAGTACCTCCCACCTCAGAGCCTTGACATAGGTTCTTTGCTCCCTCCCCGGATAACTGTCGACTTGATCCTTTCCTACCTTCAGATCTCTGCTGAAATGTCAGCTTATCGGAGTCCTTCCCAAACCACCTACCCTAAAATGATACCTCCATCAATACCCTATTGCCCTACTTTATTTCCCTGTGTAACATTGTTTTCTGCTGGATGTTGTGGTACACGCTTATTATCCTAAGCATGAGGGTGGCTGATGCCAGCCCAGGCTACATCGAGAGACCCTGTCTCAAAATAAACAAACAAACAAATAAATAATAAAAAGCTCCCACATCATTTTGTGAATTTGTGTTCTGTGTTTCTTTCTTATCTTTACTGTGCATCTTTCTCACTACAGGGAAGGGCCTTTTTAAAGTTTGCTTATGTATCCCCAGAAACTAGAGCAATGCCTGGCACAGAGTAGATAGATGATAAGTATTTGTGGAATGAATGAGTCTTGCCGCTTAGAAACTAGAGCAATGCCTGGCACAGAGTAGGTGGATGATAAATACTTGTGGAATGAATTAGTCTTGCTGCTTGGAGTTAACTATTGATATTTTAATGTGTTTTCTTCCTGTTTCTTTTTTGTATTTCTGCATGTGTACATGTATATAGTTTTGTTATTTGTGTATCTGTGTTTAAACTGTTTAAAATTAAGGTAGCACGCAGTAATTTTATAGTCTACTTTTGTCATCCAGGCTTGGGTTTGGCTCAGTTGGTAGAGTTCTGCTCTGTGCTCTCTGAGGCCCTGGGTTTGATCCCCACCACCACAAAAATGGGAGAAGGACATGGCAGCCCACTCCCAAGGCAACCCTGAAACAATCTGCCATTGAAAACCTTCCGAATAGCAAAGAAGCACTTGGCATAATGCCGGGCATGGCACAGTGTCACCGTGGTTTGTTCTGTTGTCCATAGGGTCTCTGTGAGTTGGGCCTGACTTGATAGCACCTAATAACACAACAATTTTTCTTATTTAATTTTATGAACATTTTCCAATGGTAACATTCCCGATTGTCATAATTGTTTGTCTTTTCACATCTTTAAATACACATTCCACACATACCCACATCCTGACATGGGAGATTTTTCAGTTTCGCTTTCAGCAAGTTGTTTTTCAAACCTCTTTGCAGAAGGGCATACACCGCATCCCTAGGAGAGACGGCAGTCGCGTTTGACTTTGGGCCACTGGCAGCAGTTCCGAAGAATATATTCGGTCACAAAGGCCAAGATGAAGTAGTGGCTTACCCGCTGTACATCTTATATGAGAACGGAGAGACCTTCCTCACGTATGTTAGTTTGTTACACAGGTAAGTTGAGGTAATAATCCCCCCAAAATGAAAAGTCAGTGTGCTCCAGTCTAGATGGCCGTGGTTGGGACCGCATTTCTCTGGAAGGGAACAGCCTTTAGTTGCTTAGTCTGCTGAAAAGTCAGTGTGCTCCAGTCTAGATGGCCGTGGTTGGGACCACATTTCTCTGGAAGGGAACAGCCTTTAGCTGCTTAGTCTGCTGAAAAGTCAGTGTGCTCCAGTCTAGATGGCCGTGGTTGGGACCACATTTCTCTGGAAGGGAACAGCCTTTAGCTGCTTAGTCTGCACGTTTTGTGGAAAGAGTGCGTACACATTGCTCAGCCTTTCGTTTCCTCAGCTTATTTAGGTCAGTCCTGTAGTTTAAACCAGTACTGACAGTGTTCTTAAAGTGTGGTTAGCTGAGAACGTGTGAATTCATACGAACAAGGCCTCATGTCCCATTGTGTGTGGGGGAAATGCATATGCACACGAAGAGATAATTTCCCTCTCCACATTACTGGGATGCAGTAAGAACCCAGAAGGAGAGATTATTCTGACTGGAAAAGTTAGGGAAATTTTTGTGAGAAAGACTGACGTAGTCATGTGGGACTTGACAGCCTGGTGTAGGATTTAATGAAGCATAAAGTAGAGTGAAAACAAGCAAGTGCTAGTGTCATTCAGGTTCACTGATTAGATACAGAGAACAGGATTCATTTAAGTAGCATTAAACGGTTGAGCTAGAAGTCGCTGTCCAGGGAAAATTGGGTAGAATTAACACATCTAGGTAAGGAACTGCGGGCTCTGTCCTGGAAGAACATAGTAGGAAGCCAGTGGTGGTTTCTGGTTAGGACAGACGGGTGGGGGGGGGAAAGGACTAGGGCAGAGAGACTTTAAAATAAATTGTTGCAAAATTGAATTTATTGTCTGGGAGAATTTGACCTAGGGCGGGAGTGATACAAAGGGAGAAATTAAACATAGTAGATACTACAAAGGAGGAATCAGTAAAATTTAGTTACTGTTTGAATAAGGGAGTGAGCCATTAAAAGAAATACAGAGATGAGCCAGGGATGGTGTAGTCAGCCTGTCATCCCAGCAGCTCTGGAGGTGGAGGCAGGAGGATGGCAAGTTTGACACCAGAGGCAGTCTGTGTAACTTAGTGAGACCCTGTCTCAAAAAGTAAAAAAACGGGCTGGGAGTGCAGCTCAGTGGTCCAGCACTTGCAGAGCATGCAGGTGTGAGGCCCTGGGTTCAACCCCCAGTACTGCAAAAAAAAAAAAAGAGGAGAGAGATGAGGGAAGGCAGTTAATTTGAGGGGAAGATTTATTTTTGCAAATGGTTAATCTGTGAACAGCTGGAAATGTAGGACATTAAGAAGGCTATAAAGAGATATGGGAATCGTGTCATGGCGAGAAAGTGAACAGAGGGTGAGAATTTAGGGAAGGTGTCAGTCGTGGTGTTGGACTCAGGAGGCTTAGGATCACAAGTGTAAGGTCAGCCTGGGGCACATAGTAAGACCCTGTGTCTAAAAAAAAAAAAAAAAGGCTGGGGGTGTAGTTCAGTGGTAGATCACTGGCGTAGCATGCACAAGGCCCTGGGTTCAATTCCCAGCATGAGAGAGAGAGCGGGGGAGGGGGGCGGGTAAGAATGAATTAGGGGAAAGGTTGTAACTATATGGAAGCAGAGAGCCAAAGGACTAAACCTGAGACTTTAATTCACTTATCAGTCAACTTATCAGATAGTTATGGCCAAAACACCAAATTGAAGGCAAGGTTTCTGCTATGTAGTACCCTGTCTATTAGAAGAGCATATAACTAAAAAGCACAAAAATAAAAAATTTAAAAAAAAAACAAAAGCATGAACTAAAGCAGTAACTATAGTACAGTCTCACATGCTCGGGGCATTACAGGGCGTTAGGGGCATCCGAGGCTTAGGTTCTGCTGGTCTTGGAAGACCCTGAGGAAAAGCTAATACGAAAGGTTGAACTTGAAAGATTCACTAGACAGAATCAGAATTAGGAATGGTTCTGGGAGAGATGAGAATACACCAAATGATAAAAATGAGAAAGATGAAGAGCTTAAGAGTACAGAGCAGGGAGGATTCACTGCTGAGCGCATCCTCCGTGGCAGGGGTGTTCTCTGTCACCCAGGTTCTTTTGTGGGAGGGTTTTCTGGTACATTATTACCTTCCCTTCACCCTCCCCGGCTGATTGCTTGGTCCTCTTTTGCCCACATGATGATCTGCTTGTTAACATTTGTTCAAAACCCAAAAGTTATCTACCTTCTTTCACATCACATCCATCCCAAATTTCTGTTGTTGTTGTTGTTGTTAGGTGCTGTCGAGTCGGTATCCGGCTCATAGCGACCCTCATAGGGTTTTCAATGGCTGGCTGTTTGGGGATTGCTTGGGATGTTTAATTCTATGATGAAAATTTCCTGACTGTTCATACCTTTGTCATTATTCCTCTGTCCCTACTCCAGACTCTTTATCTTTTGCTCAGATCGTTCTTCTCTTAAATAGTTGCCCTGAATCCAGTGCTGGACCCTGCTACATCTTCCTCCTCACTCCTGTCGGGTAGATCTTTTAACATAAAGCCCCATCACTCTTGATTTGCACCGTTAGTGATAGACTGTCACCCAGCAGTTAGACTGTGAAACTGGAACCTGGCGTATAACATTGTCTACTTCGTAAGCCAGGCCTGGGTAGCTGTCCAGTGCCTTGTCTGGTGTGGACCTTGTCCTTTGCCTCCCATTATACTGAGTTTCCTTCTTGTCAGCTCCTTGTCTTTCACATTTCTAGGACTTTTCATAAGGTGCTCCCAAGCTTGGAATGTTCAACGCCCCCTTCCGAGAAATCATTTGTTCTCTATCTTACCTGCCCCCAGTGCCTTTCTTACCCACCTCACTTACTTTGTACCCTCCTGATGTTCTTTTGTACCCTGTCACATACATCCTCCTGTTATTACATTTATCACATGGTATAGTCATTTTCGTTGTATGTCTGCTTCTCCAATCAAATCATCAATTCTCTGGGAGTACCATCTAGCATTCAGTCAGTGTGTATGTCCAAATGAAACACGTGGGTCCAACACCCAGAAGAGAAGGTACGTTTCAGAGGAAAAGAATTGGGAGTCATCCAAATTGTAGGTGGTGGTTAAAACCAAGCATAGGTGAATATGTTACCATGTAAGTGTGCACTTCAAAGGAAAGACGAGGCTTACACAGACCCCTGGAGGACACCGATGTTTAAGAGACAGAAATTAGGAAACGATGTTAGAAAAGTGTGTTCAGAGGCAGGAAGAAAGAACGACAAGAAAAGAATTGTTACAGGTGTTGAGGGCGTCAAGGAGCAATAACTGTGAACGCGCAGCAGCAGGTCAGGTTGAGCCTTCTGTACTTAGCACCTTGGATCACAGGGGTGGCCTTTGCCACAGCAGCTCCAGTGGCGGGACGCAAGCGCAGACCAGGCGAGGCATGGCAGCACCCGCCTGTAATCCCACCACTGTGGAGGCTGGGACCAGAGGATCATGAGTTTTGAGGCCAGCCTGGGCTGTATAGCAAGATTCTGTCTCAAAAACAGAGAAAAAAAATTAAAAACCTGGGTCAAATCATAGGAAGTTTAGGCCAGAGCTTTCAGCCTCTGCAGTGTTAGCATCTTGGACTGAATAATTCTTTGGGGGAGTGTTCAGCGGCGTCTGTGGCCTCTTCAGACGTTACCAGTCTCCCCTCAAGAGCAAAAGCATCACTGGTTGAGAACCACCAGTGTAGGAATGAGAGTGGGACAGCAAAGAAGTAGAGGCACTGAGAATACCCTGTATTTATGAGGAGGATGTGATGGCTGGGGGAGGACAGAGTCAAAGAGTGGTTTAGACGATGACCTCTGTCAGCATTTCCCAAGTGTGTCTTCGTCCTTTAGCCCTGGGAATATTGGAAAGCTGTTGGGTCCGTTGCCCATGCATCCTGCAGCTGAAGACAACTATGGTTACGACGCCTGTGCTATCCTCTGTTTGCCCTGTGTCCCCAACATCTTGGTGATCGCTACTGAGTCAGGAGTGCTGTATCACTGTGTTGTGCTGGAGGGGGAAGAAGAAGACGACCAAACGGTAAGTGCCAGGCTTCTTGTTAGGTGCCCCTGAGTCAGGTCCGACTCATAAGGACCCTGTTTGTGTACAACAGAACAAAACACTACCGGACACTGAGCCAGACACACAGTCCTTTTACGTTTGAGCTGTTGTTGCAGCCCCTGTGCTTCTTCTCGTTTTGAGTTGTGCCACATCAACCAAAGGAGGTCCCCAGGGCTGGACTCCGTTCCCATCATTAAAGTCCACTCTGCTTTGGGGAGGCAGCTCTTCCCCAGTTGTCTCTTGAATGCCTTCCAGCCCCAGGGGCTCATTGTCCAGCATCATATTTGACAGTGTTTCTCTGCTATTCATAGGGTTTTCAATGGTTGGTTTTTTCAGGAGTGGACTGCTGGGCCCTTCTCCCTAGTCTGTCTTAGTCTGGAAGCTCAGCTCACACCTGTCCACCATGGGTGGCCCTGCTGGTATCTTAGATACCATTGGGATAGCTTTCAGCATCACAGCAACACACAAGCCCCCACAGCACAAGTCGACAGACAGGTGCCAAACTGTTGCTGTTGTTAGGTGCCTGTAGGTTGGGTCCAATTCATGGCAACCCTATGTACAACAGAACAAAACACTCCCCAAGACTGTGCCATGCCTGCACCATGTTAGTGCTTCTCTGCTATTCATAGGGTTTTAAATGGCTGAGTATTTCAGGAGTGGACTGCCACATCCTTCTCTCATTCTTGCAGTGCTGAGGATTGAACCCAGGGGCTTGGAGAGCGCAAGGCAGCATTCTACCAACCGAGCTAATATATTTCATACCTTTAACACCAGGTAGCCTACAGCCGTAGCACTGTGGCATTGGATCCCGTCAGATCTCAGATGCTAAGCAGGGTCGGGCCTGGTTAGTACTTGAATAGGAGATCACCTAGGAACACCAGATACTGTAGGCTTGGGAGAAGGACTTGGCAACCCACTCCCAAAAATCAATCCGCCATGGAAAACTCTATGTATAGCAGAGAAACACTGACAATAGTGTTCCACCTGTTGTACGTAGGGTCACTATGAGTCGGACACCGACTTGATGGCAACTAACAACAACAACAACAACAGCTGTAGTTCTTAGCCCAGAATGAATGCTTAATATATGAAGAAGTTTAGCTTATATCTGGCACTTCTGATGTTTTGGAAATTAAACACATAAAAGTAATTGAAACCCACATGAAAATCTAAATGGGAAGAAGTTACTTGATCCACCAACCTGCATATTTCTTTCTGACCTGCAAATTTCAGTCCTTGGTAACAAATATAAAAAAACTTTTGAATCGCTGGACTGGCTCTTCTCCAGACATGTTTATTAACATTTTCCTAAAGAAGAGAGACTTTCCTCTTTTAAGAATAACAAACTTACGGCCAGGCACAGTGACTCAAGCCTTTAATCCCAGAGACTCGAGAGGCAGAAGCAGGTTGATTGCAGGTTTGAGGCCAGAGGCAGCCTGCTTAACTTAGCGAGACCTTGTCTCAAAATACAAAGTAAAAAATGGGCTGGGGGTGTGGCTCAGTGGTTGAGCATTTGGAAAAAGCATATGTAAGGCCCTAGGTTCAGTTCCTCAGTACCACAAAACAGAAAAAGAACAGAAAGAGCAACAACTGTAGTGTTAAGATAGGGACTGGAGGCTCTTCACTCTCTCTCCTCTCCTGCTTTTCCACCTGGGCAGCCACGTGCTCACCTCCCCCTCTCTCACACTCACCATCTTCTCTGTCTCTCTCACTCACCATCTCCTCTGTCTCACACTCACCATCTTCTCTGTCTCTCTCACTCACCATCTTCTCTGTCCACCCAATGGACTTTTCCCTCAGAAGCTTGCTTAGCCCTTCTGTTCTCTCCGGCTTTACCTTCCCCTGGGAATAGAAACGTCCTTATGCCAGTTCACCCAGAGAACTGAGCCTTTTCCAAGTTCCCTTCCTGGTTTATCTAAACTTCTCCAGGTGCCTCAGTTTTCCCAGTAATTATTCATTAAAGGTATACTGTCTTTTAATAAACCTGTGTATTCTCTCTACTATAAAGAACATTCAATAATTTTTTAAAGATCTGGAATGTGATTAAAAGGAATTTGGAAGCACTGTTTGACCCAGTTTTATTACTCGTGTCTTCAGCGGTGCCCATCTGTAAATGAACACGCACGGTTGAAATGACAGCGCTTTTGTTTTTACAGTCAGAAAAGTCCTGGGATTCCAGGGCTGACCTCATCCCTTCTCTGTATGTGTTTGAGTGTGTGGAATTGGAGCTTGCCCTGAAGCTGGCATCTGGAGAGGAGGATGCCTTTGATTCTGACTTCTCTTGTCCGATCAAACTTCACAGAGGTAAAGTATTCACTAAGTGTAGTGCTTTTATCCCGTTATATTTATTCTAAAACTGTCACAGACTCGTTCCATGTAATTTATTTGTTTTGTGGCTCCAGCCTTTAAAATGTTAACTAGATTCTTTTCGCCTTTTCTTGTTTGTTTGTTTGAACCCAGAGCCCTGTGCGTGGTAGGCAGTAGCTCTACAATGGAGCTCTACTCTGAGCTCCTTTTGGACTTTTAGTCATTACCACTACACTCTGTCTGTGATAGGGCAGATTTCTCAAGTTTTAAGATAGTGATTTTCAGTTTGGATCCCCCCAGATGTTTAATAGTGACTTTTTCCTGGTCCTCTCAAAAGTGTATTGCATGATTCAAAAACTTAAATGTGCACAAGCTTTAAATTAACTTTTAAAATAAGTTTTAGAATCAAATTATAACACAGCCATGCACATAACATCACTTCAGTCAACACTGGACCACACAGACAGTGGTGGGCCTGTGGGATTATATTGCCCAGTGACACACTCCCTGGTCCTTTTAGTTTGCAAAAGCATACTCTTGTGATGTGTACACAGCAACAATAGTCTACCAGTGCATTTCTCAGAACATTCCTTCATTATTAAGTGATGCACAACTATGCGATTAGTGAAGGTATCTTTTAAAAATATCTTTCTTGGGCCTGAGCAGTTGTTCACGCCTGTAATCCCAGCAACTCAGGAGGTGGAGACAAAAGGATTGCAGGTTCAAGGCCAGAGGCAGCCTGCATAACTTAGAAACACTCTTGACTCAATAAAAAAATAAAAAAGAGGCTGTGGGTGCCGCTCAGGGATAGAGTGCTTGCAAAATATGTGCAGTGTCCTGGATACAACATCGGTACTGCAAAAAAAAAAAAAGAAAAGAAAGAAGGAAAAAAGTATCTTTCTTGGCTGGAGGTATGGCTAGTGCACAAGGCGCTGAGTTCCATCCCCAGCGCAAGAAAAGTAAATAAGTAAATTTATTTATTTTCCTTTTGATTTGTTTTTGTTTGTTTGTTTGTTTGAGACAGGGTTTTGCTGTGTACCCAGGCTGGTGTGAAACTCACTGTGTAGACTCAACTTGCGTCTATCCTCCTGTCTCAGCCTCCCATGTTCTAGGATCGCCATCCTGGCTTTATTATCTTAATACATTATCTTGTTATACCCAGACCCAATTTTAATGTTATCCTGTTAGTCCTTTTTCTTTTTTTCTGGTGCTGAAGATCAAACCCAGGGCCTCCCATATGCTAGGCAGATGCTCTACCGTTGAACTCCACCCCCACGCCCTTTTTTCTTTGTTTTTAAATTGCCTGGGTTGGTACCAGATCTTTCTGGTAACTTATCTCCATTCATCTAAGGAAATCTTGGACAAACTACTGGGATAATCAAAGAATGTGTTATTCAGACACACAGTGATTGAGTCGAAGGAGTTTGTGAGCAGAGTCTTTCGTGTCCTAGGTTTTAGTTCTAGCTCTACCTTTAATGTGCTTTGTGGTCTTGGGCATTTACTCAGCCTCTCTGGTACTCAGTTTTCTCATCTGAAAACAATAGAGTTAATAACAGGTGATCACGCCAGGCATGAAGGTGGCGCACGCCTGTCATCCCAGCATCTCGGGAGGCAGAGGCACGAGGATCGCAGGTTTGAGGCCAAAGGCAGCCTGGGTAACTTAGCCAATAAAAATAAAAAATAAAAAATGGTCTGGGGGTGCAGCCCAGTGGTAGAGCACTTGCAAAGTATGCCCAAGGCTCTGGGTTCAGTCCCCCAGTGCCACAAGAAGTGAAAGGAAGAGAAAAAAGAAAAGAACATTTGAGTTTGATTTTGTTTATTACACTTTTTAAAATATTAAACATATACTTGAAAATTAAATTCAAATTAAAAACTTTGAAAACCTCTGACACAAAGCTGGGCATGATGGCGCACACCTGTAATCTCAGAGGCTCAGGAGGTGGAGGCAGGAGGATCACAAGTTCGAAACCAGAGGCAGTTTGCATAATTTAGCGAGACCCTGTCTCACGAAAGTAAAAATATGGGGTGGGGGCGCAGCTTAGCGGTCCAGCACTTGCAAAGTATGCAAGTGTGAGACCCTAGGTTCAACCCCCAGTACCGCAAAACAAACAAACAAACAAACAAACAAAACCTCTGCACAGTGCCAAAGTGTGAAAATCCTATAGAGCTTCCATTAACAGTTGTGTTTATAGTCTATTAGGGTGAATTCTTTTGGTTTCCTAATGGCTACCTCACGTCATTAATGATTCCATTTGCAGATCCAAAGTGTCCTTCAAGATATCACTGTACTCATGAAGCTGGTGTACATAGTGTTGGGCTAACTTGGATTCATAAACTTCACAAGTTCCTTGGGTCAGGTGAGTTTACGAACTCTATATGTTTCATTACATTTCAGAGAGTCCATCATAAAGTACTTTGGAAAGGAATAATAAAATCTGTGTTGGCTCTTTTGAAAGACAGCAGGCTTGATAAACCTTTAGCTAGACTAACCAAAAACTAAAACAGAAAACTAAAACTAGAATGAAAGAGGGGACATTACTACCAAGCTTATAGACATTTTAAAGTTATAAGGGAGTACTTTGAACAAGTGTATGCCAGTTAGGTAGCCTAGATCAGTGGTCCCCAACGTTTATGGCACCAGGGACCAGTTTTGTAGAAGATGAAAAGAGGGATGATTTGGCATGACCCAGGTGATGGGGAGTGGCGTTAAATACAGAGGAGGCTTCCCTCACTCTGCCTGTTGCTCACCTCCTGCTGTGGCCTGATCCTAACAGGCCGTGGACTGGCACCTGTCCATGGCCCAGGGGTTGAGGCCCCATGGCCCTGGTGAAATAGAGACATTTCAAGAAAGGAACAAACTACCAAAGCTTATTCAAGAAAAAGAAGAAAACAAAACAACAACAACAACAACAAAAAAATGTTTCTGAAGAGACCTATAGTCTATTAGGAGCAAAAGAAAAAAAAATACCTAAAAAGAAAAGCCCAGGACCAGGTGACTTCACATTTAAAGAACTAATACCAACTCTTCACAAGCTTTTTCATCAAAAACTCCCTGGGAGGTTAATGTCACCCTCATATCAAAACCAGACAAAGACGTTCAAGAAAAGAAAACTATGGACAAGTATGTCTTAGGAATATCGGCACAAAAACCTTCAACGAAAGACCAGCAAACAAACTCCAGCAATATACAAGAAGGGTTATATACTGCTACCAAGTAGGATTTCTCGGAGGAATGCAAGGTTATATTGCTATCAAAAAGTCAGTTGCTGTATTGTACATCTATAGAAATAGAATAAAGGTGCAAAAAATGATCATCTCAGTAGACACAAAAAACATTTAAGAAAATTCAGCAGCCTTTCTTATTAAAAACAGTCAACAAACTAGTAATAAGGAACCGCCTCAACCTAATAAAGGGCATCTGTGAAAAACCCACAGCGAGCACCAGGCCTTATGGTAAAAGACAGTGGTTTTTGTATCGGCTTTTACTGCTGCTGTAATATCTCACCACATACTCAGAGGATTAAAACACCCCAAGTTTATTATCTCACAGTTCTCTAGGCCTACGTAGGTCTCACTGGGCTCAAGCTAGTACAGCACTTCTCCTTCTGGAGACTCCGGCAGAAGATCTGTTTCCTGCCTTTTTCTAGCGCCTACCGCATTCCTCAGCCTACAGCCCCTTCCTCAGTCTTCAGGCCCAGCAACAGGGTGGGTGAGTTCTCACATTGTTTGACTCTGACCTCTTTCTACCTCTGCTCACTCATTCATTTCTCCCTTCCTCTCTCTCTCTCTCTCTCTCTCTCTCTCTCTTTCTCTTTCTCTCTCTCTCTCTCTCTCTCTCTCTCTCCTTTTGGTGCATCAGGGTCTCATTACGTTGACCAGATTGGCCTTGAACTTGTGATCCTCGTGCCTCAGCCTCCCGAGCAGCTGGGGTTGTAACCTCCTTCTACTTTGTTTTTTAATTAGTATTTTAATTGTACATACTCAGTTCATAATACAGTGTGCAATTATTAAATCGGGTTGTTAACATTTCATCTCCTTAAACATAACAAAAACTTTTCAGTGAACATGTAATGGTAATTGTAGGTATTTATGAGGTACAGTTCTTCCTGCAATTTTGTCTTTCCTTGTGTTTTACTGTAATTCATAGGAAGAAAGCAGGCCGTATCATCAAGGCTTTGCTTGGTAATGCCTTAGCTCAGTGTCCAGTTTAATGGTTTACCTGTTCTCCTTTCTGCACCCTCCCCTTAAGGAACAACACAAGGATTATCACCTCATGACACGTCTGCTCAACTTGTAATGGAGGTTCTAGACAGGGAAACAGGCCAAGAAGAGGAAATAAGAGACATCTAGGAATGGAAAGGAAGAAATAAAACCCTCAGATAACATGATCTTTTATATAGAAAATCCTAGAGAATCCACCAAGACCATTGGAACTAATAATTTCTGCAGGATTGGAGGATACAAGGTCAATATACAGACCTCAGTTTCATTGTTATGCTTTATCAACAAACAGTACAAAAACTAAGAATGCATTTCCATTTATGCTAACATCAAAATGAATAAAATAGGAATGAATTTACCAAAAGAAATACAAAATGTTTTCTAAATAGAAACCCAAAAAAATGAAAAACATCCTGTGTTTGTGGATCAGAAAATTTAAAATTGTTAAATGGCAATACTCCCCAAACTGATACCAAGATCCGGTACAATTTGTATCAAAATTCTGTCGGCTTCTTTGTAGAAATTGACTGGATAACCCTAAAATTTATGTAGAAATGCAGATGAACCACAATAGCTAAAAATTCTTGAAAAACAAAGTTGGAAGGTGCTTTCCTTCCCATCCAATTTCAAAACAGCATGAAGCTCTAATAGTTAGGAGAATGATTTTGGCATAAAGATACAGATCAGTGGAATAGAACCAAGAGTCTAGGAATAAGCCATTATTTGGTTTTATCTAGGGTACCACAACAGTTTGATGGGGGACAAAACAGTCTGCTCAACAAATGGTGCTAGCATAAGTGGATATCCACGTGTAAAACAGTGAAGATGGAAGATGGACCCTTCTTCACACCATTCACAAAAGTGAACTCAAAATGGATCAAAGACCTAAATGGAACAACTTAAACTATAAAATTCTTAGAAAAACCTGGTGTAATTCTTTGTGACTTTGGATTAGGTAATAGTTTCTTAGATATGACATCAAGAACACAGTTATTATTGTTAGGTGCGATCCAGTCAATGTCCAACTCATAGTGACCCTGGGTGCAACCGGTGAAACACTACTGTCAGTGCTTCTCTGCTATTCATAGAGTTTTCAACGGCTGGTAGTTTTTTGGGAGTGGGTTGCCAGGTCCTTCTCCCAAGCCTACAGCACCTGGTGTTCCCAGGCGATCTCCCACTAACCAGGCCCTACCGTGCTTAGCTTCCAAGATCTGATGGGATTGGACGCCACATTGCTACTGCTGGTAGGCCAAGAACACAGTAGGGGAGAGAAAAAATAGATAGCTTGCACATCCTCAAAATTTAAAAACCTTTATCCATCAAGATACTGTCACAAAAGTGAAAATAACCCAGAAACTGGGAGAAAATATCTGCAAATCATATATTTGATAATGGACTTGTATCTAGAACATAAAAGAACTCTTAGAACTCCATGATAAAACAGTCTGACAGTTCCTGAAACAGTTAAACATAGTTTCCATATATCGAATGGTTCCCCTAGGCATGTACACCTAAGAGAAATGAGTGCTTATTCCCATACAGGTACTTGTACACAAATGTTCATAGCAACCGTATTCATAATAGCCCTACAGCCAAACAGCTAAGCATCCATCACCTAATGGATAAATAAAAAGTGGCAGGTGTATCCATCCACACGATGGATTGTCACTCAGTTATAAGGAGGACTAAAGCACGAATACGTGCTCCAACATGGATGAACCTAGAAAACATGCTCAGTGAAAGCAGCCAGTTACAGATCACTGTGTATCGCATGATTCCATTGTCCACAATAGGCAAAGCCATAGAGAGAGTACATTAGTGGTTACCTGGTCTGAGAAGGTTGATGGAAACTGGAGAGTGAACACTAATGGGTCTGAGAGGGGGCTTTGGGAGATGAAAATACTTTAAGTTGTGGTGATGGTACAAGGCTTCTTGGTTTTTTTGCACCAAAGCCCAGGCTGGCCTCAAACTCGTCAGCGTGGGTAAAGAAGAGACCGGAAAAGAATGATTTCTGAGATGGTTCTTATAACATTTCTGCATTTAGAAACCTAACCAAGCTGGGCATGGTGGCTTACTCCTGTAAACCCTGCACTCCGGAGGTGGAGGCAGGAGGACCACAAGTTTGAGGCTAGCCCAGGCTATATGGCAAAACCCTCTCTCTCTAAAGAAAAAAAAAAAAAAAAAACAGCTGGGCGGGGTGGCACATGCCTGTAACCCCACACTCAAAAAAATACAAAAGAGGCTGGGGCACCAGGTGTGGCATCCCACATCTGTAATCTCAGTGATGCCAGGGGTGAGGGGAGGAAGATCATAATTTGGAGGCTAGAGGCAGCCTGTGTAACTTAGTCTCTGTCTCAAGATAAAAAAAAGAAAAAAAGCTGGAAGCGCAGCTTAGGAGTGGAGCATTTGCAAAGCATGCTCAAGGTGCTGGGTTCAGAACCCCAGCACACCCAATAAATCAATCAATCAATAAATAAGAGGCCAGGATTGCAGTTTAGTGGTAGAGCCCTTGCAAGGTGTGCATGAGGCCCTGGGTTCACCCCATGAGTACTGCAAGAAAGGAAAAAAGTAGGGAGGGCGAGAGGGAGGGAGGGAGGGAGGGAGGGAGCGTGAGAAGGAAAGAAGGGAAAAGAAAAGAAGCCAAATTAAGGAAAACCCTACTTCATGGGGCAGAAATTTAGACCACCGGGGTCAGGATATTTCTGTGTCCAAAGGGCACAGTCTTTGAGAAGCAATGGCTTGAGACAAGAACTTAATGAACTTAGTTGCATTTAACTAACGTCATCAGCATTTTAATTTGCAGACGTGTAATGTGTTCCTTTGTAGATGAAGAAGATAAAGACAGTTTGCAAGAACTTGCCGCAGAACAGAAATGCTTTGTAGAGCACATCCTTTGTACCAAGCCATTGCCATGCAGGTAAAAACCGTCTCTCCCTCCTATATCCAGACACAAGTTTGTTTCCGTTATTCAAACCCACAGAAGTGTACACACACACGCATGATTCTTCACCCCTAGGGGGATATTGTTCATCCATGTTCCTGAAGCTTCTCCTGCTTCAGGGCCGCCCCACACATTGTTTCCTCCGCCCCAGCCCAGCTTGCTGTCTTCGCTCAGCTGGCCCGGATTCTTTCTGATCCTCACGTCACTTCTTCAGAGAGGACTCCCTGGATTCCCCAGTGCACCATACGAGTTCTCCTGATCTTTTTCTTTGTAACACATACTACAATCTATATAAACGGGCGGAGCCTCTGTCACTTAGTGCACCCTGTTGGCCTCTTGCCTGTGTCAGTGTGTAACAGAGTGCCTGGCAGATGCTGGGTAAATATGTGATGAGTGGAGGGAAGGGAAGGACCCAGATGACGCCCAGAGTTTTTCTCTCTTTTTTTTTTTTTTTTGGCAGTACTGAGGGGTTGAGTTCAGGGCTTTTATGAATGCTGGGCAAGTTCTCTACCACCGAACCACACCCCCAGCCTTATTTATTTATTTATTATTTACTTATTTACTTATTGAGACAGAATCTTGCTGTGTAGCCCAGGCTGGTCTGGAACTCACTTTATAGACCAGGCTGACCTCGCACTTACACTGATCCTCCTGCCTCAGCCTCCTAAGTGTGGCGATTACAGGTGTGCGCCACCTTGCCCGGCTAAGGAAATTCTTATTTTCTTACGGCACTAGGTTTCGAACCGAGGGCCTTGTATGTGCTAGACGAGCACTCTACTACTGTGCTGCATCCTCAGCCCCTGGCTCTTTTTATTCTTTATTTTGAGACAGTGTCTCACTAAGCTGCACAGGCTGCCTCTGGCCTTGAACCTGAGATCCTCCTGCCTCAGCCTCCTGAGTTGCTGGGACAGGTATGTGTGATAGTACCCAGCTTCCCAGATTTATTCTTGGAATACATGAGCAGATGTGGTACCCTTTAGAAAACTGTGGGCAAGACAGACAATAAATGGGGGCACTCAGCGTTTTATGTTCTCTCATGCTCCCAGGAGGAGGAGCCTAGTAGGTCTTTGTATGTAGGGCTGGGTTTTGGAGTGGTCTCAGATAGAACATTACGATATGGAAACTGGCCATATTGGAGCCATGATTCTGGCGAGGGTTACCCAGGAAACATCCTGGCGTGTGTAGAGGAGACCTGAGGGGAGAGAAGCGATGTGGCGGAGAAGCCGGCCCAGGAAGGAAGCGAGGGAGGGGCTCAGGGACTGCAGGAGGGTCTGGAGGGAAGGCACGCAAGGGTAGCAGGGATGCCAAGGAAAGGCCTTTCCAAGAGGAGGCAGTGGGTCACAGCATCAGATGCACAGCAGCCCAGGCAGCAGCTCAGGGGACCACAGGAGAAACACGTGGGGTGGGGAAGGACATGAAAACCACAGCAGGGTGAAAAGTGGACAGGGACGTATGACTTTCAGAAATGAGCAACATTAAGCGGTCTTGCTTAAGGAGAAACCTGTAGATAGGAGAAGCATACGGCAAGGGAAAAGCAAAACAGCATGGAGGTGGGAACGGTGATCAGCTCTGCAGGAGGAAAGGCTGCGATCTGGGAGGGGACAGGGCCTGCAGGGCTCCAGTTCTCGGTCTGGGGCTGGTTACACAGTAGAGATGCACAGTCCCTGATGACTTCACCCTGGTGACACACAGCAGTACTCCCAGCACAGCTCAGTGGGAGAGTGCCTGCCTGGCGTGCGCGAGGGCCTGGCTCCCATCCCCAAGCACCGCACACCCCCACATTCCAGGACCTCCTGGATCTCCCTCTCCCACAAAGGAAGTGAGATGTGGAAGGGGAAGCCGTTGGAAAGGAGGAAAGGTGAGGGGAGCTGGACAGGGGGCACAATGAAGCCCCTCGGGGAGCTGTCACAGGGAGGGTTCTGAATGGAAGACAGGCACGAACCTATAAGCTAAGAAATAGACAGGGGGGAAGTTCTGAAACTACATGGTTGAGGACAGTTGCAGATGTGAGAGGAGGTGGCATCAACATCCAGGGACAGAAGTGTGTGGACACAGGCGGGACTGGTGTGGGGCCCGGTCAGGGAGTGTGCTGGCTGGGATAACAGGTCCCACCTGAGGCCAGTTCCCCATTTCTCCAGGGAAGTGGGGAGGAAGGTAATGCTGTGGACACTCAGCAAGAGCCTGTGACAGGGTCTCAGCCTTCTGAGCGCGCAGTGTGAGGGACCTGAAAGCTCTGTGCGCGTTTCCTGCAGATGCTGGACGAGGCTCACTGGGAGGGAGGGAGGGCCCTCGAGCACTGAACGGCCGAGGTGGCAGCGGGCCCTGGGAGGCCGTGGGTTCCTGGGTGGTGTGGTGAACAGCCGCTAGACTAAGTAGCTGGCCAGAGATGCATCGCAGGTTGACGGGTCGCCATGTTTGTGGTTCCTGCACTGAACACGTCCCAGGCAGCCATCAGCCCAGGCCTGAAGGGGTCGCGGACCCGTCACATCTTTGCTCTTGGTTCCATTGCACTTTTTGCCTTGTACCTAAATTAGGACTCTCTGTTCCTCCAGGCAGCCAGCTCCAATCCGAGGATTCTGGATTGTTCCAGACATACTGGGGCCCACAATGATCTGCATCACCAGTACCTACGAATGCCTCGTGAGGCCTCTACTGTACGTCCTGTTCTGTGTTCTCTACACAGCTCTCCCTAATTCTGCAGAATCGAAGCTGAGGACGTGCCCTCAGTAACCGGTTCAAACTGTACATAAGTGACTCTGCTTTGGCTTTCTGTTCTCATTGCCATCTCTGGGAAGGTTTCATTTTAGGCATAGTTTTGGCAGAATCAAGAGCTTTTCTTTAAAGAGAGGAAAAGAATACTAAAATTAAATACTGAACTCTGTTGTCAGTGCAACACAGGCTCCCACATAAGCATTTCCTGCATCACCTCCTGGAGTCAGAGCAGCCCCCGAGAGGAGCACTGTTTCCCCACGTCGTAGAAGACGCCTGAGGCTGACAGGTCAGGCAGGTGTGACAGCCAGCCTGGGATGCAGTGCAGGCTGGACTGATCTGAGTTCACACTCCCTCTCTGCCAGCCTTAGAGAGACATCAGTATATAAACTGTGCTATGAAGCTGAACTCAGGCATCCTGGTTCACCTTAAGGAACTCACATACTAAGCTGTAATCACCATTTTCCTTTTCCAGTGTTCCTGGAAGGTCACTCTGAGTTTTGGGAGCGCCAAAACCAAGTCAGGGTGTCAAGCATGAGGACCCCCTCTACTGCTATCAACTCAGACCATGTACTGCTGTACACTGACATAAGGCAAAGTCCTGTCATTAGTTTGCTCTCCTTTGGTGGCCTCCCATGCTCTTACAGACAGGCTAGTTGTACTATTTGGAAGGGGAAAAAACACGTGTAAATTTTATATTAGCTGGGTGCAGTGGTGCACACCTGTAATCCCAGCAACCTGGGAGGTGGAGGCAGAAGGATCCCAAGTTCTACGCAAGAGGCAGCTGTGTAACTTAGAGAGACCCTGTGTCAAGATAAAAAATAATAAATGGGCTGGGGCGCTGCTCAGTGGTAGAGCACTTATAAAGTATTTGTGATTCCCTGAGGTCAGCCCCCCAATGCCACTAATTAGTTAATTAATTTTGCGTTGCTTAGACTAAAAGACACTAAAAATTCTAGCAAGGCTAAATAGAAGTAGTAAAGTCACTGGGAAAATGTTTACCAGGTGCCTTAGCATTTTTTTAAAAAATCCATACTATCTTTAGTAAAATAAAACCTAGTCACAGAAGTTTCAGAAGAAAACACCCGAATCTCAACGTAGGGGGAGGAATTTTCTGGGTGCCTTGAAATCATATTCCTGCCGGCTCCCTAAAACATGAGTTGTCTATGCAGTTACATTATTATTTAACAAACTTCCAAATTTGAATTGTTGCCTTCACAGTCAGTTACCATACTGCCGAAATTTACCATCTTTCAAGCTTTCTCTGAAATTCTCTCTGCAAATATTTCTCATTGAGTGGATGTAATTTTTAGAAGTCAAGTTATACAGGACCAAAGATGGTGAGTAGTAGTTGTCTGGCTTCTTGTTGGTTTTGAGCAAATATAAACTATCCCTAAGAAAGACGTGACTTGTTTGTGGTGCTGGCTTATAAATAGGCATGAGTCCTTTGCAGAAAGAGTCCATGGCAGATTTCTATTTCTGTGATGCCTTGACCTTTTCAAAAAGAATTTAAAGTGGCAGAGTCCAGAACACTTTGAAAAATGGCAGCATTGGTAGAGCGGAGGGTGCAGCCTTCCCAGGGTGAACCTTTCAGGGAAAAACCCTGTACCCGTGTACTTTACAGTCACCCTCGCAGTGTCTCACGCCTTCAGAAGTCTAAAGGTGGGGTTTGCTTTCCAATAATACAATAAATAGCTCCACGGTAGATGGTGATGGGTCTTGTATTTATTTTGCAGAAGTACTGTCCACCCTGCTTCTCCTCCCCTGCTGTGTACCCAGGAGGACGCCGCAGTGGCCGAGTCCCCTCTCCGCATTCTGGCTGAGACCCCAGACTCCTTTGAAAAGCATATTAGAAGCCTTCTGCGGCGCAGTGCCGCCAACCCGGCGTTTCTGAAGTAGGGGCGCTCAGGCGGCTTCTCTCCTCCTCCTTTGTCACATTACTGTTCACCTTCTCTGTCCTCAGCTGTTTCACGTATCGCTGTGGTACAACCGGGAGGGACATGTGGTGTATTCAACCAGCCAGTGATCAGAGGGAGAAAGAACTAAAAAGAAAGGAGGAAAGCAGCTGTGACTTGAGTCTGTTTTCAGTTTTACTTGGCTAAGGAAAGTAATGGTAGAAACTTTGCTTTCAAGATCCTCTGAGAAGGACTTGGCTCCTCCTCCCGAAGAATGTCTTCAGCTCATCAGCAGAGCCACTCAGGTGTTCAGAGAACAGTACATCCTTAAGCAGGACCTGGCCAAGGAGGAGATTCAGCGGAGGTACGGTGTCCCGTGTTCCTAACCATTCGTGTCTGGCCGGTAGCCAGTGCTGCATGAGAGCCAAGACTTTCCTTCTGTTTCAACTTTACTTCTTCTTCTTGAAGGGTCAAATTATTATGTGACCAAAAAAGGAAACAACTGGAAGATCTCAATTACTGTCGAGAGGAGAGGTAAGCACTAAAACTAGGAGGGCAGCGGGTCGGTAAGAATGGGACGGCATCACCCTCGGATGCTGTGCCCATCAGCTGGCCCCAGAGTTTCTTGTTTCCTGTGCCATCAGGAAAAGTCTACGGGAAATGGCTGAGCGCCTAGCGGACAAATATGAGGAAGCCAAGGAAAAACAAGAAGACATCATGAACAGGTCAGTGGGCCGTGCAACACTCAAGTCTCTACTTAAGTCCTTCGGTACCGTGGATCCCCTGCCTCTCCTCTGATGGGTGTGTCAAGGAAGGCCCGGCAGTGGCTTTGCTTTTCTCCTCATGAGCAAAGATCTCAAGCTGTTTTTTTGTTTTTCTAAAGGATGAAGAAAGTCCTTCACAGTTTTCACTCTCAACTCCCAGTCCTCTCTGACAGCGAGAGAGACATGAAGAAAGAATTACAGTCGATACCCGACCAACTTCGACATTTAGGCAATGCCATCAAACAGGTAGGAAGGGATGCAGGGTGGCTGAACTTTTTTTTTTCCAAGTACTTGTCTAAAAAATAATCTTATAAAATATAAAAGAACAGACTGAAATACTGTGAGAACACGTGCCAAACCCTAGCAAAACATGTGTTCTGTTTGACACTTCAGGTCACTATGAAAAAAGACTACCAGCAGCGAAAGATGGAGAAGGTGCTGAGCCCTCAGAAGCCCACGATCACGCTCAGCGCCTACCAGCGAAAGTGCATCCAGTCCATCCTGAAGGAGGAGTGAGTAAAGCCTCCAGCCAGCACGCGCAGCAAGATGGGTTTTCTCCTGCAGTGAGCCCCAGTCAGCCTCTGCTGAGACAGGAATCCTACGTGTGGGCGTTTGCGGGTCAAGTGATTACGGGACAGGAATGAGGGACTTAGGAAGCAAGTGTTGGGGAGGATGGAAAACGACAGCTTCCCTAGAACAGGATTTTGGCATACAGTGTTCCCAGTGGACATTTCAGAAACACTTCCCGGGGCTAGAAATGGAAGGCAGGGCAGGGCACTCTTGTAGCATGCAGGATGCCCTACATCCAGTTCACAGCACCGCAAAAAAAAGAAAAAAGAAAGAAAAAACTTCCAGCAGCTGAACCACTGTTTTGCCAGATTACACGGATAGGGAACACCATTGTATTCACCTGAAACCTTACTTTCAGCGAAGCAGCTCTTAAGAATTTAATAATGTTGAAGTGTCTAAGACTCTGTACTGATGGCATATCTTTTCACTTTTTAAAGTGAGTGGCTTTATGATTTTACAGGGGTGAACACATAAGGGAGATGGTGAAACAAATCAACGATATCCGAAATCATGTAAACTTCTGACACCACCAGGAGCGGATTCACACCTGAAGTCAACACAACTGAAGGCTTAAACCCGTACTGTAAAACAAACAGGTAGTGCTAATCTATAAAGAGGTGTTTGGGATGAACTTTGGTGTGGTTGTTAATCATATTTTACTATTGGTTTTATAATTGCTGAATAAACATCTTTTTAAATTTTTGAAATATTTTTCTTTTCTTTTTTTTTTTTTTTCTCCTTTTTGGAGACAGGGTCTTGCTGTGTAGCCCAAATGGAACTCACTTTGTACCCTAGACTGGCCTTAAACTCCTGGCGGTCCTCCTGCCTCGGCCTCCCAAGTAGTGGGATTGCAGGTGTGCGTCACCACATCCGGTTTTTGAATGTGCTTTATAACTAAAGTCTATGGTTGTATTCAGTGAAGGCTCTGGATGATTTAAAAATCAGTCCCAAGACACAGGCTCAGCTGCACACTGCCAGATGTCCATCACCCTACTGACCCTTGTCCCATCCCGCTTGAGTAAAAGGAGTAAGAGCTGCATTTTAAAGTAGCAGTGCAAGAAGTGGGACTCTGCAAGGGGTCATTAGGAGGCAAAGGAAGAAGCCACACGGTGTACTTGGCAGCAGCTCTTTTAATGTGAACACTTCCTTCAGGACAGGCCTTCGGTACAGTTAACAAATGGTTACCCCTGCAGTCCACTCAGATCCCCAGTTACTAAGGCTGCCTCTGGCTCACTTCCTCACAGGCACTGTTACCTTTCAGAGCCCAGTTTGGTTGTGCTCCGTGTCTACTGAGTGGGTAGGTGGTGCAGATTTTAGCACCTCAAAGGGAGAAAGAAATAGCTTGGTATGCAGTATACAGTTTTGTCCTCAGCTTTAGGTCACCTTTTTGTACTTGCCAATATGAGTTCTGAAAGGTCATACCGTACCTGCCTAGAAATGGCCGAGTGGCTGCCAGTTGAAAGCCACGTGGTCAGGTACATTACAGGTAAGAGAGGTAAGTCAGGTTAGACATGCAAGAGAGCAGGTGTGTACAGACGGAATACAGGCACAGGAAGACTTGGAAACCCCGCTGACCTTTCATCTAGCAGGGGTAAATCCTACCTTCTAGATCAGATCCCATTTATGCAGAAAATCCCATTTAAAGAATTCTTAAAGATACTGTCACAGTACTTTGTTTCATACCAGAAACAGGTTAAAAGCCTAGAGTTTCAGTTTAGGTTTTTTTTTTTTTTTCTTAGGATATTTTTCTCAATTGAGTGGATTCCAAAAGTTTGTATATGCTACAATACAGACCATAGTGGTTCACTAGTCAGCATTTTATTGCCCAATAAGAAGAGAAATGCCTGTTAAGGTACTCAGTCTCGGCAGAACAACTCATAGGGAGCGATAGTTCAGAAAAAGGATGAAGTGCCCATCGTGATCGACAGCGCTAACTTTAATAATCTGAAACAAATTAGCTTGGGGCCTACCCAAGGGACAAGTCTTAAACCCACATAATCACATTTTACATTAAATTTCCCTGGAACTCAGTGAGGATGTATGTTTCCTTTAAACCAAGTAGCACTTTATACAAAGGGACCTCAAACCAATTAAAATGTTTCATGCACGGCAAGCCTTTAGCACTGTTTCCATAATGAGTGCTTAAATTCACAATCATGAATGTAAGACTACAAAAGTGACCCACAGGGTGAAGGAATGTACTCCTTACCATCTGTTCTGTGGGAGGAAAAAATCTTTAGAGCAAATCCATGATGACTTCATTTATAACAAAGTCCACTTAAACTATAAATTGATGGTGGCTTTAAGTAAACAAAAACATTCTACTTAGTTCACTAGTTCCTATAAGGTTCCTTTGGGTACCCATTTACCCAACACAAATCACTAAAAATTAACTTGAAAATAACATTCTTACTCTTGAACCGTCTATATAATGAATTGAACAGTCTAGCCTTCCACCGACCACTGGGGCATTGCTGCAACAGGGTCAGTAGTGAACACAAATCCCTCCTCTGCGCTTCCTGCGTCACTTCATGAAGCTATGGCAAAGACGGCTGTTCCCCTGAGGTTTGTCCACATAGAAGAGGACGCTCACCTCTTAGAAAACAACGAAGCAGATCTCCATCCAAACTGATCAATGTGCCAGCACTAACTAGTTTTCCCCACCTTCTCTGTAAGTATTATCAGTTACCCTCCAGGTCTAAGCTAGGAAAACACAAAGTACCTGTTAGACCTCATTACCACCACTTCTGTGACACTTCAGAAACAGCACTCACGCCCACTGATTCAAGTTGAAAAGCAGATGTATAAAGTATACTAGATTTTGTCAGATGTAGCTTGTTTTATTTATTTTTTAACTGATCCAATAACTAAACTAAAACACTTCAGAAGAGATGATGCCAGTTCAGCTTTACCCTGGTACCTGTGACCCATGAAGATCGTCCACGTATGCAAAGTGCTTCCGAATGGTTTCTTGTGCTTTTCCTTTAAACTCACCTTCCAAATGCCTAATTCTGCTCTTGAACTGGCTTTGTTTGCCACAGTCTGATGGGTCTCACCCAAGTTTCAGTAGCATTTAAGGTCCTTCAATATAAGATAAAATGGTAAAGAGAGAAAATGCACTGAGCAAGGGAAACACAGTCAGTAGCCAACAGCCTGCTCTCACGTCATATTTTAATATAAAATATTCATACCGCACGCTACGCTTCTGTCTGCTAGCTGAACACTGCTACCGATGAGCTCTAGACAACAGAAAACGAAACCTCTCTCCCAGTATCTATGAACAGAAAATGTAATTCTGAACACTATTGGGGAGCCGTTTTGGGGTAGGGAAGTACGTTCCAAAAACCTATGCCGGAGAAAGCAGGCAAGGAGACAGCGTTTCCCCATCGCCGCGTCCCACTGCATGGCTGCCGGCGGCCAGTCCACAGTCCGTGAGCGTCCCCTCGGCAGGGTCTGCTGGCTGCTCCTGGGCTGCAGGCTTCTCCCTCTAGAAACAGGCCTTTCTCCATCTTCCCTTTGTTGTGACTTCTGCTTCTTCACGTAAGAGTTAAATAATAATTAATGTTGCTCTAAAGATGAGTTAAAAACCCAAAGTGCAGGCGAGAATCCTGCCGTCAGGGTGTCATGTCTCGGGGAGCTGGTTAATGTCTGTCAGTTTGGTATCGTTCAGAATTGCCCGGATTCTCTCCAAGGAGTCCGCCTGTCGGATCCGCTCCAGCTGCACCTGGAGAAACGACGGTGAGGTCAGCGCGGGTGCCCCCGCCTGCATCTCCTTTAACTGGTTCAGCTGAGATGTGGCAGGTCCACTCACCAGGGCTGTCACTCCCAAGAACCAATTACGCTCAAAACAGCAACCCCTGAAGCTGCTGTGTGACAGGCTTGACTGTGAGGGCCAGGGGCCAGGGCTACTGCACTCCCACCCCTCAACTAAAACAGATGAGCGGCCAGCACCAGCATGACCCAGCACAAAGGGCACACAGGGTGTGGGGGACCCCTGACCCCTGCTCCACAGGGAGGACAGGTGTACGCGGGGCCTGAAAGGAAGCAGATGTTCACCAAGGGACACCACATTGGCCAGGGGACCATAAATGCATCAGAGCGTCACAGCACAAAAAACGAGCTTAGGATCCAAAGGAAGCAGAGAAAAAGGGGCCCCACATGCAGAGTAGACCAGGCTCCTGGCTCCGATGACCAGGCGGGTACTTGAGGAGGGAGGCAGAGGCAGCCGCAGTCATGAGACCTCTAGCTACCCACACCAAAGCGAGGGATGCAGAGTGCCCTCCCCAGAGGGCCACGTGCTTCCCCGGATGCCTCACCTGGAGAGTCTGAGAGAGCTTCACAAAGTCTCTCTGCACCTGCTCGCTGACGTCTAATTCTGTCTGTAACCTCTGAGCTTTGTTCTTCTCTTCAAACATTAGTTGTTCAACGGTAGCCTAAAAGATACGAGTTTTTGAGTAAGGATTAATGCCGGAGAGCCAGAGTTTCTAAAATTACTGAAAAACTCTAGGAACTCGTGATTACCTGCTCCTAGGGCAGAAAGGTGGAGATCCTCATACTCCCACACCCACAAATCTCTCTACCTATAAATCTGACTAGGCTCCTTGCTCTAGGTCCTAAGGTAAAGTGGGTATGAAAGCCAGAATAAGAAATGGATTAAAATGCCATACCCCGACCCTGACCAGCTGGTGGCAGTGATTAATCAACGAAAAAATAAATGAACCCACAGCTGCTGTGACAGTAGCTGTCACAGAAACAGGGATGGAAACCCCAAGGACTCCTGACAGTCACCTCAGTCAGACATCTCTACCAGGAACATTCTCAGTAAATACGCCCCCTTGCAGCCCCAGCTGTCTCCAACCCCCTTACAGAAAAGCACTACCACAGGATGCATGAGGCTTTCTAAAAACAGGCAGCTAATGAGCAACACCAGCATAGCCTCCCAGCACTTAAAAGTTCTGCCCACACAGCTCACTGAGACCATTTCTGGCCTCCCCCACAAACAGCCACATGCACTCTAACTAACCAACCAGCAAAACTGGTTCAGTGCAGTCTTATCATGTGATGTATTGGTGACCTAGAATGACAGTTTTGTTGCTGCTGTTACTTTGTTTTGTTTTTAGAGGCAGGGTCTTGCTATGCAGCCAGGACTGGCCTTGAACTCCTGATCCTCCTACCTCTGCTTCCCAAGTGCATTGAGAGTGTGCACCACCACACCTGACTCGAAGAACATTTTCAAAGCGGTGTTTGTAACGGGCATTGCCGCAGCTTGGTTCAATGGCTCTTCCAGCCTGCTGCCTGAAGTCAGGAAGGCCTCCGGAGCTGGCAGAGTGAAGGCTGAGCCCAACCCCAATCACAGCAATCCATTTGCTTTTCGCAAGGTTGATTTTGTTTTCTTAAACAGGTAAGATGAGGTCTATATTCTTAGGCTTGCCTTTTAAAAAAATAAATGACCAGCCAGGCGCAGTGGCGCACGCCTGTAATCCCAGTGGCTCGGGAGGCGGAGGCGGGAGGATCGCAAGTTCCAGACCAGAGGCAGTCTGTGTAACTTAGCCAGACCTGGTCTCAAAAAGTAAAAAAATGGGCTGGAGGTGCAGCTCAGTGGTCCAGCACTTGCAGAGCATGCAGGCGCGAGGCCTGGGTTTAGGCCCCAGTACCAAAATAAATAAATAAATGACCAAAAATATCACCTTAGCAGCAGTCTCTTTTTTTAACTGTTCTTCCAAATTGACCTTTATCTCCTGGAGACTCTCAAGCTGTTGAGACTTCTCTCTTAAGGTGGATTCCATCTGTGAAATTAAAAAGGAAAAAGCTGAAACTCATAGACCCCTCCCACCGCCCGCAGGCTGTGGCGCACTCCTGGAGAAGCTTGCAGCGTGGAGAGATCACCTGCAGACTCTCGGGGACCCGGAGGCCTTGCAGCAGGCTACACCTTGAATGCCCTTCTCACACGCCCCTGTGTTCTTCCAGCCCTAGTCCTTCAGCAACCATTTGTTAGGGACCTATTTGAAACATTTACTGATCAAGATCAAAGAGCATAACCTTCAGTGTGGATTGGGACTCAACATCCAACAAAACAAAAACCCTACAATGGGTCAGTATGCAACTGCACGATAAATGGAGAAAAGACTGAGGTTGTTCAAGGTGTTACTTGGCTCTACAATCAACACCTGTGGAAGCAGAACTCAAACTGCATTGCATTGGGAAAAGCTGTGGCAAAAGATATTTAAAGTATTGAAAAGATGTCACGTTGAAGACGAAGGTGCGCCTGACTCATGCCATGGTATGTTCTATTGCATCGTTTGATTGTGAAAGCCGGTCACTGAACAAGGGAGACGGGAGAAGATTTGATGCTTTTGAATTATGGTGCTGGAGATGAATCCTGAATGCACCACGGGCTGCCCAAAGAACCGGCAGTCAAAACTTGTGACTCACCTGTCCTTTTTCTACTTTTATTCTTTCTAATTCAGCCTTCAGACTAGAAATGGAAGCTGAGGGATAGAAGAGGGAGAGAGATTAGCAACCATATATTGTTTTGCACTTTGTTTCCTCACAATAACCCCGAAGGATTCAAATGTATACAGAACGTGGGGGAAAGGGCCGTTTCTCAAAATCACCCCCACGAACCAGCATCGTCCCCGGACTCAGGTGAAGGCCGAGTCCACCCACATGGACATTTGTAATGGACAACCTCCGCGTCAAGTACCGGGGAGAAGATGCTCCCAGCACTCAGCCCGTTCCACACGGAAGGGGCAGCTGTCTGATCACGTCGCCTGGTGGTCTGGGTGCCAGGGCTGAGTACTACCTGCGAGTAATGGCCGGAGAGAGGCCATGCAGAGCTCCTAAAGGACAATGAGGTTTTGGGGGCTGGGGCTTTTCTGCTCCCGATGATTGGACCTATCAGAACATCTGGGAGAACAAGCTTAGCCCTTCCTTCTTTCCTATACTCTTCCCACATCCCATGACCATGCTCTGCTTCTCGCAAGCAGAAAGGTTTTATTGACGCCAATTTCACACCGGTCACTTGGATCTTCACCTATTTCCTCCTTGCAATTTTCTATCTCTAGCTGCAGGGTTTCTTCAAGGTTTTCCTTCAGACACTGCTCCGCTTGGATTTGCTCCTTTAGGAAAAGGATTTCCGCCTTCAGCTTCTCCTCCATGTGGTCTGCCGCGGTCCGCACGTGAACGATGTTCTCGCGGTATTTCAACACCAGCTCCCGGAGCACCTGGGTTCAAGAAACAAATGCTTATTGGATTGGTGGGGATGAAGAGACTGAAGATTCGCTGGTTCAGATATTAAGACATTGGACATTTACCCACTGGACGTGGACTAGATTCGATGACTGCTATATTGATGCAAAGCCCCTGGCATGTGCCGAGGAGGCCTAGGCTGTGCGACCCTGGCTGCAGGGTGGGCAAAAATACACAAGTTAGCCAGGCCTGCCGCAATGTATCAAGATTCCCTGGTGGAGGGCGGGGAAGGAGGGGCCCAAGACTCTCCACTGAGGGAGACATATCTATCCAGAAGACTGGAGGGGGGAAGAGAGGGGAAACTCGGTCACACAGCTGGCCGGGCGGCTGCCAGGGAGTCCCGCCATCCCTGGGAGGAAACCACGTGGGAGGGAGGGAGTCAAAGGCAGCACAGCCTTGGGACATCTCAAAGGGCACTTCTGGGGGAGTTTCTTCCCCTGGAGGCCGTGGTACCCGAAGACTGTCCGCACCTTGCCCACACCCCTGTTCTGTACAGAACCTCCTGGCTCACCAAGTTTAATCTGATCTACCCTTTGGTCTGCCTGCATTCCCTTTGGCTTTCACACAACACCCATGTAGGGCTGTAAACGCACAGGCCATGTCGTATCAACATGCAATATGTTCCGGAAATTCGGCGATTCCAGTCAAAAATGTGCATTATGAACTACGTGTTTTTTCCTCTAAACTGCTTCATACGCAGAAAAATTAAAATGTTAGGTAACCTATGAGATTCACTAGGAATAATAACTTATATGAAGACAAGACAAACCCAGGATCCAGGGTAAACTCTAAAAGGACAAAATTTATTTACTTACCCATTTGTTCACACACTTACTGAATATCTACCGTAGGCAGAGTACTACGCCAGGCCAAATGTAAGTAATGGCAAAGAATCATTTTCTAAGGGGGGGCAGCTTTTTTTTTTTTTTTTAAATAAATTCAGCCTAAATCTTACTCTTTCCTTAAAGTTGTCATCTTTTAGGAATTGTTCCAATTATATCCTAAAGCAACTCTAAAATAAAAACTGGTATTCTTAGGTAACCTTTTATTAATAATTTTTGTTTTTTATTTATATTGAGACAGGGTTCCACTATGTAGCCGAGCATCATCCAATGTAAAGGCAGGGATTTTCAACATTGGAAGTGGCAAGCAACACGTCAAACGACCCAAACGCGTGTAACGAGTTTCAGTTTGTTCAGTGTGGTAATTGGGTGTGAAATACAGTTGGGAGAAGATGTGTTGTGAAGTGGCCCCTAAACCACGCATCAGGAGCAATGCTCCTGGATACAGGAATTCCTGTCAGGTGAACAAGACAGTGGGTCCTCATCAGCCTTATTCAACGGATCTGGCACCGTGCACCTTCTGGCTCTTCTTCAAAGTGACCATGAAAGGTAAACATGTCAGTGGATTCAGGAGGTCAAGCCTGCCACAGCAGCGCAATTCGGGACACTCAGGGAAGAGGCTTCCAGAACTGCTCCAGAAACGTGCTAAGAATGACCAAACAAGTGTGCTTGAAGCCTGGGGAGGGGGTTGTTTTTATTGTTTATTTATTTATGTATTTGTGGTAGTGGGGGTTGAATCCAGGGCCTCGCGCCTGTATTCTCTGCAAGTGCTGGACCACTGAGCTGCACCCCCAGTCCATTTTTTTTACTTTTTGAGACAGGGTCTCGCTAAATTACGCAGACTGCCTCTGGTCTCGAACTTGTGATCCTCCCGCCTCCGCCTCCCGAGCTGCTGGGATGACAGGCGTGCGCCACCGCGCCTGGCTGGGCGGAGGGTGTGTGAGGGGACCATGGCAATGTGTCTTTGATTACAATAAATTTGTTTATTTATTTTAGTTTTTTGGGCACAGAGTCTTGCTGTGTAGCCCAGGTTGGCCTCGTACTCGCTGTATAGCCCAGGCTGGCCTCAGACTGGCAGTAATCCTCCTGCCTTGGCCTCCCGCGTGCTAGGATTATAGGTGTGAGCCACCATACCTGACTACGGTAACAAATTATTTTTAATTTAAGCATTCACTGTATTATAGGATTATATCTCATATACATGTATGTTCTATATTTATTTTCCTTCTATCCATCCATCCATCTACCTTTGGGTCCTGGTGCACTGAACCCAGGGCCTCCCCACGTACTTTGCGAGTATCCTACCACTGAGCTGCACTCACGGCCCCTTTTCTATTTATTGTGAGACAGTCTCGCTAAATTACACAGGCTGTCTCTGGCCTCAAACTTGCTATGCTCCTGCTGCCGGGATTATAGGCTCGTGCCACCCTGCCTGGCTAATGTGTGGCTTTTAAATAATTTTTAACAATTATATAATTTTTTAAAGATAAAAGGACAAAAAGATGGTACAAATAACATTATTTTATTTTGTTTTTAAGACTGCGCTAAGAAACCTCACATTTGCCTATATTGTTTATAGGGTTTATTTGGGTTTAGCCCAAGAAAACATTTATTACATGTTGAAAGATTTAGAAATACATGATTATAAAGATTAAAATTATAAGGGGTGTTGTTGTTGTTGTTGCTAGGTGCCATCAAGTTGGGTCCAAATGAAACACTCCCCGATTCTGTGCCAGGCACACGATCTTCATCAGTAAATGTTTCAAATATTCATTTTCAGCAAGCAGAGTGGTGTCATCTGCATAACATAGGTTGTTAATGAGTCTTCCTCCAATCCTGATGCCGTGTTCTTCATAAAGTCCAGCTTCTCAGATTATTTGCTCAGTATAGATACTGAAGAGATACGGTAAAAGGATACAGCCCTGATGCTCACCTTTCTTGACTTTAAGCCCATTGTTGTAGACACTATGTCAATCCATCTAGTAGAGGGTTTCCCTTTTTTGTTGTTGTTGACCTGCCGCTTTCCCAAACATGATGTCCTTCTCCAGGGATTGATCCCTCCTGACATGTCCGAAATACGTAAGACGCAGTCTGGCCATCCTTGCTTCCAAGGAACACTCTGGTTGCACTTCTTCTAGGACAGATCTGTTAGTTCTTTTGACAGTCTGTGGTGTATTCAATATTCATCTCCAGCACCATAATTCAAAAGCATCAATTCTTCTCCTGTCTCCCTTGTTCAATGTCCAGCATTCACAATCATATGATGCAACTGAACATACCATGGCATGAGTCAGGTGCACCTTCGTCTTCAATGTGACATCTTTACTTTTCAATACTCTAAAGAGATCTTTTACAATAGCTTTTCCCATAGCAATGCATCTTTTGATTTCCTGACTGCTGCTTCCATAGGTGTTGACTGTAGAACCAAGTAAAGCAAAATCATGGATAACCTCAATCTTTTCTCCACTTATCATGAAGTTGCATACTGACCCAGTTGTAAGGATTTTTGTTTTGTTGATGTAGAGTTGCAATCCATACTGAAGGCTATGTTCTTTGATCTTCACCAGTAAATGTTTCAAATCTTCACTTTCAGCAAGCAGAGTGGTGTCATTTGCATAACGCAGGTTGTTAATGAGTCTTCCTCCGATCCTGATGCCACGTTCTTCTTCATAGATTCCAGCTTCTCAGATTATTTGCTCAGTATGGAAACTGAAGATATATGGTGAAAGGATACAGCCCTGATGCACACCTTTCTCAACTTCAAACCAGGCAGTGATTCCTTGTTCTGTTTGAACAACTGCCTCCTCATCCATGTACAGATTCCTCACGATTACAATTAGGTGCTCCGGTGTTCCCATTCTTTGCAGTGTTATATCCATAATTTGTTATGATCCACACAGTCAAATGACTCTGCATAATTGATAAAACATAGACAAACATCTTTCTGATATTCTCTGCTTTCAGCTAATATCCACCTGACATCAGCAATGATGTCCCTGCTTCCATGCCCTCTTCTGAATCTGGCTTGATTTTCCAGCAGTTCCCTGTCTATACTGCTGCAGTCACTTTTAAAGTTAGTTATGAATTTCTCTAGGAAACTGGTTTCATAGGCCAGATTCACCCAACCACAGAAGAATGTAAGTGACCCAAAGTATCTTTATAGACAGAAATATGGGGGGTGTGAAAAAAACCTTTAAGTTATAGACATAAAAGCATCACAAAGAGCCAGCTAGTAGCCCCTCCATATTTTAATTTCTGGTATGCACTCAATCTGGTCCCACACAAATGACTCATAGACCTTGGATTTGGCAAAAGATTCTTGTGCAGGATACCAAAAGCAAAACAACAGAAGGAAAAACAGAATAACTGGACTTCACTGAAATTTAAAAAAAAACTTTTATGCTCAAAGGATGCCACCAAGGTGAAAAAGACAACCCACAGAATGGGAGAAAGTATCTGCAAATCATGTATCTGATACGGGACTTAGGAAAGAACTGCGACAGCTCAGTAAAATAAATAATACAATCTAAAAACGAACAAGGGATCGGAGTAAACATTCCTCCAAGGAAGATACACAAATGGCCAATAAACACACGAAAAGATGCCCAGTGCCACCGTGCACGAGCAAAATGCAAATCAAAACCACAGCGAAGACAGGTGGCGCACGCCTGTCATCCTAGAGACTCAGGAGGCAGAGGTAGGAGGTTCGTTAGTTCGAGACCAGAGGCAGTCTGTGTCATTTAGCGAGACCCTGTCTCAAAAAGTAAAAAAATGGGCTGAGGCAGCAGCCCAGTGGTCCAGCACTTGTAGAGCATGCAGGCGCAAGGCCCTGGGTTCAACCACCAGTACCACAAAAAAATAAAAAATAAAATAAATAAAATTAAAAAATGAAAAATGGGCTGGGGGAGCAACCCAGTGGTAGAGCACTTGCAAAGTATGTATGTGGCCCTGGGTTCAACCCCCAAGTACCACAAACAAAAACAAAAACAAGAACAACAACAGAAAGAAACCCACAATGAGAGATCATGTCACACCCCCTAGGGTGGTTATAATCCAAAAGTAAAATAACAAGGATGTGGAGGAACCTAAGCCCTTACACACTGCTGATGGGAGGATAAAGGGGTGCTGTACCACTGCTTTAGAAAAGAGTTTGATGGTTCCACGGCAACTTACCAGAGTCCCGTGTGACCCAGCCACTCCACTACTATATATACATCTAAGAGAAATAGAAAAGGCCTACACCAAATCCTGTAAATGGCAGCACTATTTAGAACAGCTCCAAAGCAGAAACAACCCCAGTGTCCCTCAAC
Source organism: Pedetes capensis (assembly GCA_007922755.1). Classification (NCBI taxonomy): domain Eukaryota; kingdom Metazoa; phylum Chordata; class Mammalia; order Rodentia; family Pedetidae; genus Pedetes; species Pedetes capensis. Next base: position 44,953 of record VMDO01000847.1, read on the forward strand.
AGATGAATAAACAAAATATCAATACAATGAAGTATTGTTCAACCATAAAAAGGAATTGAAGTACTGGTACTTGCTACGATAGGGACACATCTTGAAAAGTGGCCAGACAAGAAAGACCACGTATTCCATGATGCAGTTCACACAGAAGTCCAGAATAGAGCAATCTACAGAGCCAGGAGGCAGAGTGGCAGGTGGTTAAGGCTGGGAATGAGGGGAATGGGAGAGATAGCCAAAGGGTGACAGCCTGGCCGGGCGCAGTGGTGCCCACCTGAAATCCCAGCATGTAGGCGGAGGCAGGAGGATTTCGAGTTGACGGCCTGCCTGGCTACACAGTGAGACCCTGACTCAAAACGAACACAAGAACTGCTCTACACCTGACTGCTGGTGGTGGCCGCGTTCCTGTGTGAGCACCCAAATAAACAGTGAGTTGCGTACTTTAAAAGGGTGAATTGCTTGGCATGTGAATTTTATCTCAGTAAAGTTGTTTTTAAAAAGAATTCCCAGTCAGGCAGTGGTGCTCACCTGTAATCTCCGCGTGCAGGAGGCTGAGCAGGAGGAGCCTGGATCTGAGGACACCCCGAGCTACATGGCAAGATGCTGTTTTTTGGGGGGGGTTTTTTGTTTTTTTGAGGTACTGGGAGTTGAACCCAGGGCCTCGCGCCTGCATGCTCTGCAAGTGCTGGACCACTGAGCTGCACCCCCAGCCCAATTCTTTTACTTTTTGACACGGGGTCTCGCTAAATTACACAGACTGCCTCTAGTCTCGAACTCACAATCCTCCCGCCTCCGCCTCCCGAGCCGCTGGGATGACAGGCGTGCGCCACCGCGCCCGGCTATTTTATATTCTTTTAATCTTGAGATTGGGTCGGGCCAAATTACGAAGGCTGCCGCTGGCCTCGAATCTGCGATCCTCCTGCCTCCGCCTCCCGAGCCGCTGGGATAACGGGTGCGTGCCACCACGCCTGGCTTAGCAAGATGCTGTTTTAAAACAAACAAACAAGATGAGCAGCCACTCGTTAACGTCTGTGGCCGGGTGAGAGGGACGTCACCTCCGTGGTGTCCGGGAGGACGAAGCCTTCGGCCTGCTGCAGGGACGCGTGCAGGCTGTGCTTGCCCTGGAGGCTGTCGTTGTCCTTCTGCAGCCTCGCCAGCTCTTCCGACACCTGCTCCCGGGACTGCGTCAGCACTGCCTGGAAGAAACACGGGGGCTGGTCACAGATGGAAGGGCCGACCCGCCTGGCCACGGCCGCGCCAGAGAGAAGCAAGGCCAGACTAAATGACACGCCAGAGTGGAGGGCACAACCTTAAAGCTCTGCAGGGCTGCACCAGGCACCGCAGAGCTTCTCTGACTTGCGGTCTTGACGGATATTCAACAAGGAGACAGGCAAGAAGGCAAGCATGTGGGCTCGCTCCCCGTTATTTCCACCGATCACTCAAAAACCATGACTCTTCCCTCCACCTGCCTGGACTACAGGCTGACCAGGATTATTTGCTCCATGGGAGTAGCCAACACAACTCAGGCGTGTATCAGACAGAGCATGTATCCAAGGCCATGCCGATGTCCTCAGGCATGCATCGAACAGGAAGTGTGGAGAGAAAAAAGAGCCACACCTTCACCTTCCCCTCCACACACTGCCATCCACGCCGGGCATCCCTGTGGATGCCCCAAGGCTGCACTGTCCAGAGGATCCCTGCTCTGTTCAGGCAGCCTTTCAGAAGCTCCTTCCTAAAGTGGGCCCTGCTCCTGTTTCTTCTGTTTGCTGATTTGTACAACCTTAGGTGTCTCATACTAATTTGTATCAATATAAGTTATTCCACCTAATTGAGTATAAGCTAAAGATCTGCAAAAGTATTTGACTTCTGCTATTTTTAATGCTAAGACATTTGCTGTAAGGGTATTCTAACTGTAGATTGCTCAATTACTCAGTATTTATTTGGCAGCTACTGCTCTGTACTAGGTGTGGCCCTAGAGAAGCTCAGGGTCCAGTAGAAGAGAAAGACAGGTAAACCAAAGACCACCCTACTGTTACGTAAGCTGCTACAACAAAGACTGGGTACTGAGCAATAAAAGGACAGAAGATTACGTATTCAGGTGGAAGAAGTCAAGGAGAGGGCTAGAGAACATTTCACAGAGAAGGTGAGGAATGAGCTGTATCCTGAAGGACAAACAGGCTGCAGGCAGGCAGGCAGGCAGGATCGTGCACAAACTTCAGTTAAACTCTGTTGGCTCTTTTTTCCTTCAGGTTAGAGTTGGTTGTGCTTTATGATCACTTTTAATTCACTTACAACAAAATATTATCATTGCAGGACCTTCTGTAGATGAAGAAAGAGGAAAACAAACATTGCGTGTGCGCGTGTGTGTGTGTGCGCGTGCGTGTGTGTGCGCGTGCGTGTGTGTGCGCGTGTGTGTGCGTGCGTGTGTGCGCGTGCGTGTGTGTGTGTGTGTGTTTCTTCTTTTGGCTTATTTTTGTGAAAAGAAAACAAAAGAATAAGCCAAAAATAAATTAAAATGATTATGTGTGGGATGGGGTGGAAACTGGGTGGAAGGGATAGGAAAGAAAGGAATTGAGTGTTTAATTTACTTTTGATTTGTGAACAAGGCTGCCTGTTCAAGAAAAAGTAATCAAAAAACAAAAGTACAAATCTGAAGATGTAACACAGACAGAAACAAAAGGAGTTACCTATGTATCAAATCAGTAATACAACCACAAGAAGAAAACTCAATTAACTTTTGAATACAGGACCCACGCTGTAATCCCTCACCTGGGATATATTCTAAGGGCAAAAACAAATATAAGGAAATGTTGAGCTTTGCTTAGTAAAGCTGCTGTTGGTAGCAAGATTGATGCTCCCATTCTGGAACTATGTTGTCTAAACTTTAACCAAGTAATCACACCTAACATCAGTAATGATGAAACCAGCCACCATTACTGTGCCTCGTGATGTTATGACCTTCCCACTGAATCATTTCACCTATGTGGTATTCTTGCTAAAATGTGTGACCTGGATTGAATCATGAGGAAACAATAAGGAAAATACATTGTATAAGACAATTAGCCTAAAACATTCTACAAGGCAACTGGCCTGGACTACTCAAAACCGTTAATGTCATTTAAGAGGGGGTTGGGTACTGTTCTAGATTAAAGGAGGCTAAAGTGACACAGCAAAATGCAACATGTGATCCTTGATGATACACACGTATGTTGTTGTTGCTGTAGGTGTTAGGTGCCGTCAAGTCAGTGTCCAACTCATAGCGACCCTACATACAACAGGCGAAACACTATTGTCAGTGCTTCTCTGCTGTTCATAGGGTTTTCAATGGCTGCTTGTTTTTTGGCAATGGGTTGCCGGGTCCTTCTCCCAAGCCTATGGCGCTCGGTGTTCCCAGGCAGTCTCCCATCCTAGTCCTAACCAGGCCCAACTCCGCTTAGCTTCCGAGATCTGACGGGATCAGACACCACAGTGCTACGGCTACAGGCATGCATGTATGGAAATGAAATAATGAAACCCGTTAGGTTGTACACTCATTTCAAAAAAATTACTAATTAAAAAAAAAAAGTGGATTGAAGCCAGGGGCAGTGAGGCACACCTTTAATCCCAGCAACCTGGAAAGCAGAGGCCAAGTTTGAGGCCAAAGTCAGCCTGCAGAACTTAGCGAGACCCTGTCTCAAAATACAAAGTTAAAAATGGGCCTGGGGTGTGGCTCAGTAGTTGAGCACTTACAAAAAGCATGTGTGAGGCCCTGGGTTCAACTTCCCACTACCAAAAAAAAGGGGGATTGAGCTGAACTCAGGAACATTCTTTATTTTGCTGAAAGTAATTCTACGTCTTCAATTTATTTGTTTTTTTTCCTACAGAATTACAGTAAAGGTTTTGTTTCACTCATTACATACAGCAGTGTTTTTCACATTTAAATAGACCACAACAACATGAATTCTTTATAAGGACCTTAAAAACAGACTTTGCCAAGTCCCAGAATACAGAAGTGACTTCTCAGCTGCCTCATTAATAAAGAAGAGCTCGTGCCTGACCCTTTAAACCTATAGCTGTTAAGCCACAGAATATTTATTTCAATAAATCATTATAAGAACCTCAGCTATAATTATACCCACAATGAAAGAGAATTAAAAATACTGACTGCTTCAGGGCCAATTCCCGTGCCCTCCATGTTCTGAATTTTATGCATGTTCATTATCTTTGGATGTTCTTGTATATTTTAAATTAATGGGTTTGCTTTTTTTTTTTTTAGAGCATTCCTCATTAAGCTTTTTATCTTTCTTTGACACGCAGACATGATTTGCATAGCGTTTGCAAAATAGTGTACTAATTCTACATTTGAAATTGACTGTGTCTCACTTCTTCAGGCTGAAGCAAAAAATGCAAAGAATGGCTAATTTATTTTAAATACTGATTTCTTTGCTCAAAACAAAACAAAACAAACCCTGTATCCGCAATGACTCTTGAAAATTTCAATTTTTTTAGCTTGAATTTTGACCTGAAAATTAAATGTTGATCCACAGTTTATTCTGTTTTGGTTTCCCAAATCAGAAAAATAAGTTAAAGATGAGATTGGCTGGGAGAGGGAGGGTTCCAGGGGGTTGGTTAAGAAAGGAAGGACAGTATTCTGCCCACCTCTGATGGCCAGGCCCTGGAGGCTAGAACAGTAACCACTCTAAGCAGGCAATAAAGTCACATCAGGGGTAATTCAAGACAAAACAAACAGGAATCAATATAACATGCAATATGTATTTAAAATATCAACTTACCATCTGTTCCTGAATATCTCTCTTTGCCTGTGAAAAACTCTGCTGTAACTCTTCAAGTAAGACCTCGGACGCTTGGGCTCTTAGGACTAGTGCAGAGATCTTTAAAAGAAAAAAAAAATGCATGCACAGAAAATACAGTTAGCAAGCAGGGTCTTCTGAAACTAACCCTGCGCTCTTTTTATCCCATGGCCAGAAATGATGTTTCACTAGTCCATGGGGACCACATATCTCTCACTGAACAGACAGGTTGTGCATCTGCTGTGTGCACACCCCAACAAACAGAAATATATGGGTTTCTAGACAGAGAAGAACCCATGTAAACTACATATAGATACTACTTTTGAGGGCTTAAAAAATAAAGAAAAACTTGGAGCTCTATCAACAACAACAAAAAAACCCTACATATTTAAAGGTAAGTGAATCCTTTCCGCATTAGCTACAGTCTTCTAGATGGGTACCGAAGAGCAATACATACACAATTACCCTGGGCTGAATTCTAAACTCCTCTGAATTAGTTTTAATATTCCTGGGGAAGAGACTTAAAAATTGATGACTCATACATCAGAAAATATACATAGGAATAATTTTGTCTAGATACTTTAAAAATTGTTGTTGTCAGAACTCTGTTTCGCATAGTGGCAGGCTAGCTGACTTGGGCTAACCTGGTGAGAATTAGCAAAGCTGTATAGAAGCATACAGTGTATCTGCTTGAAGGCACTGGAAAACTAACAAAGCAACAAGGAATCACAGAGGCGAAGACCAGCCTGAGGACAAGTGGAGAACGGAGCGCAGCGTGTGACACAGGTCTCTACAAGTTTGTGCCAATTCCAAAGGAAAGTGATGTGGCCCTGAAAGCTGAGGCAGGCATCCGAGAGCTGGGACAGGACGGAAAAGGGGAAGAGTCCGGGACCCACCAGGCAAAGCGACTCTTGGTAAACGTCCTAGACTTTGGGTTGGGTCCCCACAGGACCACACCGTTGAGAGAGGGAATAATTTAAAATAATCCAACCTTCACATCTCTATGTAATCTCAATTCCTGCTGGGCAGTGGACTGCCCCAAAACACACAGGCCAGACCATCAACGCGTTCCAGAGGCCTTTCTCAGAACACAGAGCCTCAGGAGAAAACAGTCAGCACTCCCAAGACACAGGGAAAGTATGGGACATGGAAAGAAGCAGGAAAATGTGACCGGTTCTCAAGAGGAAAAAAAAAAATCAGCAGATGCCAAGACCATGAAGACCCAGGATGCCACGATCAAAGACCTTACGAAAGCTGGGAGAACTATGCTTCGTGAGGTGGGGGAGGCTGCTGAAATGGATGAAAAGGCAGCTCTCAAAAGAGAAATAAAAACACAAAAAGGCCAGGCCCAGTGAAACACGCCCATAATCTTAGGAGACCTGGTCTCAGGATATAAAATGAAAAAGGGCTAAGGGTGCAGTTCAGTGGTACAGTACTTAAAAAGTATGTGCAAGGCCCTGAGTTCAGCTCCCTAGTACCAAAATACATACATATATATATATATGTGTATATATGTATATATATATATATTTTTTTTTTTAACTATGTAAAATTTGTCTAAGTCAAAGTGTACAATTCGGCACAAAAATAGGAAAATAGACCGATGGAACAGAAAGTCCCAAAACGAAGGCATGCACACACATTCACTTGACAGATGACGAAGACGCCCTGCAGGACAGTGAGGAAAGGCGCACTAAACGGTACAGGAACTGGCTACCTACTGACTCTTCTTCCTTTTTTCGGGGGTTGTGGTGGTGGTGAGGCTTGATCGCAGAACTTGTGGACACTAAACACACTACCACCACTGAGCAACACTCCCTGCCTCTTTGGCTAGTTACACAAAAGAACACGTTTTTGCCTTTATCTACATTAGACAGATGCGTTTGTATATAAATCAGTTCCAGAGGGGTTTTTTGACATAAACATGAATATCTATTAAAAAAAAAAAAAAAAGCTTCTACAAGATAATATATGAAAATATCTTCGTAATTTCAGGGTAGGAAAAGAATTTTCTTAAAAAGAACTAGAAAAATCACTAGGCGAAAAGATCAGTAAATCTGACTACACTAAAACCAAAGCACCCCTTAAAAAATAAGCTCCTCAGCAGAACGCATGTGCAACACATGTAACCAAAGGCTCTCACAGGATTATGGAAAGAACGCCTACAGATCAAGAAGAAAAGCAAACAGACAGCCTATAAAAAAGAAGCACATGACTTACACAGAAATCAGTCGTCCCCCTCACCCCTGTACAAATACATGCACACACACTCACACAATCACAATGGGCAATAACGTGAAAAGTGCGAAGTATCTTCAGTGATCACCAGAGAAGTGCAGAGTAAGCCACAGTAAAACACAGCATTCATTATACCCCTACCAAAACGACTAGAATTAAAGCAGCCAACAAAATGAAGGTTTTTAAGACCTCAGATTCTTCTTGCACCTTGCTGGTTGAAGTGTAAACTGGTACAACTTGGGAAAGCTGTCAGCATGATTGCTGTTTACTGAACTGGAACACGTATTTTGAGCATGCTGACCGAGGACAAATACTCCTAGATATATAGCTAGAAGAAACAGGTTCACTGAGCTCTATACAGAAGTTTCTAAGTAACTTCATTCATAATATCCCAGGGCTGAGAACAACTAAAATGTACCTCAACATCAAGGCAAACTGTGGTATATCCACACAACAACGAAAATGAACCTGGACTAACACGTATCATGAACAGGAGTTTCACACACCGTTGAACGAAGGAACACGAAGAAAAGAACACATACTGTATGGCTCTTTTCAAAATGAGAAAACAAACAAAGCCGACCTAATGGTGTTGGAGCAGGGGAGGCAGCAGTGGCTGGAGGGGAGGGAAGGGTCCCCGGGATCCTGGCTACGTTCCAGTGCTGGGTCTCAGTGACACTTACACAGACAGCAGTTCTGGTGCATCTGGTACACCTGTGCATGCCTGGGTGTTCCTATGTATGCTGGACTTTAACAAAAAAATGTTGGTTTTTGTTTTTTGGGTTTTTTTTGTGGTACTGGGGGTTGAACCCAGGGCCTCGCGCCTGCATGCTTTGCAAGTGCTGGACCACTGAGCTACACCCCCAGCCCATTTTTTTACTTTTTGAGACAGGGTCTTGCTAAATTATGCAGACTGCCTCTGGTCTCGAACTTGCAATCCTCCTGTCTCCACCTCCCAAGCCACTGGGATTACAGGCGTGCGCCACCGCGCCCAGCCACTTTAACAAAATTTAAAGAAAATAATTCATATCTATCTTATAATTTCTTGAGCACCAGGCAAACTTAACTAATAAAAACCCAAGCGGAAAGGAGAGTCAGAGCCCCCTGATGTTAACTCGTTACCTCAAAAATCATTTTTAAAAAACCTATAAAACAGATACCACAGAAAGGTCCGTAAGAGAGCTTTTCAACTGAAAGAAAATGAAACTGGCAAATCTTCAGGGCAATAGAAAGGAGACTGCGCCGTCTGGATGTTTGAGTGTGATTTGCCGGGCACACCCCCAGCCCGCCTACCTGGTGGCTCGAGTCCTCGGTGCTCTGCTTCAGGAAGCCCTCCAGCTCCTGCTTGTCCTTCATCGTCTTCTCCAGCTGGTCATTTGCTTGCCTGAGCATCGCCTGCAGCTTCTTCACCTACAGAGATTAAAGTCGGTCAAGAGAAGCAGGTCTGTTTTGGTTGCTGGTTTTTGGTTTTAGTGGGGGAATGGACCTCGGTAGCCTAAGACCTCCTGCATGCTGAGCAAGTGGTCAAGCACTGAGCTGCCACGCCCTCAGCCCAGGACTGGTTTATAAACTAAAAAAAAAAAAATCCCTAACTCTAGAATCTTTTAAAATCTGTTTTCTAGGGAAGAGCACAGATTTGTCACTTCGGAAAGAAATGAGGTGAATGACCTCAAGAGACAACTATGCTGTGCTGCAGCTACCAAGTCATTTTCGACACACGTGATCTCATTTGAAAACTGCTTCTGTGTGAAGCCCTCTCGACTCTCATCCAGGCCTCCCCAGCTCTGTTCTACTCTCCGCCTCTAATCTACAACCCACATGAACACCACCGTTAGGCCGGGTCAGTGTGACCAGGACGATGACATCAACAGGCCCATGGGACATGACTGACCCGGCTAACACATGAGCTCTCAACATAAGGCTGGAGCGTGGTCATATAAGCACCCACATGCAAACAGATACTGCTATCTTAGGTAACGTTGTCATGTACACCCTAGGTAACCGCGACATGACTGGACAATGATCTGACCGTCAGCCACCACTGTGGAGAAGCCCTTCACAGGGCCCTGCACCAGCACTGGCGGCACAGACAGGAGGACCCGAAATAAAGCCTGCCACACCTGCCTCGGGCTCCGTGGGTGTTTTTGGGTTTCGTGGTTGGCCCCAGGCATCTGTCTCTTGCAGAGGAGCTCGAGTTCAACAATCGTGAAGTTTACAAAAGTGAAATATAATGATCTCTCTACTTAAAAGCCCTAAGAGACCCCCAAAGCCATCAGGGTTAAAGCCAAACCCCTCCAATTATCACTCATCCTTGTCAGCAACCTCACGGTAGCTTCTTCTTCTTCTTTTTTTTTTTTTTTTTGCTGTACTCAGGGTTGAACCCAGGGCCTCGTGCTTGCATGCTTTGCAAGTGCTGGACCACTGAGCTGCACCCCCAGCCCATTTTTTTTACTTTTTGAGACAGAGTCTCACTAAGTCATGCAGACTGCCTCTGGTCTTGAACTTGCGATCCTCCTGCCTCTGCCTCCCAAGCCGCTGGGATTACAGGCTTGCGCCACCGCACCCAGCGACATGCTAGCTTCTTGTAGCTTCTGCTCCCACTGTCTGCAACCTCCACACCCCACCTCCTGCACTACCACCCCTTCTGCAACCCCAGTGGCTTTCATCACTTTGGCCCTCTGCACCCTTTCTGCTCCCTGAACACCCTTTCTCCTTCTCTGCCTCTGGTCTAACTGATTGCACCCAGGCTCCACAGCAAGCCTAGCTGCGGCCTGCCATCAAGTAGGGTGCCCTCCTCTAGGCTCCGTGTACTTGTTCAGGAACAAACTACACGGAATGCAGGTTTGGGCCACAGCCCTGAAAGCTCCTTCACAGGCAGTCGCTGTCTTCTAGCTGTATCTGAACTGCCAGGCCCCAGGACAATGCCAGGCGCAGGCGTGGCATCAGTAAAAGTTGACAGAAATGACTAAAGGAATCCAAGACAGTCTGGTCCCGTGCCACACTATCAGAAGCTAGCTATATTAGTTTTACAAATAGCTTTAGAAATTTACCTTTACGTACTGTCTATTATTACCAGAAGATCAAGCAAACTTTTCCCCTCCTAATCTGTATAGGATGATTCAGAGAATGTTGGGAAAAAATGGAATAAGTTACAATATGAAAACCTTGGATGAGCTGTAAGTAAGAGAAATTTAAAATTCTGTGTGCTCTAGTGGAGGGCAGGAGGTGGGGCTCTTGGGGTCCTGATGTTCTGTTTCTTGTTTCAGGAGCCAGTTGCTACAATGTGTCGGGTCTGTTAACATTCACTGTGCATTTATGATGGATGCTACTTTATGTATGCGGTACTTCGATTTGAAAAGAAGATAAAAACCAAGACCACTACAGGAAAAGCTTCCATCTTAAACAGAACTGGAGCCCAAGGACATACAGAAAAAAACTACATAGTAAAAGATAGAGAAGACTCGGATGGGAAACTTAGATGGGAAGGGTGGGAGGGGGAGAAGCACAGGGGAGGGTAAGGGGTAACCTATATGAATAATGTTTATCAAATGCATATATGGAAATGTCACAATGAAAAGCATGTCAGAATGAAACACATTAAGATGTACATTAAAAATTTCTAATTAAAAAAAAAAGAAAAAAAGAAAAGAGGATTTGCCTTTAAACTATCTACGAGAAAAGTGTGTATGGAGGAACTTAAGGCCAACGTCGTATGAAAATGAGACCATCACACTAAGTTCCACTGACGTCTGAGGCAGTAATTTTCATAACAACCAAAGAACGCTTAATAGAAGAAAAAATGATCTTTTCCTTACATAGGCTTTCGTAAGCCTACTCCTGTGAAATTCCACATCATTTCCCAAATCTTATCAATGCACCTGTTATTCAGCATTGAATTTGCAAAAATACTTAAGACTTATCTATCTCAGCGTACCTAATCGACCAGAGCTTAATTTCTGTGACCCTGTAAACTAATATCGATCAGCTCAATCAACTCATGACAAGTAGGCAACAAGCAGTGAGGATTCCAAATTCTGACTGATGCGACGTTTAATTCAGCTTTTACTCTGCCAGAGGCAACAGTCAGTCTCCAGCTTCCCGATCTCCCTACCATGAAGTGCTCTCCGTGCAGATGGGATCCTGCAGACATCATGGTTAGGTTTTGGGTGCAAAGTGTGAAAAGGAGGCGAGGTGGGGCACTGGGAGCTCAGCTGACTGCGTGGTCTCGGCATGTTAAGGAAGCTCGGAGACACAAAGTGGAGGCCTGCTGGGCTCCCACTGGGATGCAGCTGCCACGGCGTGTGCTAGATTATCTCATAATTCTACAACACAGACAAGCTTCCTGAAGCAAAGGGGGGGAGACAATCCGGCCCCTCCGGTGAACGCGACAACTCACCGGTTTGAGGTGCTCAGATGAAACTCACCTGGTCTCTTGTTTCGGCCTCCTGAATCTGAATGCCTTGTAACTGTTTCTCGTAATTGGAACACATATCGCAACGTCTGCCAAGTTTGTTTCCGGCATTATGTACCTGAGTGGCACCAGAACTTCCTTTTATTAGGCAGAACAAAAGCATCCAATCATACACTTGAGGAACGCACAGTCTTGCCAGTGTCGCTCAAAACATAGCGCGGAGTAAATAATTTCTCCAGGGGCTTAAGGTAAGAAGTTACAATACAGGATCAGACTCCAAAGAGTCATGATCTCCAGTGCAGGTATGACAGGAAAACAGGGACATGACATCACCAAAGGCCACAAAGCATCTTGTTTGAGGAGAAGACTGTGGCGCTTACAACTTAAATCCACACCCCTCACCCAGTGTGAACAAGAAAAAACCAGAAACAGTGCCCACTCCCTATTTCACCAGCTCCCATCACACAGAAGGTAGGAAACTATTAAGCAGTGCCTTCCCGTGGAACTTTTGCATAAAACCAAGGAGGGGAGTTCCTCTCAGGCTTAACGGGCTCCTCCACTTCCTGGTCAAGTGCTTCACCTAAAGAGAAGGAGCCCTGAGTGAGGAAAAGCACCGGAGGTTAGACAACCTGGATCCTTTCTCTTTCTTTGTGGTGCCAGGGGTCAAACCCAGGGTCTTGTGCACCCTAGGCAAGGGCTCTCCCGCTGAGCTACATCCCAAGCCCAGAAAACCTGGATTCCAAGGCAGGGTTTGCTACGAGGTCAAGGGGGATTCTTGAGCACCACTGGCTCTTTCTGAGCCAGTTGCCTCACCTGTGAATTGGGACAACCATGCCCTGACTGCTTCATTAGGATCATAAAGCACACAGGCTTAAGTTACAGTGAAAGGGCTTTGTAAGCTGCAAAGCAGTTGTAAATACATATTTAAGTCTTTTTTTTTTTTTTTTCCTTTTGCGGTATGGGGGACTGAACCCAGGGTCTCACATGAGCTTTCTGCAAGCACTCCACCACAGACCTGCACCCCTAGCCCCTTTTAAATTTTTTATCTTTAGACAGGGTCTCACTAAGTCATGCAGACTGCCTCTGGCCTCAGACTTGTGATCCTCCTGCCTCAGTCTCTTGAGATTACAGGCGGGATTACAGGTGTGCGCCACAATGGCCAGTTCTTATGCAAATTCTTATCTCTTAATCGTACTTCTGAGTGTGCAGATCCTCTGAGGAGAACTGCCCTCATGGAAGTCTGCCTTCCAGCCAGCCCAGTGGCTCATCCCTATGACCCCAGCAACTCAGCAGGACGATAGTACGTTTGAGGCCAGAGGGAGATTGCATAACTTACCAAGACCTTGAGTCAAAATAAAACAATTTTTAAAACGATCTAGTGGTGCAGTCCAGTAGCACAGCACTTGCAAAGTATGTACGAGGCTCTGGGTTCGACCCCCACATGCCGCAAAAAAAAAAAAAAAAAGTTGCCTTTTCTCTCTCCCATATTTTCCACTCACTCCTTAAATCCACTCTCTGCATCAGTTGCTGGTAAGTATTTACATTTCAGAACTAAAGGAAAGATGAGTGGGTGCAAATCCTGGAATACATTTGGATTTTAGTAAACTGTAAAACAAATCAAAATTGGGCTCCTCTATCTTAGCAATGCCTGCAGCCGTAGCCCTGTGGCATCTGATCCCACCAGATCTCCAAAGCTAAGCAGGGTCGGCCTGGTTAGTACTTGGATGGGAGACCACCTGGGAACACCAGGTGCTGTAGGCTTAGGAGAAGGACCCGGCAACCCACTCCCAAAAATCAATCCGCCATTGAAAACCCTATGAACGGCAGAGAAGCACTGACAATAGTGTTTCGCCTGTTATATGCAGGGTCACTGTGGGTCGGGTACTGACCCGACGGCACCTAACAACAACAATCTTAGCAATCCTCCTCAGGTAGGTGGCTCCGGCTTCGACGTGACTGCAGGTGAGGTTTCACACCCAACACCATTTGCTGGGTAGCTCCCCTCTCTGTCACAATCGCATGGAAGAGCCAAAGCAAACTCTGACAAGGGGAGATGATGTGTGTTAGCTTTCACTTGCTGGCAACATGCGCTGGCACTGACTCCGGGGCTTATCTAAGAAGGAATAGGGACCCCAGGGCTCCCAAGCGTCCCTCAGCTGGAAAAACCCACCTCTTTCTGCAGGAGGTTCCACTCTGTCTCGCTGACTAAGCGGTAGCCGCTGGGAGACACATAGGCGCTCTCCACGCCCTGGGTGACACTGGAGAGGAGGGACGCCGTCTCCTCTTGCTCCGGCGTCATTGCCTTGATGGCTCTCTCCTGATCTTTGGTTAACATGAACCCGCTTGGCATCTGCAGCGACCCGAGGGATGCAGTGTCAAAGTTCTCGGACACCGAGTCCGCGCCCACAAGCGGCCCAAAATCCGACTCATCCAGGTTTCCGGCTGATTTTGCTTTGTAGTTATAGCCTAACGCTTTGGACTGCAGTGAGCCCGACGTTCCCAGGCTGTCTGTAGACTGTGCTCTCCTGAGTCCATCTTTAAACATGTCGCTGTCTGATTTGCTGAATGGGTCTCCAGAGGGTAACAGTAAGTCTGCATCCAAGGAATGGACTGACCCGTGGGTGCTGTCTAAATGCTCCTGAAATGTGAACACATATGTATCGCCGAGTTAGACAATTCTCTGTATCTCCAGAGAGAAAACCTACTTGTATATGTTATGTGTATTTTGCCACACGTTACACAATGATCATTAACGTGCTGCCTTCATAGACTCACTGAACAATTTTCTGTTTTCTATATGTGAGGCACTGCGTCGGGCATGCAGGACACAAGTGTGAGCAAGATCCAAACTCCGACCTCAAGACGCACACGGCTTCATGAAAAAGATACACAAGTAAGCCGGCTATCACATCATTACATTCAATAAGATGACAGCCTAGCCCTAGGAACTGTACACTCTGGGAGCTCAAGGAAGGGAACCTGGCCTACACATGAGGAGCTAGCCGAGGTGACCTGCAACTCAGTGTGGGGTTTGTCAAGTGGGGGGCGCCTACTGAATACACGAGTGGAGGCACCCACCTGACAGATGTGCACGTAAATCTTTAGATGGAGAACTGGAAGTAACCATGGCATAGAGACAACTAAATTCACAGCAGCAAATCTGAACACCTCAAATGAGTGTGCAGGGTAAGAGGGCCAAGGACACCGTGGATAAGAAGCACCGAGATTTGGGAGATGAGCAAAGAAGCAGCCAGAGCAGAAAGGGAGAGGAGGAGATCATGGCATTCTGGGACCAAGTTTCAAGCAAGGTACACCCGACACACTAAATAAGGGACACTGAGTAAAAGAAGCCAGAAGCAGGCCACTCATTGTATGATTCCGTCTACAGGAAATGTCCAGGACTGGCAGATCCATGCAGATGTAAGGCAGTGACTGCCAAAGGCCGGCAGAGGGGGAAAGGGAGTGACTCTAACTGGGCATGGAGTCTCTCCTTTAGGGATGATGAAATGTTTTCAAACCAGACAGAGGAGATGGGCGCACAGCGTCATGCACACCAGATGGCGTGGGACTCTGCACTTTAAATTGCTAATTTTATGTTGTGTGAATTTCATCTCAACTTTTAAAACACATTTGATACAAGACATTCCCAAAGGCAGAAAGCAGACCAGTGCCACTGTGATACAGCTGCACAGTTATAAGGAGGTGAGAAAAAGAAAAGTGTAACAAGTTTTTCTTGAAACTATATTTCATTTAAATGACTACTCTTTAAGATAATATTCTGAGCCAGGCGCGGTGGTGCACACCTGTAATCCCAGAGGCTCAGGAGGCGGAGGCAGGAGGATTACAAATTCGAGACCAGAAGCAGTCTGTGTAACTTAGCGAGACCCTGTCTCAAAAAGTAAAAAAAAAATGGGCTGAGGGTACAGCTCAGTGGTCCAGCACTTGCAAAGCACGCAAGTGCTGGACCCTGGGTTCAACCCCCAGTACCTGAAAAAAAAAAAAAGAAAGATAATATTCTTCCTTTTTATTGTTAATGCTTTGCTTTTATGAATAGGCCAAAGGACACTTTGTGATAACAGCTGTTGAGTTTTATTAAGTGCTTTTAAAATATTCTTACTTGGCTTAATAAAAAGTTGACATCTTTTCTATTAGTTCTTACACTTCTTTCCTTGCAAAGATTCAGATAGCTGCAAACAAAAACCTACACTATATTAAGCCAATCATGGCAAAGGTCCCAGCAAAATAACCTAATAAAAACAGGAAAAGGAACCCATTCTATTAGCTTAGCAAAAAACAAAACAAACAAACAAAAAAAAAAACAAAAAAAACCCAGCACATACCAAAAAACCCAAACAAAAACACCCTAGTACCTATCACATGTACTGGTACTGTGATGCAGAAGGCAGTGTGGACAGAGGGAAGAGTTGGACGGCCACATAAAGACACCCAGCTGCCCTGTTGGCACTGCTGTGTGCAGAGAGCCTTCTGTGGGAGGCATGAACTATCACAGGCTGAAACATGACTGAACAGTGTGTTCCAATACCTTCAAAATGCTCATGCCCTTGCATTCAGCAATTCTTTTCCTAAAAGTTTATATTTAAAAAAACAGATACATTTACTGTGATTTTATACAAGAAAAAAATGATATAAAATGGCATTACAGCACTACTTAATAAAATATTTTATAGTAGTAAAAAACAGAACCAACTTGATAATTGTTTTTGGGTTTTGTGGGTTTTTTGTGGCAGTTCTGGGGATCCAACCCAGGGCCTTGTGCATACCAGGCAAATGTTCTACCACTGAACTACGTCCCCAGCCCATGTTTGATTTCCTACACATTATGGTCTTCTGGCATCTTGGAGGCTTTGCTAGCCAGGGAGAGACTATGCCTCCCAAAAACAGCTATTGCCCACAGATAGTAAGGCACACTGAACTCGCCTGCCCATGAACACGCCTTTTACGTGTAAACCAACTAGTGGTAAATCCACACCCCTGACCACCTCCTTTATCTAATCCACACAAAGCCACTGTTCCCCCAACCTGCAGCTGTACCGCTGTGGCATCTATACTATTTGGCTGTACCCCTAAATTAAGACATTCTCCTGGGAGTCTGTCTTTAAAAACCGCAAGGCAGGATTTGGTCAAGTGGTCCTCACTGTACACTTTGAAACAAAGAATGTACAAAAACAACTGTGTCATACTCTTCAGTGTCCACTAGGATTTTTAAAAACCTTTTTTAATGTTATGTCCGTAAGTGTGAAAATACAAGCCACCAGGAACTAGATTATACATGGCTCAGAGTACATCTGAACATTAAGCAGAAATGTGATTAGCAGTGAAACTGAAGAACAGACCTTCATTCAACTTAAGTGAAACTCATCCGGCAGGCTGGGAAAGGAGGCGGGGGTTGGGGAAGGGTTATGTATTTTTTTCTTTATTCAGTGCTGAAGATCAAACCCAGGACCACAAACCTGCTAGGCAAACACTGTGCCACTGGGTTCCACCCCCAGCCCCGTAAGTAGAAAACTGTAAGCAACAGGGATGGCACGACCAAGGCGTCTGAGCACGGACAGAAGCAGACTGGTCTGGCCATGGTGAAGTGAGAGCAGGGTCCAAGGCTGGAAGAGCCATTCAACAGGCGAGACCGTGTCTGCCCCGCTAGAGACCTTAGCGTTTGTCCTACAGGCAAGGGGAGAAGCGTTTCCTTCCCGGAAGAGACAGCAGCATGAGCTTTGAAAGATGCACAGAAGGATTTTAACACTCAGAGAGGCAGAGGGAAGCAGGGAGTCCTTCCAGAGGCAGGAACTGATGTGTGGAGTGGAGAACGCGGCACAAGACAGTGACTGATGTGGCTGCTGAGAGCCCCTCTTACAGAGGGCCACATGGTCTGAGAGAGGAACTTCTACTCCGTGACGGGAGCAGCCTTACTGCAGCTGCATTTACAGACATGACTCTGACGGTAAGGCGGAGGGTGCAATGCGGGCGAGAGCTAAAGGCGGAAAACCCAACGTGGAGTCCGTGTCATACGGTAGGCAGGAGGAGCATCCTCTTCCTGTCCACATCTGGCCTTTCACCTCTACACATTCCTAACACCTGTGATGGTCCATCAGGCCTCCACAACCTGCCACACTTTACCCTCTATTCTTGGAGCTTAAGACCTAATACTGAAGCTGGATGCGGTGGCCCACACCTGTAATCTCAGCACTCGGGAGGCTGATGTTCAGGGATTGCAAGTTCCAGGCCAGCCTGGGCTAAACTGCAAGATCCTGTCTCAAAAACAAACGAACAACAACAACAAAAAAAAAAAACTCTCAAAGTTTCAGCGGTATGAATTATTCCCATGGGAAAAAAAAAAAAAGATTTTGTACTCATCATTTAAAAAGGTATTCTAATTATTAAATTTTGGAAATATTGGTAAGATGAACATCCAATGATTTTAGATGGTGAAGGAAACTCCAATATATTTCAAATAGTGGTAGGTCACCATGAAGACAACTGAAAATAAACACTGTCTTTTTATCTAATTTTCAGCTATTCGCTTTCCATATGAAAAATGGAATTGATGGATGAGCAAGCTAAAAATGATGATGCTGTGTATGTAATAAAGTTTTGGGGGACACCTTGCACTGTGGGGCCTGGGCACTCCTCTCACCTCAGACTCCAAAGTACTGGGATGACAGGTGAGAGCCACCATACTCAGTTTATACAGTAGTTTTAATTATAGGTTCACTATACCTCTTCATTTGATAACTGGGCTGAACATTCTTCTTGAGCTAAAGCGCACACCACTGGTATTTTCACTTCTTCTTCAGTATCTGTTCTTTTGTGATCCTTTCTCTTATTAAGCCTTTGTTGCTCATCATCCTCCTGAAAGGAAGAAAAGTACATACTAATTACCCAAATAATCTGTACTTCACAAGTCATACGGTTCATTAACCATCCAAAACGAATAAAAAACAGAGAGCTTCATATAAGAGAAAAACAGATAGTTTAGTGTACGTGTTTTGTAACCACAGATAGGGCCTCGAGTCATGATGAAATATTTTAATAAGAGCCAGGCACAGTGGCGTACACTTGTAATCCCAACAACTCAAGAGGTGGAGGCAGGAAGATCACAGGTTCAAAGCCGGAGGCAGCTTGTATAACTTAGTGAGACCCTGTCTCAAGATTTAGAAAGAAAAAAAAAATTGAAGGACTGGGGGTGCAGCTCAGTGGTAGAGTACTTGGAAAGAATAAGCAAGGGCTCAGGTTCAACCCTCAAGCACTGACCCCTCAAAATTTTATAATAAACACAAAATAAGAACTCTGCAGTAAAGAAGAAATCAGGAAGCAGCTTTCAAGAAAGTTTACTGTGTGAAACTAAGGCAGGAAAAAGAAAATTAACTCCTCCCTTCAAATTGTCGAAAAATGAAAACTGACACAGAATATTCCCTTCTGATTATTGTAGGAAACGGAAAAAGTTATTGTGACAGTACACACCTATTAGGAACCTGTGCCTGTTGACAGGAAACACTACAGGAATGATCAAAGGTGATGTTTTAATTCGCTCATCAAAGAGGAATAGATACCTCCCACGCCTCCCACAGACAGTCCAGTGAGGAGGGACAGATACACGAAGGATCACAACACAAGTACGTGCACGGCTCTGCGGGAGGAGAAAGATCAGCACTGAGCACATCTGAGGGAACCACCAAAGAGGACCCACGGGAGCTACCGCTCCAGCTGGGTACTGAAAGGTCGGTGAGATGAGTCTGCCAGTTGCATGAAGAGATGGACAAGGGTTCCGGGGAGAAATGGAGCGTGTATGGAATACAGAGGCCTGGAAGAGCAAGCTTGAGGTGGAACACTGAATACTGTGATGTAACTGACAAGTGGGCAGCCACAGGGAGAGGACGGCGGGGTTGGCTGGGACCTCAGAGCTGCCATTGTATTTCTCAGTGTGCTCCCTGATTTACAACAACTCCCTCCCTCACATGGGGAGTCCTCCTGTTTTCTGAGAACTGCTTGAGGTAAAACGTTTTTTTCCTTTTTTTGCAGTACTGTGGTTATTGAACCCAGGGCCGTGCGTATGCTAGGCGAGCACTCCACCACTGAGCTACACTCCCAGCTCCTATCTGGTTGTACCTTTTTTTTTTTTTTTTTTTTTTTTTTTGGCAGTACTCAGGGATTGAACTCAGGGTGCTCCAGCACTAAGCTGCACCCACAGCTTAGCTTTTTTATTATTTTTATTTTTATTTATTATTTAATTTTATTTATTTTATTTTATTTTATTTTTTGTGTGGTGCTAGGGGTTGAACCCAGGGCCTCACGTCTGCATGCTTTGCAAGTGCTGGACTACTGAGCTGCACCCTCAGCCCATTTTTTTTGTACTTTTTTTGAGACAGGGTCTTGCTAAATTACACAGACTGCCCCTCTGGTCTCGAACTTGCGATCCTCCTACCTCCACCTCCCAAACCGCTGGGATTACAGGCGTGTTGTTATTTTTGAGACAGTCTCACTAAGTTGTATAGGCCACCTCTGGCCTCAAAGTCATGATCCTCCTGTCTCAGCCTCCTGAGTTACTAGGATTATAGGCACATACTGCTACATTTGGCTTCCCAGCTCCTTGTTTTCTTTCTTTCTTTCTTTTTTTTTTTTTGACAGGGTCTTGCTAAATTGCACAGGCTGCCTCTGGCCTTGAACTTGTGCTCCTCATACCTCAGCTTCCCGAGTTGCTGGGATAATAGATGTGTACCACAGTGCCTGGCTGAGAGAAAGCCATGGCACAATGCTAGCACGTACTAAGAGCTCAATAAACATTAATAAAGGCCTTCAAAAAATATCTCAGTAAAGCACGGACTATTATAAAGGGCAGCAAAAGAGACATGATAAAATGTGTACTTTAGGATCTAAATCCTCTGGCTGAAGCTAAATCCTTGTGACTTCACCCAAGATGAGTAAGTCTAAGAGACCAAATGAAAATTTAAAAAGAAATGTCTGCAAAACAAAACTTAACCCAAGTCATATGGCAATTTAAAACATTGTTCTTTTTTTCTTTTTTGTTTTTTTCAGTACTTGGGGGTTAAGCCCGGGGCCTCACACATACTTTGCAAGTGCTCTACCACTGGGCTGCACCTGTGGCCCATTTTTCTTCCTTATTTTGAGTCACGGTCTTGCTAAGTTACACAGGCTGCCTCTGGCCTCAAACTTGCGATCCTCCTGGCTCTGCCTCCCAAGTTACTGGGATTGCAGGTGTGCACTGCCACACCTGGCTCCATCCGATCATTTTCTAGTCAAGCTCTTTGAGCAAGGTCACCAAAACCTTGGCCTGGACTGACACAAGTCAGGAGTCCTGGGAAAACGAGACATCACTACAGGGAAATAGTTTCTCAGAAATACGCACTATGGCACCCTGCAGTCTCTGAAGAGGATCATTTCTAAGTCAGTTTTCTCATCCAGAGAAGGCCATTTGTAGAGTTGAGAAATAAAATCCCTCAAATGTAGATATTATGTTTTTTAAACAAACAAAAGCTTGGGGCTCAAGAGGCAGCTCAGCAGTATAGCACTGCAAAACAACAACAACAACAACAACAACAACAACAACAACAATAATAATATGGCATCCATCACCTTGTTCCAGCTTCGGTCAATCTCTAACATATATAAGCTAATGCAGTCTCAGGGAGCACTATTATTAACAATGCAAACAAACCCTACAAAACTGCTGTTCACCTGGTCTTTCTTCTTCAGCTCCTCCACTTGTCTGAGCTGTTCTGAAGTCAGCACAATCTCCATCCGCTGCATGTCTCTCATCAGTAGGCGCTGAGACTCCAGGAACTGGTCGTTGGCTTTCTGCCACGTATGTTTCAACTGATTGTGCTGTTGTCGCTCTTGCTCCAAAAGATGGCAAACTGTTTAGGAACCCAATCAAGAACACTGAACCTTAATCGTAGGCTGTTTTCCCTCCAATACTGGGAGGTTGAACCCAGGCCCCACAAATGCTAGGCAAGTGCTCCACCGCTGAGCTGCACCCCAAACCCTTTATTTTTCATTTCAAGACAGAGTCTCACGAGGTTGCACACACCGCGCTGGCCTTAAACATGCAATCCTCCTGCCTCCTTCCTGGGATTACAGGCGTGCGCCACAGTGCCCAGCTAACAGTAGGCGATGTCTTTACCACAGAGCTACTAGACCAGGTCTGGCCAATGGTCCATTCTATCTGGGGGGTCTGTCCCTGACTGGCATCAAGGGGCAATCTATAGTTGAACGTGATAGCTACCACCCACCACCTCTCTAATGCAGTGTCTTACAAAGCGTTCTCCTAGAAACATATCAAAAAGGACTTCTGTGCTCAGTAAAGTTTACAAATCCTGGCTTACATAAGATTTACTTACTGTAAGACTTTAAGCTCAAGGACTTTATTATAACTATGTTCCCCAGCACCACAAAAAAAAAAAAAAAAAAAAAAAAATGGGAGAAGGACCTGGCAACCCACTCCCAAAACAATCCTGAAACAATACACCACTGAACACCCTATGCATAGCAGAGAAGCACTGACATAGTGCCAGGCTTGGCACAGTGT
Organism: Pedetes capensis; assembly: GCA_007922755.1. Lineage (NCBI taxonomy): Eukaryota > Metazoa > Chordata > Mammalia > Rodentia > Pedetidae > Pedetes > Pedetes capensis. The sequence continues at coordinate 66,947 of VMDO01000847.1, forward strand.
CCAGGAAGGTTTCTTTCTGTTGTACATAGGATCACTATGAGTCAGACCTGACTTGATGGCACCTAACAGCAGCAATGGTGATTTGTGATACAGATCTCCCAAATTTATTTGACCAGAAAACTTTTTTCACAGTTCAACTCATATAACAAATGTGTAGGGAATACACTTTGGGAAACATTGTTCTCAAGGTCAAAGTGTAGTAACTACTCCTTATTGTGTTCAATGCATTTGGGTAAATCTGTCAAACAGGAATTATTCTTGGGTCCATTTAGTTTTGAATTCAGGATAACTCAAGGAATCTTTGTAAAATGCATATTGTTATTGGTACCATCGGGTCAGTCACCTCACATTGAAGAGTAGGTAGCACCCTCTGTGCACCCACCTACCCAGTTACCCAAGCCAGAAACCTGAGAGACTTCCACACCCAGCACATTCAGCCAAGACGCGGATTTCCTAGTTCTGCCTCCTTTGTAGTATGACACATCTACCCGAGGCTTCTGCCTTAGATCAGCCTTTATGATTTCATACAACTGCAATGGTAGTCTTTTTTTCATTTTTCTTTTTTCTGGAGCCCCTGGCTGAAAGACGGAGTTGTGGTAGCCTCTTGGCTTGCCCAAGGTCTTACGATTCTCTTTCCTCCACAGCTCTATGTTTTCTGTTTTCTATGTTATTTATTCTTTAAGGAAACATCCTCCATTTTTCACCTTTCCATGTTTGAGGCAGCAGTGGGCGTAGCAGGACTGTACTAATGGGAATCTGGCAGGCCTGCTGTCTGGTCTGAGCACCGGACCTTGAGTGAGGCACTTCCCATGCTGGCCGCTAATTTTCTCATCTGTGAACTGAGGGGAGGTGAACCGATGATCTCTGAAGTTTCAACCAGCCCAATAATTCTCTGATTCTTTTAAAAAATCTAACTTTCTATATCTTCATTGCTTTTTTTGTTTGATTTTTATGTGTGTGTGTGGTACTGGGGGTTGAACACACTCTTGGAAGTGCTGCACCATTGAGCTTTACCCCCATACCATCTTCTATTTTTATCTGGAGACAGGGTCTCACTAAGTTACACAGGCTGCCTCTGACCTCAGACTTGGGATCCTCCTGCCTGTGCCTCCCTAGTTACTGGGATTATGGGCAGGCACCACTATGCCCAGCTAGGAATCCCTTTTTCATTCTTCCTGCCCTTAGTTTTGACCCCCCTTTCATTTTTGGCAGTACTGCGGATTGAACCCAGGGCCTTGCATATGCTAGGCAAATGCTCTACCAGTGAGCTATGTTCCCAGCCATCTCTTTCCTGTCCTCCACACTGCTGTTAAACTGAACTTCTCAAAACACAATACTGATATTATTACTCTCCACTTTAGAATCCTTCAGAGAAGCCAGACACAAAAGGGCACACACTGTAAAATCCCGTTCATACGAAAGTCCAGAACAGTCAAATCTGCAGGGACAGGAAGCACACTATGGCTGCCAGGGGCTGGAGGGAGCAGAGCGAGTTACTGTAAATGAATATATGATTTATTTATTTATCTATTTATTTATTTTATTGTGGTACTGGGAGTTGAACCCAGGGCCTCGTGCTTCTATGCTCCGCAAGTGCTGGACCACTGAGCTGCACCCTTGGCCCTTTTTTTTTTTTTTTTTTTTTTTTTTTTTAATGAGACAGGGTCTCGCTAAGTTACGCAGACTGCCTCGGGTCTCAAACTTGCGATCCTCCTGCCTCCGGCTCCCGAGACGCTGGGATGACAGGCGTGCGCCACTATGCACGGCTTTTATATGATTTATTTTTAAGGTAAAGAGAATGTTTTGGAATTAGATAGTGTTTGATGGTGCACAATTCTGTGAGTAGATTAAAAACCACTGGGTTAGCTGGGCATGGTGGCACATGCCTGTAATCCTAGCACTAAGGAGGCTAAGGCAGGAAGATCAACGTGAGCTCAAAGCCAGCCTGAACTATACAGTGAGACCCTGTCTCAAAACAAACGAACTGAAAAACAAAACAAGAGCCACCCACCAAATCACACACTAATCTAGTTGCATATATAATGCCCCCAATTAAGCTGTACATTACAGTGCTGCTCAATTTTGGTCTGTCATCTTTTCTTTTTTCTTTTTAAATTTCACTTATTTACTTATTTTTGCAGTAATGCGGAGGCAAAACTCTGGGCCTCACCAAGCTGCACCCCTAGCTCCTTTTTAAAAATATTTTTTATTTTGAGACCGAGTCTCAGTGAATTGTACAGGCTGCCTCTGGCCTCAAACTTGCAATCCTCCTGCCTCCACCTCCCAAGTTGTTGGATGGTGTGAGTCATTGCCCCTGGCTTTTCATTTAAAGACACGATTTTTTGGTGTAAGTGTTTTAGTACAGAAATTACTCTATCCCCTTCCTCACTTCAATTAAACTTCTCAATACATTTCTCAGATATTTTAGGATGGTTTGGTAGTCTAAATGACTTATCCTATTTCTGGAAGGCTTGGGAAGCAAAGTTTAAACAGAAATTCTATTTTTTTTTTTTTTGGACACTCATTAACAGCACAAATGTCTTTTTAACTATAAAAGCATATTTGAAAATTATTTCCTAAAGGTCAAAACCCACTCAAACTTTGGGTTATTTTAACATTTTATGAGATAACTCTGTCGGCTTGTATCATTTCATCTCTCCATGATTTGGGGAAAAAATCAATTCAGATGCAAACCTAAATTACTTATAACCCTATTTTCCACAGCATTTGATATACTTAAAGAGAATTCACTGTAGTGCTCTATTCCCACAGCCCATTAAAATGTTACTGGGCTGAGGTTTAGCTCAGTTGGTAGAGCACTGCTCCGCATTCTCTGAGGACCTGGGTTCAATCCCCAGCACCGCAAAAAAAATGCGAGGAGGAGGTGGCAGTCCACTCCCAAAGGAATCCTGAAACAATCAGCCTTTGAAAACTCTCTGAGGGTCGCTGTAAGTCGGACTGACTTACTAGCATAAACTGCAACAAAGGTAGTATTTCAAGGGTGGCCCAGATATTTGGATAAGAAAGAAGATCTTTATTTTCACTATTCTCTTACTGAAAATTATCATTTCCTTCTACTGTAAGATACAGGCAACAAACCACAGTAGCGTAACCATACCTGTGCCCTCATCACCAACAGAAATCATACACATTCATATTCACTCCAGTGAATGCAGCTATCTTAACATATCATTTGTGCTCATCACTGCTTCAAAATTCAACAGGCATTAAAGCTGGTATTACACATTGCTATCTAATACACTAAGAAAACGGCACAGTTACCTCTGTTTAATTCTTTAAAGAAAACAAGACGACAGGTGCCATCGTGTAGCCCCAGCTGGCCTGGCACTCACTGTGTGGTCCAGGCTTTGCATCAGACCTCCTGCCTCGTCTGTGGAATGCAGGAATTACAGGCATGTGTCACCATGCCTGGCAGCTTTTTTAAATTTTCATAACTATTTTAGAAAATACAGAATAGATTTGTGTGCCACTCTGCTACTAGTGAAATTAAAATTGCCCCTTAAAAACAGGGACATTACATAAAGCCTCCAGAATACATTGTCTGCTCTCTCCATTCCAGTCTTTTTTTTTTTTTTTTTTTTTTTTTTTTTTTTTTTTTTTTTTTTTTTTTTTTTTTTTTTTTTTTTTAGTACTGGGGGTTGAACCCAGGGCCTCACGCTTGCATGCTTTGCAAGTGCTATACCACTGAGATGGGCCCCCAGCCCATGTTTTTAGTTTTTGAGACAGGGTTTTGCTAAAGTATGCAGACTGCCTCCGGTCTTGAACTTGCGATCCTCCTGCCTCCGCCTCCCCAGCCGCTGGAATGACAGGCGTGCCACTGCGCCCGGCTCCAGTCTCATTTTTGCTACCTCACTTCCATCTAAATGAAGTTCCCAGCCTTACTATCTTTCTGCCCAGAGCCCAGGCCTTGCAAAGTCACTGCTGGGTTCTGGGAGGAAAGAGAGGCCGCTAACAACCCCAGTCCTTACAGTCCTTACAGCTACATCTGTTCACAAAAACTTCTCAACTAACTACAGAGCTCAAATTGAATCACTAACATGTTGTGCTGGTATTTTAGGATTTGTGGTTGTCATTAGTATCAATTTTATTTACATGGTTCTTTTAGAGACTGAAATAAAAATAAACAGAACACACACTTACCTTCATGCAACTCTTTCCGCAGTTTCTCAGCATCTTCTTGTAAAACAGATTTCTGAGTATTCAAAACAGCTACATACATCTCTAAATCAGTCCTGCAAGATTTCTCAGCTTCCAGATAATGATTCAGTTCTTTAACCTGAAAGAAGATGCAATTCCATCAAGCTGAAATTTACAACAGTGTGTTATCTTAAGAAAAATGGCAAGTTCTAAAAAAAGGTTTAATGGTAAATCCTTTAAAAATGTATATATTTTTACATAAATGTAGACCTGTAAAAATTAGCAGACTATACAAGATTCAGGAAATATAATAGACAATGTTATCCATGATCCTATCTCTTGATTAAATATTCACTTGAGATTACACATAATGGCTTTGTACCTTGCTTTTCAAAAAGGTAGTTCCGATTTGAATTTCCAGAGCAATGTATGCAATATATGCAATGTATGCACATGCAGTGTATGCGTATGAAAAGATAACTGGTCTCACTCTGTAAGGACACAAACTTGAAGGTCAATGCAAAACACTTCTCAAAAATCATATCTTTTCATAAAATGCTTTCTTCCTGTTGAACAATTAACTATAATATTCTAAATATTAACAGTCTAATATTCTAAACAGATGTGACTAAAATGAAATGTATTACTACCCAAGAAAATCCAGGATTATAGTCACTTGTTTTACCCTGTCATATAAATTGTTAATCCTAAACTCTAACTAACTTTCAACTTTTTCAAACGATTATATCTGATTTCATAATCAAGGTATTTTCATGACTTTTATCTTCCTACTTTTTCAAACTTAAAATAGCTGGCTTATGTGTTTTCAGCGATCTTTATTCCAAGACCATACTATACAATGCTAGTCAGAGACTAAAATGGTTATATAACCTGTAATGTAACGGCTTATTGAAGTTGTCACAAGACAATAACCAAGCCCGGCGAAGTGGCAACTGCTGTGAGGTACTTTCCTTGACACCTGTTACCAGGTGAGAGTCACTATGTTGTTGTTGTTGTTAGGTGCCATCGAGCTGAGTCTGACTTATACCAACCCTCATAGGGTTTTCAATGGCTGACTATTTCGGGATTGCCTTGGGAGTGGGTTGCCATGTCCTTCTCCCATTTTGCAGTGCTGGGAATCGAACTCAGGACCTCAGAGACTGCAACGCAGTGCTCTACCAACTGAGCTAAATCCCAGCCCCAAGAGTCACTATAGCTGGTAGAAAATCCTGGTATATAACCGCTAATTCTACCAAATTATTTCTTCTTGGAAAAAACTTTCCACACAATTGAAAATTAATCAATTTATGAACTGAGAATGGTGGCACATGTCTGTAATTCCAGCATTCAGGAGACTGAGGCAGGAGGATGAATGCTGAGTTCGAGGCCAGCCTCGTCCATGTAGCAAGTTCCAGACAAGCCTGGGCTACACAGCAAGACCCTGTCTCAAAACAAAACAAAACAAAACAAAAAACTAATGAGTTGCTAACACTTGGAAGCTATTGAGAAGAACTCTGGGAAGATGGTAGAATTGTTGGTGCAGTATTTGAATTTACTTGAATTCCACACTCCCTAAGACAAATCAAAAACACAGAGACCTCTACAAAAAGTCAGGCAACAGAGCCAGTCACAGTGGCGCATGCCTGTAATCCCAGCGGCTCGGGAGGTGGAGGCAGGAGGATCACAAGTTCGAGACCAAAGGCAGTCTGTGTAACTTAGTGACACCTTGTCTCAAAAAGTGAAAAAAAATAATGGGCTGGAGGTGCAGTTCAGTGGGTAGCACTTGCAAAGTATGCAAGCAACAAGGCCCTGGGTTCAACCCCCAGTACCACACACACAAAAATAAATAAATAAATAAAAATAAATAAAGGCCAGGCAACAATGGAAAAGAGGAGGAGAAACCAATGAAAGCTACATGTCAGAGAAACTTCCATGGAATCAGGAGGAGAAAGTGGTAGGAACAAGACCCTAAGAACTCTAGAACCGTTACGTGGGGCCCAGGGTGACGACAACAGTTATGACTGTTGTTCACAATTTTGTTCACTCCCACGGGGAGGGGCTCAGCAGATGTGTGTTGTGAGACTCAGAATCTGGTTAGGGTGAAGCAGTATCCACTTCAGTTCACATTTCCCGATTTCTACTGTTGTTGTTGTTAGGTGCCTTCGAGTCGTGTCTGACTCGTAGAGACCCTCATGGAGTTTTCAATGGCTGACCGTTTTTCGGGGTTGCCTTGGGAGTGGATTGCCGCGTCCTTCTCCCATTTTTGTGGTGCTGGGAATTGAGCCCAGGACCTCAGAGACTGCAGAGTAGCGCTCTACCAACTGAGCTAAATCCCAGCCCTTCCCAGTTTCTACTGTAGCCATAAATATCTTCTTACCTCTTTGACCATCTTCTGTGACAGCTCATTTACACACTTCACACCTGTTTTTCTACTGGGCCCTTGGTCACTTACAGACTTGGCAATTTTTATTAATTTTAGATATTAATTTTTTTGTCATGTATGAGCTACAGGTATCTTCTCAGTCTACAGTTTCTCTTTTCAACTTTATTAGTATCTTGTAAGAAGAAAATTTATATATATATATATATATATATTTTTTTTTTTTTTTTTTTTTTTTTTTTTTTTTTTTTTTTTTTTTTTTTTTTTTTGCAGTACTGGGGGTTGAACCCAGGGCCTCGCACTTGCATGTTTTGCAAGTGCTGTACCACTGAGCTGCATCCTCAGCCCATTTTTTTTACTTTTTTGAGATAAGGTCTCACTAAATCACGCAGACTGCCTCTGGTCTCGAACTTGGGATCCTCCTGCCTCTGCCTCCCGTATCACTGGGATGACAGGCGTGCGCCACCGCACCAGGCTAAAAATTCATATGCTAATGTGCCAAATTATCCAATGCTTCTTCCAGAGTCTGTGTTTTTGTCTTATTTGAAAAATGTTGCCTGGTATGGTGATACATGCTGATAATCTCTGTAATTCCAGCACTGGAGAGACTGAGGCAAGGGGATCAAAAGCTCTCGGCCCTCCTGGGCTACACAGTGAGACCCTGTAAGTAGGTAGGTAGGTAAGTAGGGATGCAGATAGAAAGGAAGGAGGGAGGGAGAGAAGGAAGGAAGAAGGTCTTTTGACCCCAACAACATATACCTATCCCCAAAGCTGAGGATCATATCAAGGGCCTTGAACATGTGAGGCAAAGGCACTACCACTGAGCTACAGCCTCAACCCACATTCTCTCATTTAGTATCTAAAGTTTTTAAAGATTTACTTCCAACTCTTAAGCTTTTAATTCACTGAACTTAACTTTCATAAGGTGTGAGGTAGAAAGTTAATTTCACTTTATTTTGTAATTATTTGAAAAGTATATTTTTAACAATGTGTCTTTTCCCACTGATTTGCAATGTCATCTGTTATATGTCAAATTTCTACATACATATGAGTCTATCTCTGAGCTCCATATCCCATTTCATTGGTCTATTTACCCAGAAACCAGTAACAAACTATCTTAATTGTACTAGCTTTACTGTAAGTCTTAATATCTGGTAGGTAGAGCAAGTCTCCTCTCCTTGTCTTCCTCAGACTTCCTCTGGGTATATTCTTAATCCTCTGTAAGAATTCCCAGATCTAGCCAGGTACTGTGGCTCACACCTGTAATCCCAGCAACTGAGGAGGCAGAGGCAGGAGGATTGCAGGTTCGAGCCCGGAGGCAAACTGAGCAATTTAGCAAGACCCTGTCTCAAGATAAACAATAAAAAATGGGCAAGGGGTACCGCTCAGTGGTGGAACACTTGGAAAGGATGCATGAGACCCTGGGTTCAACCCCCAAGTACTGCCGAAGTTAAAGAAAAAAAAGAAAGAAAAAGAAAAGAATTCTAGGATCTACTTGTCAAGTTTCTTACTAAATCCTGCTGGATTTTGAATTTACGGATTTGGGGATACACTCATGGTTTTATAATCTTATTTTGATTAAGAAATATACATGTATTCCCATCTTCATTTCTTTGATTTAAATAATATTCTGAGGTAACTAAAAGGTCTATTTACTGTTGTGAATAGGATCTTTTTTCCCCATTTTTTATCTGGATATTACTGGGCTGTATAAACACCTATGTTTGTATATTGACCTTGTTGGAACAGCTTTGAACTTGGCAAACTCTTACTAATTATAATGTTGTTGTTGTTTTTGTTAGGTGTCCTCGAGTTGAGCCCTTGGATAGCCAAGAAACACAACTAATTATAATAAGCTGATTTATATTCTCTGGGAGTCCCATGTAGATAATCTAATCAGTTTCTTTCCAGTTTGTTTTTGTTTTGTTTTGTTTTATTTATTTTGGGTCTTGCTGTGGAGCCCATGCTGGCCTGGAATTCGAGATCCTCCTTTCTTAGCCTCCCAAGTGCTGGGATTCTAAGTGTGCACGACCATATCCAGGTTTATCCAGTTTTTTGATTCATTTCTTTATGCTACCTTGCTGTATCATCTAGAGGCACAAAAACAACCTGAACAAAATTACTAATCACAAGTCTCCAGATAATGTTCTCAATATTAACAGTAAATGCTAAACATTCTTTATTATGTTTGCTAAAGGTTTGATAAAATCCTCCCTTATTAAGTTGTTATGTATTTAAATTTATCAAATGCTTTTCCGATCCAAAACAAATACACTGACATCCTACAATCTCTTTATGTGGTATCTCATAGTAACAGGTGTTCTGGAGATAGACCTCCTTAAGTTACCGGGACTATATCCTACTTGGTGGTAACATATATTTTCCTTTATTCTTTCTTCAACTTCAGTACTGGAATTTTTCTCTTCTTTATTCCTAAGTAAAAAAAAATCTTTCAATTTTCTTTTCTTATGATGCTTTCCTGTGTGTTCATTCATTTGTACTGAAGATCTACTTGCCATATAAAATGAGCTTGAGCACTTTCTTTCCCTACACTCTGACAGAGGTAATAAAATACAAGGACTGTCTCTTTCCAGAGCTTTGGGAAAATGTGCCTACAAAACCAACTGAGTCTAACATCTTTTGGAGAGAAGAGGCAAAAGAAGGAAAGAGTTTGACTTTAGACTTTTTTTTTAAACATACAGTCTCACTGTATAGCCTGGGCTGGCTTCAAATTTGTGACCCTCCTGCCTTTTTACCTCCAGAGCGGTGGGATTACAGGCATGTGTCACCAAGCCTGGCAGAAAAATTTTTTTTCATCTCTTTTCAAAGTTATTGTTGTGACACTGTTTACAGTACTTAGTATTTTTAAATCCCTACTGATTTGTGCCTGCAGTGGTTGCCCTGTGGCATCCGATCCTGTCAGATCTTGGAAGCTAAGCAGGGTCGGGCCTGGTTAGTACCTGGATGGGAGACCGCCTGGGAACACCAGAAGCTGTAGGCTTGGGAGAAGGACCTGGCAACCCACTCCCAAAAATCAATCTGCCATTGAAAACCCTATGAACAGCAGAGAAGCATTGACAATAGTGTTTCCCCTGTTGTACAGAGGGTCGCTATGAGTCGGATACCGACTCGACGGCACCTAACAACAACAACAACAACTGATTTGTAGTGATGTCCCGTTTTATTTCTAATGATCTGAGTCTTTTTTTCATTTTTCCTGGTTAGTCTTATTAAAGATATGTCTACTGTATTACTTTTCCATTATGTTGATAGTCTCTATTGTTTCTTTGCTACTTCAGTAGTTTCTGCTCTTATTTGCAGTGTTTCTTTCCACTTATTTTAGTTCATACTATTTTCCTCTTTAGATTCTTGGCTTAAATATTCATAGCACTCTGAGTACTTTGTGACTATTTTTTCCATTGAGTTATTTTTTCCATTTCTAGACAGTTTAACTTTCCCCCCCCCCAGTACTGGAGAGGTTGATTCTAAGGCCTTGGGCATGCCAAACTAGTGCTCTACCACTGAGCTGCAGCTCCAGCCCATATAATGTATATAGAAATAATAATACTTTGTCCTATGTACTGTCTTAAGTGTTTATATGTACTAACTTGAATGATCCTCATAATACCCTTATGAAACAATTAGTCATGTTATCCTCATTTTACAGTAGAGAAAACAACCATAGCCTCACACATGTTTTGCTAGTGCTCTACCACTAAGCTAACCCCCAACCCCTTTCATATTTTTTATCTTAAGATAGGGTCTCGGTAAGTTACACAGGCTGCCTCTGGCCTCAAACTAAAAGTCCTCCTACCTCTACCCCCTGAGTCACTGGCATTACAGGTGTGTGTCACTGTGCCTAGCCAGTAATTGTCCCTTTTTAGTTCACACGTTTGAACAGTATGTAGTACGTTCAAGTTCATGATTGTTTTACTGATGATTTTTTTTTTTTTCAGTATGAGGGTTTGAACCCAGGGCCTCATACATGCTAGGCAAGCCTTTGCCACTAAGCCGCACCCACAATCCATTTTTTATTTTTTAATCTGAGACAGGGTCTTGTTAAGATGCCTTGAACTCATCCTTCTGCCTCTGCTTCCCAAGTAGCTGGGATTACAGCTATGGTATCCAGCTTGATGAACTGTTTATTAGGCAGGGTTCTTCTTCATCTCCGTTAGTTCTGTCTTCCTTATCCCACCTGCTTGATATTATACTCACTTATAGCAGTTTTTTTGTTTGTTTGTTTGTTTTTTGCTAGGATTTATTAGGTCTACTTTTGTCTATTCCTTTGTTTTCTTGCTGTTTGTTTTTAGACAGAACCCAGGATGACCTCAAACTCACAATCCTTCTGCCCCAGCCTCCCAAGGTGCTGGGATCACAGGCGTGTACTACACACCTTGGCTCTATTCCTTTACTTTACTTTTGCCTTACAGGTTTATTTTGGTGATCTCTTATAAAGAGATCTTATAAAGTTAGACTTTTAAGATCTAATCTGATAATCTTTTAGTAAGCATCAGTTTTCATTTACTGTAATTATTGATATACCCCCATTTATGAGATCTTATAAAGTTAGACTTTTAAAATCTAATCTGATAATCTTTTAGTAAGCATCAGTTTACATTTACTGTAATTATTGATATACCCCCATTTATGAGATCTTATAAAGTTAGACTTTTAAAATCTAATCTGATAATCTTTTAGTAAGCATCAGTTTACATTTACTGTAATTATTGATATACCCCCATTTATCTCAATATACCTATTTTATGCATTTGTTTATCTTTTATCATTCTTTCTTTCCTGCTTTTAGTTTTTGGTTTATGTTGTTTTATTTTGTTTTTTGTGGTTAGGGATTAAACTCAGGGCCTCATGCATGCGAGGCAAGCACTCTACCACTGCGCTATACTCCTAAAGGCATGCTTTCTTTTAATTTTTAAAATTGCCAACATTCTCTTAATACGTCCTCCGGTATGTCTCTATAGCCAATAAATTCAGCAATATTATAGCTATATCATCTCTAAACGATCATGTCTGGAGCTGGCATCAGAAAACAAAGTCAACTTTGAACAGTTTATATTCCTAGATAAGAAAATTAGTAAGATGGAGTATCATTTTGATAAGAAAATGAACACTAACCTTGAAACAAAGCACCCACTTATGATAAGGCATCATTATTGTGATCAGTTAAAATACCCATATGGGCAAATTTATCTCAATTTTTTTTTTTTGTACTTTAGACAAAAGTAAGAGTCTTAAGACACATAATCTAAATGAGCTTTTCAACTGGACGCAGAGGCACATGCCTGTAATCCCAGCAACTCAGGCAGGAGGATCATGAGTTCGAGGCCAGGGGCAGCCTATTTAATTTATCAAGATTCTATCTTAAGATAAAAAATAAAAAAGGGGTTGGGGGTTAGCTTAGTGGTAGAGCACTAGCAAAGTATGTACAAGGCCCTGGGTTCAAACCCCCAGTATTATAAGTAAATAAGCTTTTCCTCCTTAGTGATTTTAACTTTCTGCTTGGCTTTAAGGTAGATGGATTACAATGTTTCGCAACCTTTGAGGCCTCCAGCTCTTTGATCTTGTCTTCAGCCTCTGTCAGTTTGTCTTTCAAAGCTGCAATTTCCTTCTCCATGGGCATCACAACAGAGCGAAGTTTTTCAGCATCTTCTTGGGCCTATGGTTAAAAAGAATTTAATGCGACAACTTATTTATTGCTTTTCTAAGAAACTCTGACCCATCAATTTGCTAAAAATTAGTATAACAACTGCAACATATAATTATATTCATGTATGAATATGTCATAATAAAACCCATTATTTTGTATACTGACTGAAAATTACTAACAAAACAAACAAAAACCAAATAACTGTATGAGGCTCTTTACTACCATTCACAAAATTGAACCAAGTCCAGTTTTAAACGGTGCTTTACTGTGAATGTCAAGTCTTAATCAGAATTTTCCCAAATATTTCATTTAGTACTCAGGAGTAAGTAGGAAAATGGATTCATTGTGACACATCTGACTTCTACCTAACTGAACAACTGAGTTAGAAAATATCTCAGATATAAAAGGCAGACTTAAAAAATTGGAGTTCCCCCTGCTAATGAAATTAAAAGTTAACCTTATTAAGTGAATATTAATGAGCTCAAACTTATCCTATGTTGTTCAGAACAGTGACAATACCATATATGCCCCACTGCGAAGAGAATTCCCCCTCAGAAAACACACCCCTGAAAAAGAGGGATTCAGGTTCACTTTGTTCTCAGGGCCTTACAAAGTCATCACTTATTTTGCTTTCAACTAAGTACTGTTTGGAAACAGACATGTTAGCTTAAAACATCTTCACAGTCGGGGCTAGTTTGGGATGCTTATATCACCCAACAAAGTGAGTACGAAAAAAAGGAGGGAGGAAGCAAAGGATTTATCATAGATATTTATTAATGCAAGCATGACCTCACAATTTCAAGTGCTGGACGTCATTGTAAAGAGACTTTTTAAAGACTATTTTTAACCCTTAACTGGTACCATGGTTCTGGGGTCACACATACCCACAATGTAAGTGCTACAGCACCCCGTGTCCAGCACCCGTCCAAGGATCTACTTGGACCTAGCAATAGCAGTTAAGAGTTAAAAGTGACAGAAAAGTCATTACAAGCAAAGAAAATCTGAGAAATTGTTACAGCCAGGAGGACACTAAGACACCATGAAGAGTCACTGCGTGACTAAATGCAGTGTGGCCCCCTGGATGGGACCCTTAAACAGAAAAGGGACATCAGGTGAAAACCACTGCAATCTGAATACAAAGAATGGATTTAGTTAGTTATTAGTTGTTAGGTGCCCTTGAGTGGGTCTGACTCAAAGCAACCCTCACAGGGTTTTCAATGGCTGTTTTCAGGGTTGCTTCAGAAGGAGACTGCTACGTCCTTTTTCCGTTTAGTCAGAATAATGAATCAATATTAGTTTATTAACTGTTTAGTTAAGAATAATGAATCAATCTTAGCTTATTAACTATTTAGTTAATAATAATGAATCAATATTAGTTCATTAACTGTGACAAATGCACCAAACTATTGTTACATATTAATAATAGGAAAAAGTGGGCTGGGCACGGTGGCGCACGCCTGTCATCCCAACGGCTCGGGAGGCAGAGGCAGGAAGATCACAAGTTCGAGACCAGAGGTAGTCTGCGTAACTTAGTGAGACCCTGTCTCAAGAAAGTAAAAAAAAAAAAAAAAAAAAAAAGGGCTGGGGGTGCAGCTCAGTGGTCCAGCACTTGCAAAACACGCAAGCTCGAGGCCCTGGGTTCAACTCCCAGTACCACAAAAAATAAAAATAAATTAAAATAATAATAATAATAATAATAATAATAGGAAAAAGTAGGTACAGAAGTGGTGTGGTGGTGAACACCTATAATCCCAGAGACTTAGGGAGCCTGAGGCAGGAGGATTCAGAGTGTAAAGCCAGAGGCAGCCTGTGTGACTTAGCAAGATTATTTCAAGACAAAAAACAAAACTGGGCTAGGGTTCAGCTTAGTGGTACAGCACTTGCCTAGCATGCACCAGGTCCTGAATTCAACCCACCGGAACTGCAAAAACAACTAGTCATGGAATATATGGGAACTCTGTACTGTCTTTATAATTTTCTGTTAATTGAAAACAGTTCTAAAAATAAAATTTATTTTAAAAATTAAAACTTTTTAAATGACAAAGAAGTAGTAGACTGTAGGATGAGTATGTATATATTTGAAGAATGGATCAAGAATTAGTAACCAAAAATCATTATTAATCCAACTGACAATATTTAAAAAATAGGTATGCACATAAATTAATAAAATAATAGTTTATATAACCAAACTGGCCAAAAGACTTTTAAAATTTTCTCAGTGTTAGCCAGGTGCTATGGCACATGCCTGTATTCTCAACAACTCAGTCGGCTGAGACAGGACAATTTCAAGTTCAAGGCCAGGCTGGTCTACATGGTGAGTTCCAAGCCAACCTGGGCTACACAGTGAGATGCCGTATACCAAACAAAAAATAGAAAACAAAACAAAACAAAAAAAACCCACAAAACTCTGGTTTGGGCATAATCATCAAGCAACAACTGTCATCCAACAAATATTTACTGGGCACCTATGTGGTTGATCCTCCTTTAGGAATTTAGGATCCACAAAAAGGATTCTGCCTTCATGGAGCTTAAATTCTAGCTACGAAAAGCAGCAGACAATTAATATAATAAAAGGTGAATTCTGTTTTTTAAGGAAACAGATGCTATGCAAAGAGTAACACTGGAGTTATTGCTGTTGTTAGGTGCCATCAAGTCATTGTCCGACTCTATGTACAACAGACGAAACACTATTGTCAGTGCTTCTCTGCTATTCATAGGGTTTTCAATGGCTGATTGTTTTTTGGGAGTGGGCTGCCGGGTCCTTCTCCCAACACTGGAGCAAGATATGTGAAATCAGGGGAATTGTGACAGGTAGTAAAGGAAGGTGGGCAATCTTCGATGTCAAATAGGATGTCAGGATAGCCTCACGAAGAAGTGACACCTGGTCAAAGGTTCGAAGAAGGTAAGGGAGTTAACCACGGGAATCAGCCGGGAAAGGGAATCACATTATCTCTTATTATATTTAGGTCTGTGTCCAAATAATGCCTCCAAAAGAAAACAAGAAAGGACGGTTTCTAGTACTCAACAATATTTGCTAAAGCACTTTGTATTTAGAGTCAAGTATTTCCATCGATGAAAATATTCCTTCATACCTTTTTCATTTCATTTTCTAGGTTTTCTTCCTCTTGACCTTCAGACAGCCTTCTTCTTAAGTCAGCTATTTCCCGCTCCGTGGATTCTCGATACTGTGCCCACTGCGCGCGCTCCTGCTCCAGCCTAAGGTGAAACTGGTGCTCATAGTCACGAACCGTTTCTATAAAATATCACCATGTATTTCATGCCTAAGTATTATGGGGAAGAACTGCCTGACACACTAAATTTTAACTGATATAAAGACCTAATTTCTAGAAGACTTTTAATTTCCTTAAAAAATGAAATTCTAGTTCTTATTATGTATACATATAAGAGCTTTATTACATCATCATCTTCAATCTTCACAATGAGCCTATGCCATGTATTATTTTACAGGCAAAACACCTTAGAGCTGGGCGCGAGGTACATGCCTATACTCCCAACAATTCAGGAGGTGGAGGCAGGAGGATCACAAGTTCAAGGCCAGAGATAGCTTCTGCCACTTAGCAAGACCCTATCTCAAAATAAGTAATAAAAAATGGGCTGAGGATGCAGCTCAGTAGTAGAGTGCTCGTAAAGCCTGTATGAGCCCTTGAGTTCAACCCCCAAGAACCTTAAAGAAACAAAACAACAACAATAATAATAAAAAAAAACTTAGGAAAGGTGAAATACTTTGGCCATTGTTTCACAATCAGAAAGAACAGAGCTCTCACTCAAACGTAAGGCCAACTCCAAACCTGTATCCTTAGAAACTACACAATGGCTCCCAAGGCACATGGCACCCTATCCAACCACCTGGAAGTGGGAGAAGAGGGGTTTTATTTCTGAAATAATTTAATATAACCTAAAATTCTAAAGGGGCTGGGATTTAGCTCAGTGGGTAGAGCACTGTGCTGCAGTCTCTGAGGTCCCGAGTTCAATCCCCAGCACCGCAAAAATGGGAGAAGGGCCTGGCAATCCACTCCCAAGGCAATCCCAAAACAGTCAGCCATTGAAAACCCTATGAGGGTCGCTATGAGTTGGATACCGACTCGACGGCACCTAACAACAACACCAACAAAATTCTAAAATTGAGACAAATTTGATAAAATCTTTCTAAACTATTTTTATCATCAATATACTCTTAAAACATTATGTGACAGACACTGTTAGTTGCCCGTTAATTTCTACTCCTTTTCTTTATTAACTAGACCCCAATTTTGTTTGGGAAGTCAATGAGCCCAATTTAAAACCCTATTTTCAGGATGGGGATGTAGGTCAGTGGTAGACCACAGGCCTAGAATGCATATGAAGCCCTGGGTTTGCTTCCCCACAAAAATGAATAAATATGTAAAAAGAAAACCTATATTTTCCAGTGTCCTTGGAGTTGTAGGTGAACACACACTTGGTCAACAAAGCATGAGCAGGATACGTTGGAAATTTCCAGAAAACTTTTGCTTTTCTGACATGAACTAGAGGAGTAGCCACTTTTCAGTGATGAAGCAAAGATAAAGTTGAAAACCATGTTTTAAATATGAAGAAATAGACAATTGGAAGAAACCTGGGATTCCTGTGACATCATGGATCTATGATAACCTACCTTGGATTATGTACAGCTGGGCTTCTTGTTTTATGAGAAAAGTGAACTCCTATTTGGGAAAACCACTATAGTCAGACTTGTCACATAGGGTTTAGGGTAATCCTTAGGGGAAAGCTACACTCAGAAATAGGGCTAACCAGCTGGGAGCGGTGGCACACACCTGTAATCCCAGCGGCTCAGGAGGCGGAGGCAGGAGGATCACAAGTTCGAGACCAGAGGCAGTCTGCATAATTTAGCAAGACCCTGTCTCAAGAAGTGAAAAAATGGGCGGGGAGTGCAGCTCAGTGGGCCAGCACTTGCACAGCATGCAGGCGTGAGACCCTGGGTTCAACCCCCAGTACCACAAAAAAGAAAGAAAGAAAGAAGGAAAGAAAGAAAGAAAGAAAGAAGGGAGAGAGGGAGGGAGGGAGGAAGGAAAGAAGAAAGAGAGAGAGAGAGAGAGAGAGAGAGAGAGAGAGAGAGAGAGAGAGAGAGGGCTAACCAATCTATTGTTTCATAAAGAGCACTAAAGCAAAAACTGACACACAAATACAAAGGTAAGGGTGGGGGAGTCATCATTATTTCACATTTACAGTGTTAACTAATTCCAGGTTGCCGAAGATTCAGAGGACAACTTACTTGCTTCTGTCACCATCTTCTCAGAAATATTGGAGGTAGTTAAGCATTACCACTCAAAGGAGACAAAAACTAAGCTACCATACTTTAGACCAAGGGTCATTAAGTTGGCAGCCCAGCAAACCCATTCTTGCCTACAGCCCTTTCTTCCACTGACTGTAGGCTTCACATACTCATACACATTTTTATTAAAAATCTAAACAATAAGGCAACATTGGACTGGAAAAGTAATAGTTACTTAGAGCTATTAAGTATAGTCACTCTACCCTCTGCATGGCAGCTCTCTCCAGTTCAACACTCTTTGTGTCCACACAGCTTTCTCCACTGACATTGTATGCCTAACTTGTACAGAAAACCCACTTTTAAGTCCTGCTTTACACCCTCAATTAACTATAGTCCTCGTTTAATGTTTGTTGTTGTTGTGTTGTTAGGTGCCACTGAGTCGTGTCCAACACATAGCAACCCCTATTACCTCTATAACCGGTGATAATACCCATTTACAAGACCACTGACTCCCCTTTTATCTGAAAGTACATTTTGAAGATGATAATATATAAAGCCACAGGTGAACTCAGGATATATATTTTTTTTTTCCCATTTATTTATTTATTCATTTATTTATTTATTTATTTATTGCGGTACTGAGGGTTGAGCCCAGGAACTCAGGATATATTTTAAGACCATGTGAAAATGTTCTCAATCATCAGAATTTAGTTTTCTTAGAAAGTGGCAAAACTGATTTTCCTTATCTTTACCTTTCATAACTGCCTGAAGTGAAGCAACTTCTTCTCTCCACTGCCTTTTCACTTCATCTATAGCTTCTTGCTTAGTATTCTCAGAGACAGTGGCAATAGCCTTAATATTCTCCATCTCTGCCTGAGCTTCCCACAGTTGTGTCCGAAGATGTCCCAAATCATCCTGTGCAGCTTGTAACACTGCATTTTGCCTCTTCAGATCCTCTGAGAAAAAGAATAGAAGACTTTCTATTAATGAGTGATTCACATTATCAATACTAACAATCTAATGAAGAAATTAAATTTAGATTTTAAAATGTCAACCTAGAATATGACACTATTTTAGTAGAGGTGAGATTTAAGGTATGTTGGTTATTACAAATCAGTTATTAACTATCTACTGACACAGTGGTTAAGATCATAGTTGGAGAGCTACCTTTAGGCTTTTCCTCCCCTGGCTAAATGAATTTGATCACACAAACTAACCTCTCTGGTCTAAGAGTCCACATCTACAAAACATCTCTACTTCAGAGAGCTGTCACAGTGATAAAATCATTTATTGCAAATCCTCATTAGTACAGTAATTTCCACAAAGTAAACCTTCAAGAAATGTTTTCTTTCACTTTGTTTGTGGTTCTGGGGATCAAACCCAGGGCCTTGCATATTCTGGGCCAGTACTTTACCACTGAGCTATACCCCCAGTCCCAAGAAACGTTTAATAAAAGGGAAAAGAAAGCCAGCCAGGCACAGTGCCACATGCCTGTAATCCCAGCAACTCAGAAGGTAGAGGCAAGAGAACCACAAGTTCAAAGCCAGAGGCAGCATGTGTAGCATAAGAGACATAAAAAATTTAAAAAGTGGGGGTTTAGGGGTGCAGCTCAGAGTTCCACCACTTGCAAAGTATGCCCAAGCCTCCACGCCCAGTATGGCAGAGAGAGAGAGAGACAGACAGAAAGAGAGAGAGAGAAAGCCAGAGCATATGGCAGTTACTAGATCCAAGTGTTTTAAAATTAGAATTGATTTTTCAGTTCCGCACTGCCTTCTCTTCAATACTAGATGGATCTAATGTGTGTAATACATAATTTACGCCTAGATAGAACATGTTTGTGGGAACACTGACTGTCAAAAAAGATAAGCCTATCATCGGTATATGAGGTATGCCTGTTTCCCATGCTTACCGATGGTCACCCATCTCCATTTTTTAAAAGATCTTGTGAACATCATGGTGTAAGATGGTCACTTTTTAATCTATATTTTCTTGTTGGTAAGGGAGTCTGAGTATCTTTCCATGCATTTATTACTGACGAGAATTTTCTCTTTTGTGACACCCTTTGTCTGTGTTTCTTTTTCTTTTTTGTTTTGTTTTGTTTTTGAGACAGCGTCTCAAGTAACCTAAGCTGGCCAGTCCTCCTGCCTCAGGGTCTCGAGTGCTGGGATTACAGATATGTACCACCATATCCAGTTTCTCTGTGTTTCTAATAAACTTCTCCTTCTGATTTGGAAGGCCATTTCTTATATCCTTAGTATTAAATCATTCTTCTCTTAGAAAATTCTTCCCTATCTGCCACTGTTTATCTCTTTTATAACTTCAAGTATTTAAAAGTTACACGATATTTATGAAGAAAAACTATCTTTGTGAAATTATCACTGTCCTTACACAGTACAATAAGCCAAAATGGCCCTGTTGTTGTTGTTAAGTGCCGTCAAGTCGGTATCCAACTCATAGCGACCCTACGTACAACAGGTGAAACACTATTGTCAGTGTTTCTCTGCTGTTCATAGGGTTTCCAATGGCAGATTGATTTTTGGGAGTGGGTTGCCAGGTCCATCTCCCAAGCCTACAGCACCTGGTGTTCCCAGGCGGTCTCCCATCCAAGTACTAACCAGGCCTGACCCTGCTTAGCTTCTGAGATCTGACGGGATCAGATGCCACAGGGCTACGGCTGTAGGCAAAATGGCCCTGAGGATACTGGTTTTAAATTATAATCTACTACTAAACAGTCGAATGACTTTAAGGGCATCAATCACAAGACCTTCACAATTCAGTTTCTTCACCAAGGTAGTAGTAACACCTTTTTTTGCACAAATTTCTAACCATTTGTAAAAGTCAAATAGGTAACATCAAAGAACTCTGAAAAGTTGTGAAGAGATTTATTTTTTATCAAATGCCCACAAGAATTAGTGATGTGGTAATCTAAGGGGAAAACAATTAGCCCTGTTAACTTCAAGTGAGGTCATTTAAGAAATCTTTACTCTCAACATCAGTTTCACATCTTTTCCTTAGAATATTTTCAAACTTAACCAGAGAGTTATAAGAACATAAAGTGCAGAAAGTAATTATGTGAAGTTATCTTAAAAGATGGATACCTTAGGACATCATGGTAGGCATATCTCCGGGATGGACCCAGAAAGTGAGTAAAGATATAAACATGTGAAACTATAAAAGAAAAGTGTCTGTTTGTGTGCGCGTGCATGTGTATGTGTGTATATGTGTATGTACGCACACATGCATATGAATATGTGTGTGCATGTATGTGCGTGTGTGCATATGTACATGTGTGTAAGTGCATTCTATATTCTGAGGGTCAAGCTATGGCATAAAATGTGAAAAAAATTAAATATTATTTCTGTGCTATTTTACTGATTCTAGGAACAACAATTTTACTAACTTTCCAGTTTATATATTTGGCACCTCCTCATGCTAATTATTCTTGTAATTTTGATTTACTAGAGATTAACCAGGCTATTTACTACCACACATTATCATTATGGATAGAAAAACCGCAAGTAAATGCCAAAGTTCAACATGTCAGGTTTCCACACATTTACAAGGGGCATAAGAATCTGGAGAAAGACCTGGCCAAGGCTGACCGACTTTATTGACATAGTTGAATACATATTCATTATATAGTTATAGTTATAATTATGTATATATGGTTATCATTATATAGAGAATATATACCTTTCTGCTCAAAAGTTGAGCGTATAATACAATAATCTTTATATATCTTTCACCAAAATTCACCAATTACCAACACTTTGCCACATTTCAATGATTTTTTGCTTTGCTGCAGCATTTCAGAGTAAGCCTAGGAAACAACTACATATGCATCTCTAAAAATATGAATATTTTTATATAATATAAACAGTGCCACTGTCAAACATAATAAAATTAACAACTGCCAGATATTATGTAATACCCAATCTGTAGTATAATTTCTCCAATTGAACAAAAAAGTTTTCCCGGAAGATATTTGAATTAGGATCAAAACAAAGACTCAAGACACTTCATTTGGCTAAACTAACATTTTATAAAATGTCTAACATAGACACAACTGTGAAGAATTCAATAATAGATACCTATAACCTATCACTTTGATGTTGTTAGGTGCCGTCAAGTGGGGCCTAGCTCACAGTGACCCTATTTACAACAGAATGAAACATTCTCTGACACTATGCCATGCTCAGCACTACGTCAGTGCTCCTCTGACATTCATAGGGTTTATGATGACTGATTGCTTCAGGATTGTTATCAGGAGTGGGCTGCCAAGTCCTTCTCCCATTTTTTGTGGTGCTGGGAATTGAACCTAGGGCCTCAGAGAGCGCAGAGTAGCACTCTACCAACTGCGCTAAACCCCAGCCCACACCTAGCTTCATCAGTATTTTACTATTTTGCTACCTCTCCTTAAATTTCTTTTTAACTCTAAGAAATAAAACATCACAGATGTCTGGCACGGTGGGGTGCACCTGTTGTCCCAGATACTCAGGAGGCTCCCTTGAGTCCAGGAGTTCAGTTCAAATCCAACCTCTACAACATAGTGAAACCCCATCTCAAAAAAAAAAAAAAAAAAAAAAAAAAAAAAAAAAAAAAAAAAAAAAAAAAAAAAAAAAAAAAAAAAAAAAAAAAAAAAAAAAAAAAAAAAAAAAAAAAAAAAAAAAAAAAAAAAAAAAAAAAAAAAAAAAAAAAAAAAAAATCAAAGACTAAAACAACAAAATAATAATAATAAAAAAAAGTTTAAGAATAGAAATAAAAATCACAAATACATTATTTTCTACTGAGGTAACAACTATCTGGAATTTGAGTTTATTATCACCACACCAATTTTACATCTTTATGCTTCAGATTTTGAACCTTAATGTTCTCCCATTATAGTGTTCTTAGGCAATTAACGTTTATCCCCAACACTGCTGATGCTCCTATAATCACCAGGAACATCAGAGTACCAATATATCATCTATTCTGTTGTCAGGTATTCAGGTGTGAAATCTGCTTTTTCTAGACAGATGTCAGTATTTTCCCATCTTGACTCCATCTTTGTCATATCAATTTTCCACACGTGTGAAAGTCTGATTCTGGGAACTCTAGTCTATAAAAATGGTCTATTTGTCTATTCTCATACCAATACAATACTGTCGAAACTAACATAGCATTATTTATACCATTTTGTCCATGTGTGTTTAAAATTTTACATAATACAGAGTTTAATAATAAAGGCCATGTTGGTTTTGAATGGAGAGATGTGCCCAACAGTATATCGAAAATTATCATAAGCCTCATGTATCAACCTGCCTGCAGCCATACCACTGTGGCGTGGGATCCTGTCATCTCAGAAGCTAAGGAGGGTCGGGCCTGATTAGTGCTTGGATGGGAGACCGCCTGGGAACACCAAGTGCTGTAGGCTTGGGAGAAGGACTCGGCAAACCACTCCCAAAAAACAATCAGCCATCGAAAACCCTAGGAATAGCAGAGAAGCACTGACAATAGTGTTTAGCCTGTTGTACACAGAGTTGCTATGAGTCAGATACCAAGTCGACAGCACCTAACAACAACATGTATCCACCAGCTACTCCATGAACCATATGCCGTGAAAAATCTTGCCTGATCCATCCATATGCCCTTCATATATATTATTCTGAGATAATTCTCACTTTAAAAAAATTGATACACTTGGCTGGGCACGGTGGCGCACATCTGTCATTCCAGCGGCTCGGGAGGCAGAGGCAGGGGGATTGCAAGTTTGAGACCAGAGGCAGTCTGCATAACTTAGGGAGACCCTGTCTCCAAAAAAAAAAAAAAAAAAAAAAAAACAAAAGGGCTGGGGGCGCAGCTCAGTGGTCCAGCACTTGCAAAGCATGCAGGCATGAGGCCCTGGGTTCAACCCCCAGTACCACCAAAAAAATAAAAATAAAAATAAAAAATAAAAAAGACACCCTTGTTGAGGTTTGAGTCACAACACAATTAAGCAGAAAGCACTAAGATTTCTCATATACCCCCTACTCCCACATATCCACAAAACCTCCTTCACCTGCACTAGCACGTTCTTGTCACTCAGTGTTTGCAGTTTAGGTTAGGGTTCACCCTTGGGTGCTGTACATCCTATAGGCTTTGACAAATGTATACTGACACAGAGTCATACAAGGAGTTTCACTGTCCTAAAAACCCCTTGGGCTGCCCATTCATTCCTCTCTTCTTTCTACTCCTAGCAATCACTGATCTCTTTATTGTCCCCACAGTTTTTGCCTTTTTCAGAATGCCATATAGTTGGAATCACACAGTATGTGGCCTTTTCAATTTTCTTTCTTTCACTTAGCAATTATTGTGCATTTTAAATTCCTCTGTGTTTAGCCGGGTGCAAGTAGCACATGACTGTAATCCCACTGACTGGGGAGGCAAAGGCAGGAGGAGGCCAGAGGCAGCCCACATAACTTAATGAGACCCTGTCTCAGAATAAAAAAGTAAAAAATGGTCTGAGGGTACAGCTCAGCAGCAGAGACCTTGTAAAGCATGTGTGAGACCCTGGGTTCAACTCCCAGTACTGTTTCCTGTGTTCATGGCTTGATAGTTTTGTCTGTCTGCTTGGTTGCGGTGCTGAGTATAGAACCAAGAACCTTGTGCATGCTAAGCAACCACTCTACCACTGACCCAAATCCCCAGCCCTTACCCATCTCTCTTTAGCATTGAATAACAACACCCCATTGCCTGGATGTCCAACTGAAGGACATCTTAATTGCTTCCAGGTTGAGAAAATGATGAATAAAGTTGTTATAAACATCTGTGTGCAGATTTTTGTGCGAGCATAGGTTTCCAACTCATTGGAATAAATATTATGACTGTTGAATCAAATTGTAAGAGTACGCTTAGTTTTGCAATAAATCACTAAACCGTCCTGCAAAATGGCTACACCGTCTTACCTTCTTATCAGTGGTGAATGAGAGCTGCTATTGCTCCCAAGTCCTTACTAGCATTTGATGTTGTCAGCATTTTGGCACCAGGCGTCTACCGAGTGTGAAACGGTGCCTCGTTGTTGTAATTTGCAATTCCCTAATGGTGTATGACAAGTACCCTCATGCGCATACTTCCTATCCATGGTCTTCTTTGGTGAGGTGCCTACTTAATCTTCTGCCCATTTTTCAGTCTTGTTGCTTATTTTCCTATTGTCACATTTTTAAGAGTTCTTCGTACATTTTGGATAACAGTTCTTCATCATGTGTCTTTCTCAAATATTTTCTCCTCAACTGTGGCCTGTTTTCTCATTCTCTTCACAGTCTTTCACAGAACAGAAATTTTTCATTTTATTGAATATATTATAATTGACTTGACGGCACCTATTAACAATTATAATATATTCAATAATAAATGCTAAATAATTCTTCAATCATATCTTCTCATAGAAACAAAACTCTTTAACTTGCCAATTTTATAACTATTTTATTTCATTGGCTATAAGGTTAAAAGAATAAATTTAAATACTTCTAACAGAATATGGAAATTACTCAAAAATCTAAAAATAGAACTAATAGTTTTGGGTACCTGAAGGAATCAAAGTAAGTGTACAACCAAGATATTTGCCAATCCATGTTCGTCACGGCACTATTTAGCATAGCCAAGTGTGGAATCAGTCTAGGTGTCCATCAATAGATAATGAATATAGAAAGTGTGGTATATACATACAATGGAGTTTTATTCAGCAATAAAGAAGAATAAAATCATGTTGTTGTTGTTGTTAGGTGCCGTTGAGTCGTGTCCGACTCATAGCCACCCTTATAGGGTTTTCAATGGCTGATCGTTTCAGGACTGCATCGGGAGTGGGTTGCCATGTCCTTCCCTCATTTTTGTGGTGCTGGGAATCGAACCCAGGACCTCAGAGACTGCAGAGCAGTGCTCTACCAACTGAGCTAAATCCCAGCCCCAAAATCATGTTACTTGCAGGAAAATGGATGGAAACAGAGATCATCATGTTAAGCAAAATAAACTAGACTCAGAAAGACAAACAACACCTTTTCTCATATATGTGGAATCTGGATTTAAAAAAAAAAAGACAGGAAAATATAAGGGGGACTAATGCAAAAAAGAGAGGTGGCGAGAAAAGGGAAAATAGGGACAAGACAGGGTAATAAGTGGGTAACTATATCAAAGCATATTATATGCATGTGTGAACTGTCAAAATGAAACCAATTATTTTGTAGAGTTAATATTCACTAACAAAAAATTTTAAAATTAACAGTATTAATAGGCTATTTTGTTTCACCACTAATAAGTTTCTAATATAAACATATTCACAGAGTAAGACAAGTTACCTTTAATTACTAGTTTGCTAAGAGTTTATGCTACTAAGAGGTGTTAAATGTTACTGAATGAATGACATTCAGTTAATACATTCAGTTAAACCAACAGATGTTTCAATGATAAAATATCTTTGCATTCCTAGAATGCATTTCCAGTTGACCATGGCATGCTTGGGAGAAGGCCCCTGCAACCCCCTCCCAAAAACCAATCAGCCATTGAAAACCCTATGAACAGCAGAGAAGCACTGACATAGTGTTTCACCTGTTGTATGTAGGGTCACTATGAGTCGGATACCGACTCGACGGCACTTAACAACAACAACAACGACATGCTACTTTTTTAATACTCTACTAAAGCCAATTTTATTTAAGATTTTAAACTTTATGACTGTAAGTAAAATTCCTATTTATGTATCCAGATTATGCTAATCCCACAAAATGAACTGAAGAGTTCTCCTTCCTGTTTCTGACACAGTATTTAAAAGATAGGGAATATCCTCTGAGTGCTGTGGTGCATGCCTGGGATCCCAGTGACTCACGAGGCTCCAAGGCAGGAGGATCACAGGCTCAGGGTCAGAGGTAACCTGTACAACTTAGTGAGACCATGTCTCAAAATAAAGTAAAATAAAATAAAATAAAATAAAATGGCTGGAGGTCAGCTCAGCGGCAGAGCACTTGCAATGTGCAAGGCCCTGGGTTCGA
Organism: Pedetes capensis; assembly: GCA_007922755.1. Classification (NCBI taxonomy): domain Eukaryota; kingdom Metazoa; phylum Chordata; class Mammalia; order Rodentia; family Pedetidae; genus Pedetes; species Pedetes capensis. The sequence goes on from VMDO01000847.1 coordinate 93,418, forward strand.
TACCCAGTATCGTGCACCGAAAAAAAAAAAAAAAAAAAAAAGGAGTATCTGTTCCTTGCTGATTTAAAAATATTTGCTTATAAAACTTTCTAAGCCTATTGTTGTTGTTGTTGTTGTGGTTAGGTGCCATCGAGTCAGTATCCGACTCATAGCGACCCTCATAGGGTTTTCAACGGCTGTTTCGGGATTGCCTTGGGAGTGGGTTGCCAGGCCCTTCTCCCATTTTCTGCGGTGCTGGGAATTGAACTCAGGACCTCAGAGACTGCAGCGCAGCGCTCTACCAACTGAGCTAAATCCCAGCCCCCTCTAAGCCTATGGCATCTTCTATAAAGGGAAATTCCATTTTATTGATTCAGCTGCTTCTATAGTTATCGATTTATTCAAGTTTTCTAGTTGTGGTAATTTTCATAACTCAAAATTTCCTGAGAAATTACTTTTACAGAAATTTCCAAAAATATTTGGCATTGACACACACAGTACTCTTAGGCCTTTACACCTCTACCACACAAATAGCTATGCTTTTTGTCCTTTTTATTAGCTTCTTCCAGAAGGCACACTTTTGATTTCACTGAACTTACTACTTCATTTTTCTGTTTTATTAATTTCTAGAATTAGTTATTTTCTTCTACTTTTTTAAGGCTTGCTCTTTTTCTAGGGTCTGGAGTGCTTAGATCGTTCATTTTTCAATCTCCTATGTAAATTTTAATAAATTGATTTTTGGAATGTTTTTGAAGTTACAAACTACCTCTGGAAGTCTAACTTTAGCTGCCTCTCACATTTTAAGTTGTCATTCTCAGCTGTTACTGTTACATCTTTACCTGCCTTGATCATGATCTAGCCACCAATAGACTTAAGTATCTCCCATGTGTACATTTATGTATTTCTACTTCTAATTCTATCAACTTTTGTTTCCTACACATCATGGCTTTTTTGTTAGATACATAAAAGTTTGTGACTATTACTTTCTTTTATTATGAGTGAGCCCTCTATAATCCTTCCCTGATTTTTTTTTTCCTTTTTTCTGATGCATGGGATCAATCCCAGGCCCTCATACAAGCCAGATAAGCACTCTACGACTGAGCTTGCATTTTTCTTTTTAACAATCATAGCACAATTATTCCCCATGTTTTCCTCACTTTCAGCTAAGTTAAAGAATCACATGAATCTTGTTCCTTCTGCATGCGCAGCACTTAAGTACAATGTTTGTTTCATAATTGTTAGATGTCATTGAGTTGTGTCTGACTCATAGCGACCCTCATAGGGTTTCAATGGCTGATTGTTTCAGCATTGTCTCAGGAGTAGATTGCCACATCCTTCTCCCCTTTGCTTCACAGTAGTTATTGTTAGGTGTCATCGAGTCGGTATCCGACTCATAGCGACCCTACATACAACAGGTGAAACACTGTTGTCAGTGCTTCTCTGCTATTCATAGGGTTTTCAATGGTGGATTGATTTTTGGGAGTGGGGTGCCTGGTCCTTCTCCCAAGCCAATATTATCTGGTGGTCCCAGGCGGTCTCCCATCCAAGTACTAAACAAGTCCGACCCTGCTTAGCTTCCGAGATCTGATGGGATCAGATGCCACAGTGCTACGGTTGCAGGCACAGTAGATACCTAAAAAGTATTTACTGATAAATAACTGAACATTTGTTGAATTAATTCCACGAAATGACAGCTTTAATACACCATAGCTAAAGCTACTACTAGAACACCACCAGTTCTGGTCTGCCTGAGACTGTATCTCAAATGTTAAGAGCACTGAAAGGACTAAGCAGCCTAATATAATTAAATATCATAACGTCAGGAAAAATCTGTATAATGCATTTTCCCACTTGTTTTTCAATTCTGTTGAAAACCTCAGCTTCTAAATGGTATTTTAATTACATGATATAAAAACATACAAAATCAAAGCTCATCAGTAATGAAATTAACACTGTACTACCAAGAAACTTAACATTTAAAAGCTGTGTTAGCACGAGGTCGGGGAGAGGCTTATGAACTTACCCTCTTTAGCCAAATACAGCTCCTTAAATTTTGCTCTCTTTTGATTAAATTCTTGCTCAAGCTGCTGCTGTGCACGTAAAAATTCTGCATTAATTTTTTCCAATTCTGCTACCCGCTGCTGAAGAGAAACTGAGGGAGAAAACACCAGTTAACAAGTAATAATTTTGTTTGTAAACTAAGTTACAAGAGTAAATTAGCATTCCAGCCGCACACTGCTATACATAAACCAAGTAGTCAAGCTCTTCCAAAGATCTATTATATTCCAGGAAATTCTAATTTTAAAAAAAGCAAGACGTGTCTATCGGATTTAATATACACACTGAGAATGAGTCATGTGTAATGAAAGAGCATATATACAGTGAATCACAGAAGGCCAAAACAGAGCTTCTGACAGAGCTTCTGTACAACTGACAGAATGTCGATCCACTTTTGGAACTATTAAATACTGGATTTTTAAAGCTATTTATCCCACAACTAAACCCACTGCCAATATTGCAACTTCCCACTTTTCTCAAGTGTCACAAGGAAAATCTAATGCGTTCCCTGAGTGAGCCAGAACTGCTCTTCTGATTTCAAAATGATCTATTACTTCATGCTGTGGCAGTGACTGGGACACATTTCTTATGTGGGGGCTTTAACTTGGGCAGCAGCTCTTTAAATGATTGCCTACTCTGGCCAAGCCCAGGGACTGTTTTCATTGAAACACAAACCTTCCACCTTCTCCTTTGCTCTACCAGCAACCCAGCCTTAAGGCTATGAACATAATTCCTCCAGGGGATATCTATTGGTACTAATCGGCCACTGTCTAACTACTGGACCAGTAGAGCTCCCAACTTGCTACTTGCTATAAACCACTCTAGACAATGATTTGCCTACAACTTTAACTAGGATCTGAGATTATCTTTGAAGGTCATCATTCCCTAAACATTGCTCAATTTAATTTAGAGCTGATTTTATAACGCATAGAAAAAAGACTTAAAAAGTACCAATGGTTATTATTGTGGCTCACTAATTTCTTCTATTTGCTTTTCACAGTTGCCATGAGGATATATGCTCCCGACGACAAATAACAAACTAAAACCTTTGTTTTTCCCTTCCCCTGCCACCTCCAGACTGGCCTCGCTACGATTTAAGTGTTGGTGTAATTCCCGCTGACAGAGGACGTGACCACTACTCTGAGTTCCACGTAATTAAGGTAAGAAGTCATTCTGAGGGATATATATCTGTAGCATTTTTTGGTCAAAGCAATGACATCTATCATTTGAAGCCTTGATAAATTTTTGAGAAAAAGGCAGTTGGGGAATGTACTGGAAGAGGGATACGCACAATTATATTTGCTACTTAGTATACTGAAGGAAACTTGTTCTGTGTTCGATCTCTCTGTTGGTATTTTTGTTGTTTAATCCCAAATGTAAAATTAGCTTTTCCACTTAACACTTTAGTGTTGCTGATGCCTACTGATTACTGCAAAAGTAGGGAAGGGCTCTGAGGAATCAAGGAAAAGAGAGAACCACTCCACAATGCATCTGCACTTCAAAACATCACATTGTATGCGATAAAAGCATACAATGTTATCAGCTTAAAATAAATAAATAAATGAGAGGAGGAGGAAAAGATCCTTCTGTTCTTACTATTCCATAAAAACTACATCCCCTTCCTCCCCACACACACTTTCCACTAAACCACATGCACGCACAAACAAAATGCCCGTGCCACTCATCATTATTAGAGTTATATTTAGGTCAAATGAGATGAATCCACAAAACCAAAAATGTAGCCTTTAAAACTGCAGCCAAGCCGGCGCGGTGGCACACGCCTGTGATTCCAGCAACTCGGGAGGCAGAGGCAGGAGGATCACAAGTTCAAGACCAGAGGCAGTCTGTGTAATTTAGCGAGATCCTGTCTTTAAAAAAAAATTGTGCTGAGGGTGCAGCTCAGTGGTACAGCACTTGCAAAGCATGCAAGCACCAGGCCCTGGGTTCAACCCCCAGTACAACAACAACAACAACAAAAAAAAAAAAAAAAAAAAACCCTGCAGCCAAAAGCTGGCTGCAGTGTTGCACACCTGTAATCCCAGTAACTCAGGAAACAGAGCCAGGAGGATCACAAGTTCAAGGCCACAGGCAGCCTGTGCGATTCAGCAAGACTCTGTCCCAAAATCAAAAAGAAACCTCGAATACAGCTCAATGGTAGAACACTTGCCTAGCAAGCAAGAGGCTCTGTGTTCAACCCCCAAGTACTGCAAAAAACAAAAGTAAGATAATAACAAAATCGCAGCCAAAGATTTAAGTGTGTTTCCTCTACTGGCAACTCCATCCTGGCTCTGACCTAAGTTCACAGACCCAGTCCACACCCACAGGCATGAGCGCTCTCTCCAGAGCTTAGACAGTTTTAGTCCCAGGAATTGTGACACTTTCGAGGGAGTACCCAGTAACTCCCTTCTCATTTTTTTGTTGCTGTTCTTAAGTTTTAAAAGTAATAATCCATCTCAAATACTTCAAATTTACTACAAGAGACAAAGGCAAAAGTAACTGATTTTTACAGGAATGCCTTTACTGCTATGTCTTGTTGTTGTTGTTAGGTGCCGTCGAGTCGGTATCCGACTCATAGCGACCCTCATAGGGTTTTCAATGGCAGACTGTTTCGGGATTGCCTTGGGAGTGGATTGCCAGGTCCTTCTCCCATTTTTGCGGTGCTGGGAATTGAACTCAGGACCTCAGAGACTGCATCGCTAGAAAAATCAATTTATCCTGAATAGACAGCAGGAAAGTTTACAAATGGGTATGTTATAATGCATTAGCAATCAACCGCAAATCAAAAGAAGAAAGAAGGAAAGAAGGAAAGAAAGAGGGAGGAGAGGGAAGAAGAAAGACAAAGAAAGAAGGGAGAGAGGGAGGGAATGAGGGAGGGAGGGAAGGAAGGAGAGAAGGAAGGAAGGAAGGGAGGGAGGGAGGGAGGGGAGAAAGAAAAGGAAAAGGAAAATAAAAAACAATTGAGTATGGAAAGTATATCCATTCAATGGAATAATATCAAAAACAGAAAATTTATATTAAATGAAAAGAACAAGATATAAAAACTATACCAGGTGTGGTGGCACAGGTCTGTACACTCAGGAGGCTGAAGCAGGAGGATCATGGGAAACTGCTATGTCCAGGGACACCGTGGGGGAAGCAGGACTGCACTTTGAGGAGCTGAAGAAGTTGCAAGTGTTGGACCCAGCAGACCACAGAGCTCAAGAAAGTGGGGACTTTGGACAAAATCGGCCAGTTTTAGAAAACAGTTGCTTGTCTGAGCGTGTGGGTCAACTTGCAAAAGCAGCAATAAACGGGAAGATAAAGGCCGTTTGTGCTCAGAACTTGTCCAAATCTGTAGCAAAGGAGAGTGAAGCCCGACAAACAACTTCATGCACTAATGGCAGAAAAGAGAATGCAGCCAGAGAGGTCACTGGTTTGAACAGGAAGCTTCGTGTAAAGTAGAAGGAGAACCGAATCAATTTACTGACCGATTAAAATTTTCATTTTTACACCAGGAAAGCAAAAAAATAAAACACAAGACCCAACCACCAGCAAAACCTCTGCACCATTTCGGTGGCTTGATTAATGACTAAGTACTCTGTCATGACACACTGTGTGAGGGACGCAGCCTCCTGCAGCAGTTATGCAAGTCTAGGGGAGTTGGTCCCAAACTGACTAACAGTTAAGAAGTTCACACAGAATAGCTTCTCATCCTTGTGTGAATAAAATGAAAAGCCTCAAGCCTTTTTTTTCAACTCTCTTAAAGCAACTGTCATAATACTTCACATAAAGGATAACCCATAGTACGTTGGATTTCAAATAAGAAAAACAATTACTTATCTCACACATACACACACACACACACACACACACAAAAAAAAAAAAACTACTTCCTACCTAAAGATGAGATGATCATGTAATCCAGAAAGAAGCATTAAGTGAAATAACAACTACCAAATTCAGGGGGGAAGTGAAATAATGAAAAACTAAGAGTCCTGGCTGAGTCAAAAGGATCATGAGTTTGAGGCCAGCTTACATTATGTAGGAAGAGGGAGGGAGGGAAAGAAGGAGGGAGGAAGGAAAAGGGGCGCTTCAAAAGGGTAAAACTGGATTAAGAAGAAAGAAGAAACAATGGCAAAGTCTGATGGGGAAGGCGATGGCAGTGATAAGGATGACACTGGGGGGAATCAAAAGACACAAGAACATTTTGTCATTTTTGACCTCCCTAGGTGTTAATGATCAAAATTAATAGTTTCCAGGCTTTCACAGTGTGGAATTTTCTGGGTCTAATTTTTAGTTCTACACTATTAAGCAGGAATAATCACAGATTTATAGTGCTACAATGACTTTAGAGATTCATTCTAGTCCAGGGTATTTCAAATCAAGTCACAATCCATTAGTGAATTGTTAAATCAATTTAGTAATTAATGACCTTCCTTTTTAAAATGATGAAATAAAATAGAAAACAGCAGCAAATTTAATGTGGGTATGTTACTTCATGAAGTTCCTATTTCAGATAATAAGTTTTAAATGGCTTAAAATAAAAAATGTGTTTCTTACTGTAGATAGAGATCAAAATAGCTTGAAAGTCGGCAAATTTTAATTCCCGCAGGATTCCATTACACAGTATCATACATAGGTAACCAACCATGTGGCTTCCACATGAACATCAATCTGATAACTGAGTTCACTGCCTCACCAGGCACCCAGTTCTACTGTTCAGATGATTTTAGATCATCTTCCCACTCTTTCTTTGGATGGCTGTTATTTTGGTTGTGTTGTTTTGTTTTGTTTTTTGAGACAGGGCCTTACTATAGCCCAGGCTGTCCTGGAACTCTTTATGTAACCCAGGCTGGTCTTAACCTTGCAATCCTCCTACTTCAGTGTCCCAAGTGCTGGGATTACAGGAGGGAGCCACCCCCCCCCCAGCTATGATCATCTTAAACTATTCGAAATATCCACTTTTAGTGACATAACCCTAAATCTGATTCCTTGGCGATTTGTAGTCTACCCTCTAGAATCAGCAAGGAAAATTTTAGATGTTGAACACTTCACAACTACCCTCTTTTCTTCTCCAGATGAAATACCCGCAACCCTTCAATAATTTCTAAATTCCTCAGAATCCTAGCTGCTCTCCCCTCACGCTAACGTTAATCAAAATTCTATATAAAACACAACACTGTGACCTAAGCACAAGACCAGCACAGGGTCTAGCAGAAATATCGCCACTCTTCTTCAGGGCTAAGACAAATGCCTTTAGGAAAGCTGTAACCAGAGGTCTGGCAATGCTGACCACCTGCAAAGAGAAGATACCTCCACCACAGCCTTCACCACACTTGTTGTTGTTGTGGGGTGCCGTCGAGTCGAATCTGACTCATAGGGACCCTCATAGGGTTTTCAAAGGCTGTTTCGGGATTGCCTCAGGAGTGGGTTGTCACGTCTTTCTCCCATTTTGTGGTGCTGGGAATCGAACCCGGGACCTCAGAGACTGCAGAGCAGCGCTCTACCAATTGAGCTAAATCCCAGCCCCTTCACCATGCTATCCTCACCAAAACAAGGCTTCGGGCTCAAGAGAAATGAAAAACTCAAACACCTGGATGCTTAGCAGAGTAGACTTTCCCTTCCATGACTTTAGTATGATCCTTCATGAGACCTGGAGTACATCTCCTAATAGTTTTGCCAGAGAACAAAGGATATGGAAAAAGTAAGACTGGGAGATGAGCAAAGACAGCGGCTGAAAAGCCTTGTAAGTGAGAAACAGACCCCAAGGACAGCAAGGAGGACTCGGGAACAGTTAAAGAAAAACGAAATGACTAGAACCGAGCTGAAATTCAGAATCAGTTAAGAGCAAACAAACTTAAATTAGAAGAAACTTTAGTGGCACTGAGGAGTCACTAGCTTACAGCTCAGTAGCAAAACTAATGTCCATAAAAATGACTAAGTCACCGATAAAAGAATGAACGAGAACTAGGCACGATGGCACACATCAGTGACTCAGGAGGCGGAGGCAGGAGGATCGCAAGTTTGAGGCAAAAGGTAGCGTGAGTAAGTTAGCAAAACCCTATCTCAAGATAAGAAAAGCATCTGGGGCTACAGCTCGGTGGTAGACCACTTGCAAAGCATATGCAAGGCCTGGGTTCAACTCCCGTGTACCACATACACGCACGCGCGCACAAAGAATAAATGCTTAAGAATGTGTGACTTATTTTTTAAAAAAACTGCTAAGAAAAATGCATGCTACACTCCTAGCATCTAGATTGTGGTCTCTAAATACCACTTCACCCCTAAAAGGAACCAGGGCTTCTTGGAAAAAATGACTGAGTCCGGGTCTCAGCAGGAAGTATGCAAGGTATGTGTGGTACATCTTGTTGTCAGTGAAGGTTAGAGCAGAAGATTTTAAAGTCTGTTTAAAGCAATCACATCGAGCAAAAGTGGAATGGTGAGCGTATCAGTGAGGGAAGATGAGCCCCCTGCCCCCAAGACCTGTTCACTCTCTAACCCCTGGAACCTGTGATCACCATATATGGAAAAGTCGTGATCAAATGAAGGATCTTGAGAAGAGGGGCTTATCCTAGATTATCTGGGTGGGCCCTAAATGGGGAAGAGGGGCTTATCCTAGATTATCTGGGTGGGCCCTAAATGCGACCGCATGTATGCTTAGAAGGAGAGGCAGGGGCAGGAGGTCTGACACACTCAGGGGACGGGCCATGTGACAACCAAGGCAGAAGGTGGAGTTACACAGCCAAGGGCTCCAGCTGCCAGCAGAGGCTGCCAGAGGCAAGGAAGAGATCTTCCCCTGGAGCCTGTGGAGGGAGTGCAGTCCGTCTAACACCTGGATTCCAAGCCAGCGACACTGATTTTGGACTTCAGACCTCCTCACCTGTGAGAATAAACCTCTTGTTTTAAGCTACTCTGTGTGTGGTAATTTGTTATGGCAATCATAGACAATTAGTAAGAAGAGCTACTTGAATAAAAACCATGATATTCGTTATTTAACTCAATGGTTTTTGCTTTGTTTTGGTTTGGCTTTTTGATATAGGGTCTCACTATGTAGCCCTGGCTGGCCTCAAACTCATGATCCTCCTACCTCTGCCACCAGAGTACTGGGATTACAGGCATGCGTCACCGTGCCTGACTCGATCTGTGTGTTCCTGATGATACACAATGGGAAAAACAAAAGAAAAGCCTGACAGGTCATCTTTGAAGGATTCTAGGGAACCAAGTCATTGTTTTGAAAACTGGCAAAGGAAAAAGAATCAGGTATTTATTCTATATTTCCCACACAAACTATACCATCAGGTAGCAAAATATTTAAGAAAACTCTTTTTTTCTCTCTCTCTCCCTCTTTACCTCTCTCTTTTTGTGGTGCTGGGGATCAAATCCAAGGGCCCTACACCTGGCTGGCAAGTGTCCTACCACTGAGCTACCTCCCCAGCCCTTGATTTTTTGTGACATTCTCACTATTTATATAGCATAGGCTAGTCTTGAACTCTGTCATGGTTTGCATATAAAGTATCCCCCAAAGGTCATGTGCTTTAACCTTGGGTCCCCAGTGGGTAGCACTCTCCTGCGAAGTTATAGAACCTTGGGAGGCAGGATCTAGGATCTAGATGGGTGGAAATAAGTCACTGGCAGTGGCCTCTGGGGATTTTTACCTGGGAACCAGGAAGCTCTCCCCGGGGCTGTGAGGTCATGGGCCACATGCCCTGCCATCTGCCACTGCCATGCTTGTCCTTCTGCCATGATAGACTGACCCTCTAACTGCCAGCTTCCCTCCCACCCACAGTTTGTTTGGGTTGGTTCTTCAGCAACCGCAGGTGACTAACACCAACTCCCAATCTGTCTCCCCAGGGCTGGGATTACAGAAAACTTTTCTTTATGGGAAGTGTTCCAGCTAATAAATTCAAACCCTCCCACATTAAGAGATCTAGGCAATTACCATCCGTAGTCCTCATGTCTCAGACAGACAATCAGACATACGTCTCCTCATAAAGGAGCATACTACTGCTTTCAAATGTTTTTTTAAAAAGCAAACCACGACGTTGAGAGCTTGTTTGGAGGTTCTAACGGGAGCGCAGCTACTCGTATACCCTTGACCAAAGAACAGTCCTCCACCATACATAAATTGATGTGTTAAAAAATGCACAATTAAACTTAGCCTAGAAGAGACAATATAAAGAGTAGAAAGGAGGGAGGGAACTAGCAGAGAGAAGTGAAGACTGGGGAAGCTGGGATGGGGAGGAGGCTCAATGTGGAGGGATGAATGGGGAGAGGACGATCTCAATGTAAACAGCGTAACTTCATGAGTACATTGGAAAAATAGGGGAATATAACCTACATGAGCACTGGAGTCTTACTACATATTAGCCATAAGCCTCCATTAACTTTGTGAGTTGATGAAAGGGTTTTCAGAAGTGACGTAAAGGATGCATAATGGAAAAAACAATGCTGTGTTATTCTGTACCCCACCATCATTTACTAATAAAGGAAAAATAAAATAAAATAAGATAAGCAAACCACAAATTTTTTCCCCCACTACTGGGAGGTTGAACCCAGAGCCTCACACATGCTAGGCAAGTACACTACCACTGAGCTGCACCCCCAGGCCCCATTTTTATTTTTTATCTTGAGATAGGGTCTCACTAAATTACATAGGCTACCTTTGGCCTCAAACTTGCGATCGACCTGCCTCTGCTTCTCAAATTGCTGGGGTTACAGGCATGCACCACTGCACCCAGCCTACAGCTGTAGCCCTGTGGCATCCGATCCTGTCAGATCTCGGAAGCTAAGCAGGGGGGCCTGGTTAGTACTTGGATGGGAGACCGCCTGAGCACATCAGGTTCTGTAGACTTGGGAGAAGGACCTGGCAACCCACTGCCAATCAATCCACCATTGAAAACCCTATGAACAGCAGAGAAGCACTCACAGTAGTGTTTCGCTTGTTGTACGTAGGGTCGCTATGAGTCGGATACCGACTCGATGGCACCCAACAACCACCACCACCACTGCACCCAGCTCTTTTATCTTTTCCTTTCTTTCTTTTTTTTTTTCTTTTCCGGTTCTAGGGTGTTAAACCCAGGACTTCACGCATGCGTTAGCGGACGCTTCACCGCTGAGCCACACCCCTAGCCCATCTTGTACTTTTTGAGATGGGGGTCTAAGTCACATAAGCGGCCTCTGGCCTTGAACTTGCAATCCTCTTGCCTCCACCTCCCAAGTCACTGCGATTACCGGCATGAGCCACCACACCTGGCAATGAGCTCTTTCTTTATATTCTGAGAAAGAATCTTGCTAAATTACGAGTTGTCTCTGGCCTGGAACTTGTAGATCCTTCTGCCTCAGCCCCCTGAGTCACTGGGATTACAGGTGGATGCTATGGCACCTGGAGTGATCACACTCTTATTCTTTATTTTCATTTATTTCATTTTATCTATTTATTTATTTTGATACAGGGTCTTGCTATGTAGCCTAAGCTGGCCTTGGACTCATGATCCTCCTGGCTCAGTCTCCTAAGTGCTGGGATTCTTCCCAGTACTTCCCAGGATGAGGGTCTTCAATCAATAGGGGAAATTTCAATATTGACTGGAGACTTGGTGATTTAAAAGAATTTTTGTTGGGCTGAGGGTATAGCTCAGTGTTGGAGTGCTTGCCTAATAATCCACAAGGCCATGGGTTCAATCCTCAGCACTGCATTAAAAAAAATTTTTTTAACTAGTTTTTGGGTTATAATACTATTGTGGTTATATTGGGATATACATGGAAATATTTCCAAATTTAATCACAGGATGTCTGAGGTTTGCTCTTTAAAAATCCAGGCTGGGAGGTGGGAGTCACAGATGAGAAAGACATTAATAATCATGATAAACTGGGTTCTGTGACGCACATCCGTTATTCCAGCATCTCAGGACACTGCGGCAGGAGGATCTCATCGAGGCCAGAGGAGGCCTGTGCAACTTAGCAAGACCCTGTCTCAAAATTCAAAAAAAAAAAATGTTTTAAGGGGCTGGGAGTACAGTTCAGTGGTAGAGCACTAGCCTAGAATGCACAAGGCCATGGATTCAACAGCCCCAATACTTAAAAAATCACCATACCCAGGCATACCTGAAACCCCAGCACTCTAGAGGCAGAAGCAGGCAGATTGCAAGTTTGAGGCCAGAGGCAGCCTGCGTGACTTAGCAAGACCTCATACCAAGCTAAAAAAATTTTAAAGGGGGTTGGGGGTGCAGCTCAATGTTGCCAAGTATGTGTAGGCCCTGGGTCAACCCTCCAGAACCAAATAAACAAGAATGAAGAGGAAGAAGAGGAAGAGGAGGAAAAGGAGGAGGGTGAAGAGGAGGAGGAGGACGAGAATCTAAGGCTAATTATTTTTAAGTCTTGACATTTCTGTGGTTGAAGACTTAAGCCTAAATTAGCTGAAAAATAATATACCCTTATAACATCTTTTCTCTACCATATATACATAGACACACACACACACACACACACACACACACACACACAGACTTCACAACGGAGAACTATTAATAAAAAGCATAACAACCACCTATTATTATAAATTGCTCTAATATAATAGTAATTGGTTTAGAACATTCTGCAGATTTTTATCACTTATAGGCAAAAAAGCCTAGTGCAACATAAACTATCTCTTAGAACCATGTTTTATGATAATCTAAGACAAATCAAACTCCCCATGTACACAGTGTAACACAGAAAATTTTAAGTGTTGATTTGATTCTTCATCTCCCCACACTTGTGTTATAAAAAGGATACACTATAGCTACAAATTCTATAAGAAGGATTACTTATTAGAAGTTCATCATAAATAAATAATAAGAATACCAGGGTTATATTTTATTTACAAGGAAAGTTTGATGCATTATTTATGAACTTTTCAGCAGTATCAAGGTCATACACAGGGATAAGAATTTTGATAAACAGCTATCCTGCCTACAGGTGGCTGAAGAAGATTAAGTGTCTATCTAAGGAAGGGAACCTGAAGAGGGAGGTTTCAAAGCTACAAAAATGAAATGGGTAATAATAGGAGCTTAACAATTAAGTATCAACTATCTATCAGGTACTATATGGGAAGCCCCCACAGTGCGGCAAACTGACAGACGTGTAGGAAGCCCCACTGTGGGGGCTTGTGTGTTTCAATGAGGCTGAAAGCTATAGCACCGGTATCTCAGATATCAGCAGGGTCACCCATGGTGGACAGGTTTCAGCTGAGCTTCCAGACTAAGTCAGACTTGTGAGTAGGCACCGGTGAACCATTCCCGAAACAACTAGTCATTGAAAACCCTATGAATAGCATAGAAACACTGTCAGATATAGTGCCAGAAAATGAGCCCCTCAGGTTAGAAGGCACTCAAAAGACTACTGGGGAAAAGTTGCCTCCTCAAAGTAGAGTCTACCTTGATGACAGAAATGGAGTAAAGCCCCAGGGACCTGCATCTGCTGATGTGACACGACTCAAAATGAAGAGAAACAACTGTAAACGTCCATTAATAATTGGAACACGGAATGTACATAGTATGAATCTACGAAAATAGAAATCATTAAAAGAGAAACAGAGCGCATTGATATCCTAGGCATCAAATGAGCTAAAATGGACTGGCATGGGCCATTTTGAGTCAGACAATCATATGGTCTACAAACTGGGACTGACAAACTAAAGAGAAGTGGGGCTGCATTCATCACCAAAAAAGACATCTCAAGATCTGTCCTGAAGTACAATGTTGTCAGTGATAGAATAATATCCATACGCCTACAAGGAAAGCCAGTTAATATGACTATTATTCAAATTTATGCACCCACCACTAAAGCCACAAATGAAGAAAGGGAAGATTTCTACCAGCTTCTGCAATCTGAAATAGATCAAACATGCAATCAGGACATACTGATAATTCCTGGTGACTGGAACGCAAAGGTTGGAAACAAAGAAGGCGGCTCAGTAATTAGAAAATATGGTCTTGGTGACAGAAACAATCCAGGAGATCACATGATAGAATTTTGTCAGACCAATGACCTTTTCATTGCAAATACATTTTTTCAACATCATAAATGGAGACTATACACATGGACTTCACCAGATGGAACATACAGGAATCAAATTGACTACATATGTGAAAAGAGAGGATGGAAAAGCTCTATATTAAATGTCAAAACAAGACCAGGTGCTCATTGTGGATCAGACCATCAGCTTCTCATAATCAAGTTCAAACTGAAGCTGAAGAAAATTAGAACAAGTATACGAGAGCCACGGTATGACCTTGAGTATATCCCACCTGAGTTCAAAGACAACCTCAAGAATAGGTTTAATGCATTAGACACAAATGACAGGAGACCAGAAGAGTTGTGGCATGACATAAAAGATATCATTGAAGAAGGAAGCAAAAGGTTATTAAAAAGACAAGAAAAAAAGACCAAATTACATGTCAAAAGAGACTCCGGTATTTGCCCTTGAACATCAAGCAGCCACAGTAAAAGAAAGACATGATGAAGTTAAGGATCTAAACAGATTTCAAAAGGCAGCACGAGAAGACAAAAACAAATATTATAATGACATGTGCAAACAGGTGGAGGCAGAAAACAAAATGAGAAGAACATGCTCTGTGTTTCTCAAGCTTAAAAAAGTGATGAAAAAATTCAAGCCTGAAGCAGCAACAGTGAAAGGTTCTACAGGGAAAATATTACACAATGCAGGAAACATCAAAAGAAGATGGAAGGAGCGCCGGGCACAGTGGCATAGCCTGCAATCCCAGCGGCTCAGGAGGCAGAGGCGGGAGGATCGCAAATTCGAAACCAGGGACAGTCTGCATAACTTAGTGAGACCCTGTCTCCAAAAGGAAAAAAATGGGCTGGGGGTGCAGCCCAGGGGTCCAACATTTGCAAAGCATGCAGGTGCGAGGGCCTGGGTTCAACCCACAGTACCTCAAGAAGAAGAAGAAGAAGAAGAAGGAGGAGGAGGAGGAGGAGGAGGAGGAGGAGGAGGAGGAGAAGGAGAAGAAGTAGTAGTAGAAGAAGAAGAAGAAGAAGAAGAAGAAGTAGTAGTAGAAGAAGAAGAAAAAGAAGAAGAAGAAGAAGAAGAAGAAGAAAAAGAGGAGGAGGAGGAAGAGGAGGAGGAGGAGGAGGAGAAGGAAAGGAAAGAAGGAATACACAGAGTCATTATACAAAAAAGAATTGGTAGATGACCAGCCATTCAAGAGGTTACATATGAAGAGGAACCAATGGTGTTGAAGGACAAAGTGGAAGCTGCCTTGAAAGAACTGGCAAAACAAAAGGCTTCAGGAATTGATGGGATACCAATAGAGATGTTTCAACAAACAGATGCAGCACTGGAGGTGTTAATATGTTTATGCCAACAGATTTGGAAAACTGCTACTTGGCCAACTGACTGGAAGAGATCTGTATTTGTGCCCATTCCCAAAAAAGAGGATCCAACTGAATGTGGAAACAATCAGACAATATCATTAACATCACATACAGGCAAAATTTTACTAAAGATTATTCAAAAGCTACTGCAGCAATATATAAACAAGGAATTACTGCATTCAAGAGGGATTCAGAGGAGGGCGGGGAACCAGGGACATCATTGCTGATGTCAGGTGGATATTAGCCAAAAGCAGAGAATATCACAAAGATGTCTATGTTTTATTGACTATGCAAAGGCATTTGACTGTGTGGATCATAAGAAATTATGGATAACACTTCGGAAAATGAGAATACCAGAGCACTTAATTGTGCTCATGAGGAATTTGTACAAGAACCAGGAGGCAGTTGTTCAAATAAAACAAGGAAACACAACCTGGTTTAACATTGAGAAAGGTGTGCATCAGAGCTGTATACTTTCACCATATCTCTTCAATTTATATGATGAACAGATAATCCGAGAAGGTGAACTTTATGAGGAAGAACACAGCATCAGGATTGGAGGAAGACTCATTAACAACCTGCGTTATACAGATGACACCACTCTGCTTGATGAAAGTGAAGAGGATTTAAAACATATACTGATGAAGACCAAAGATCATAGCCTTCAATATGGGTTGCAACTAAACATCAACAAAACAAAAATCCTTACAACTGGGTCAGTACACAACTTCACAATAAATGGAGAAAAGATTGAAGTTTCCAAGATTTTGCTTTGCTTGGCTCTATAATCAACACCCATGGAAGCAGCAGTCAAGAAATCAAAAGATGCAGCTGGGCACGGTGGCTTGGGAGACGGAGGCAGGAGGATCGCAAGTTCGAGACCAGAGGCAGTCTGTGTAACTTAGTGAGACCTTGTCTCAAAAAGTAAAAAAATGGGCTGAGGGTGCAGCTCAGTGGTCTAGCACTTGCAAAGTATGCAAGCACAAGGCCCTGGGTTCAATCCCCAGTACCGGGGGGGGGGAATCAAAAAAGACGCATTGCTCTAGGAAAAGCTGTGGCAAAAGATCTCTTTAGAGCATTGAAAAGTAAAAATGTCACATTGAAGACAAAGGAGCGTCTGACTCATGCCATGGTATTTTCAGTCACATCATATGGTTGTGAATGCTAGACATTAAACAAGGGAGACAGGGGAATTGATGCTTTTGAATTATGGTGCTGGAGACATCTATTGAATATACCATGGATTGCCAAAAGAACCAACAGATTGGTCATAGAAGAAGTGCAACCAGAGTGCTCCTTGGAAGCAAGGATGGCCAGACTGGGTCTTACATATTTTGGACATGTAGTCAGGAGAGATCAATCCGTGGAGAAAGATATCATGTTTGGGAGAGTGGTAGGTCAACAAAAAAAAGGAAAACCCTCTACCAGATGGATTGACACAGTGTCTGCAACAATGGGCTTAAAGTTAAATAAGATCATGTGCCTGGCACAGAATCGGGAAGTGTTTCGATCTGCTGTACATAGGGTTGCTATGAGTCAGACTTGATGGCACCTAACAACAACAACTATGGGAAGCTTTGCAGCCTAAGAGTGGAGAAAATGGGCCCAGAATTAAGTAAGAATTTGAACCCTAGCTCTATCACATATAAACTAGTTCCTCTACTCAACTGTAAAAAGCGGGAACTGGGACTAGCACTGCCTTCTAGGGTTGTTGTTGTTAGGTGCCAAGTCATGGCAACCCTCATAGGGTTTTCAATGGCAGATTGTTTCAAGATTGTTTCAGGAATGGGCTGCCATGTCCGTCTCCCATTTTTGCAGTGCTGGGGCTCGAACTCAGGGCCTCAGACATCGAAGAGCGGTACTCTATCAACTGAGGTAAATCCCAGCTCTTCTATAGTTGGGTTGTTGTTGTTAGGTGCTGTCAAGTTGCTGTCCGACTCATAGTGACCCTACGTACAACAGGCGAAACACTATTGTCAGTGCTTCTCTGCTATGTGTAGAGTTTTCAATGGCGAACTGAATTTTGGGAGGGGGTGGCCAGGTCCTTCTCCCAGGCCTACAGTATCTGGTGTTCCCAGGCGGTCTCCCATCCAAGTACTAACCAGGCCCGACCCTGCTTAGCTTAGATCGGAAGCCACAGTGCTATGGCTGCAGGCCTTCTGGGGTTGTAAAGATTTAATACTCCATTTACACCTCCTTAGGAGTGTCAGGCAGGTTATTTTACATACGAGCTCAATACATTTTCAAAACAATGCATAAAACAGGCATTATCACAGCGGGTGTACATTTAGAAATATTCTCTGAGAGGTTAATCTGACTATGATTATAGGTTTAATGTAGGAACACAATCCAGGTGACTCATGCATCACATGAACAGGAGTTATGAACAGGCGCAATACTCTAAAACACTATATTCCTTCATTCTGTGGTCACACTGCTCACTTGCGTGTTTTTGTTTGGTTTTATGCAGTACTTGGGGGTTGAACCCAGGGCCTTGCACATACTTTGTAAGTGCTTGAACACTGGGCTGCACCCCTAACCCCCACTCCTTTTCTTTTATCTTTAGCCAGGGTCTCACCAAGTTGCACAGGCTGCCTCTAGCCTTCAATTTGCAAGCCTCCTGCCTCCGCCTCCTGAGCTGCTGGGACTACACATGTGAGCCTTTATGGTTGGCTTCACTTGTTGAAATAAAGATTACTGAATTATAAATTATTTTCCTCTATAGGAAGATCATTACAATACTAGATTTGGGATTTTTAAGTCTTATGTATAATTTTATGTCTGAACAGTAAAGGTACATTCTAAAGCATTTTAATAGTTCTCAATCAGGGGTGATTTTGATCACCAAGGGGCAAATGGCAATGTCTGGAGATATTTTTTTGTTTCACAACAAGGGTCCTAGCACCTGGTGGGGGAGAGGACAACGTAGTGGACAGCCCCCCACAATAGAGAATTATCTGGACCAAAGGCCAATAGTGACAAAAGAAAGAACCTGACTATAATCCAAGAGGGCTGAGCACCTCTACCACAGAGAGAATGACAGGTTAAAGGGCAGGCAGATAGTCTCTTCCCACTCTCAACTTCTGAGAATCGTCTAATCCAAACCTATGTCTAATTCCTAAGCCTCTGGGGCAGCTCTCTACAATGCTCACCTAGTCTCCCTACCATCCCAAATGTGCCTGATCACATCAAATGCTCACCTATCATTTGCTTAGGGTCCTGCTTAGTTACTCTTTCTTACCCTCAACTTCATGAAAGTGCAGTTTGACTTAAATAGTAAACACAGAATACACACAGCAGTCCTCTTAAGACTGTAAATCCTGGGTCTAAAATATTCATGGGTACTTTAGAGTCAAAGCTAAAAAAATATTTTTAATGGAGAAGACAGTCATGAGGAGATAAATTCAATTTCTTATTCCAAATTCAACCAAGTCACTCAATAAACCTTCCAAAAAGCTCCCACTTTCGTATCACCAAACAAGAAATACTGTAGTCATGGAAATTACAGGAAACAACTTAGCTGGGAGCGGTGGTGTACCCCTGTCACCTGGGCACTCAAAGGGGAGCAGGAGGATCGTGAGTTTGAAGGCAGCCCATAAGCAACTTTTGTATACAATCTCGAAGGGTCTTCAAGGCGGGAACGTGGTCCACAGGTATGTATTGTTTCTATCAATCATATAGTCAAATCAGCTGAGGTAGGGTAGCAATATCTACATTAATCCCAGTTCCATAATTTATTCCCCTTTGATTTATTTTGGCAAATTAATTCAAATGTATGCCAACAAAATTCTCCCACATACCCTAGGCTGAGGCAGGGGTATCACAAGTTTGACCAGAAGTAGCCTGCTCAATTTAGCAAGAGGCCATGTATCAAAATCAGAAAGGGGCTGGAGGTGCAGCTCAGTGGTAGAGCATTTCCCCAGCATGTTCAAGGCTGGGGAAATGCAAAACACCACCCTCATGGGGGGAAAAAAAAAAAGGTTTGACGGAGTAATGTCAGTGTATAGGAAGCACTTCATGACCAACAAAAATACCCTGTTTAATAGCTAAAGGTAATTTGCAAAAATAACTCCAGATGCCAATAGAAACCAAAGAAATGCAAATCCAAAGAATACTTTTTGATCACCAAAATTAGCTACCTTTCTGATGGATTTACCTTTGTAATGAAAGAAACCAATACAGAGCGTTGGCATGCTCACACACTGCTGGTTGAAGAAAAAGCTGCAACAAAAGTAAAGGACGATGTATAAATCCTGCTTCTTTTTTTTTATATAATTCTTTGACCTCTTGAGGATCTTGCTAACCAGGGAGAGACTACTCCTCCCTGGGTCAGCCAATTCCTAGAGTCAGCAAAAGACTCCCCCACCTCACCCAGGTCCACCTTTGACATGCAAAACAAATCCAAAACCTCACACCCGAACCACCTCCTTTATCTAACTCTTACTCTCAAGCCACCATTTCCCATGCCCTCTTCATCCCAAGGCCAGTTACTGAAACATCTAGAGACCCCACAGCTCAGAGCCCACCAACATTATCCAAACTACCCAATACTAAACTTGCCAACTCTACCCTGCCCTGTTCTCCCCATTCCTTCCCATGGAAACCATAATAAAGCCTCAGGGCCATGCTCCCATGATCCTTCTAACCTCATGCTTCCCCATGCGGCCCTGTGGGGCTCTGAGATCTGTAAGTAATAAATTCTTCTTTGAAAAGCAGTTGTCTCCTTACCACATCTGATTAAGACAAATCTGGATACATTCCAAGACAAACAGCTGCATGGTAATCAAAAGCAGAGGCCTTTAAATTCTGCATACTCTTTAATTAAGCAACTTCACTGCTAGGAATTTAGCCTATGGAAGAAATCATGGATATGTGTAAAGATTTAATTCCAAGAGTAGTGACTACAGTTGTTGCTGTTGTTAGGTGCCGTCGAGTCAGTATCCAACTCATAGTGACCCCCATAGGGTTTTCAATGGCTGACTTTTTCGGGATTGCCTTGGGAGTGGGCTGCCAGGCCCTTCTCCCATTTTTGGGGTGCTGGGAATTGAACTCGGGACCTCAGAGACTGCAGTGCAGCGGTCTACCAACTGAGCTAAATCCCAGCCCAGTGACTGCAGCCGCAGATTAAATTTCAAAACATTACAAAAAAAAAAAAGTCAATACAATAGATCCTTTTTATCAATGATTTCATTTTTCATGGTTTTAATTACCAGAGGTCATGTCAGAAGATATTACATGGAAAATTCCAGAAAGAAATCCTAAGCTTTAAATTGTGCACTGTTCTGGGCACCATGATGAACTCTCATGCCAGCCCCCTCCAGCCTGCCCAGGATATGAATCACCTCTGTGTCCAACATAACCACACTACAGTTAGCCACCTGGGTTATCAGATCAACTTTCACGGTAGAACAGTGCCTACTTCCAGTAACCCTTATTTTACTTAATAATAGCCCCAAAGCTGGAAATTTGCATGTCAAAGCGAAGCCATAAGATGCTTCCCTTAGGCAAAAAGACCAAAGTACAGTAAGATGTTTTGAGAGCTCAAGAGACCACATTCACCCAATTTTTATTGCAGTATAGTTATAATTGTTCTATTTCATAATTAGTTGTTATTGTTAATCTCACTGTGCCTACTTACAAATTACATTTTATCGTTGTTGTCAGTGGTGCTGAGCCAGGTCTAACTCACAGTGACCCTATATACAACAGAATGAAACACCACCTGACGCTATGCTATGCATACTATTGTTTTTATGTTTAAGCCAACTACTGCAGTCACTGTGTCAACTCATCTAGTACAGGGTCTTCCTTTTCATCGTTGACCTGCCACTCTCTCAAATACGATGCCCTTCTCCAAAGATTGGTCCCTCCTGACAACACGTCCAAAACACGTTAAGATGCAGTCTAGCCATCTTTGTTTCCAAGGAACATTCTGGCCTCACTTCTAAGACAGATCAGTTGGTTCTTTTGGCAGTCCATGGTATATTCAATATTTGTCTCCAGCATCATAACTTAAAGGCATCAATTCTTCTCCTGCCTCCCTTATTCAATGTCCAGCTTTCAAAACCATATGATGCTACTGGAAATACCATGGCATGAGTCAGGTGCATCTTCATTTTCAATGTGACATCTTTACTTTTCAACACTTTAACAGGTCTTTTGCGACAGTTTTCCCCAATGCAATGTGTCTTTTGATTTCTTGACTGCTGCTTCTGTGAGTGTTGACTGTAGAACTAAGTAAAGCAAAATCTTGGACAATCTTCTCTCTATTTATCATGAAGTTGCTTACTGAACCATATTGCAAGGATTTTTGTTTTCTTGATGTTGAGGCACAATCCGTACTAAAGGCTGTGCTCTTTGATCTTCATCAGTAAATGTTTCAAATCATCTTCACTTTCAGCAATCAAAGCTGCGTCATCTGCATAACGCAGGTTGTTAATGGGTCTCCCTCCGATCTGATGGATCTGCTGCTTCGCTCTTCTTCATTAAAGTCCAGCTTCTCAAATTAATTCTCCAGCACAGAAACTGAAGAGGTTCGGTGAAAGGATATGGCCCTGGCACACACCTTTCCTGACTTTAAACCAGGCAGTGCAATTTATCATAGATAGGTACATATATAAGAAAGAAAAGGCCAGGCATGGTGACACACATCTGCAATCCCAGCAACTCAGGAGGCAGAGGCAGGAGAATCACAGGTTCAAGACCAGGGACAGCCTGCATAACTTAGTGACACACTGTCTCAAGATAAAAATAATAAAAAATGGGCTGGGGGTACAGCCTAGTGGCAGATTACTTGCAAAACATGTGCAAGGACCTGGGTTCAACAACCAAGTACCAGGAAAAAAATTACTACATACAGGGT
Source organism: Pedetes capensis (assembly GCA_007922755.1). Taxonomy (NCBI): domain Eukaryota; kingdom Metazoa; phylum Chordata; class Mammalia; order Rodentia; family Pedetidae; genus Pedetes; species Pedetes capensis. The sequence goes on from VMDO01000847.1 coordinate 115,667, forward strand.
TCAGTACTATTATGGTTGGGATCTAAATGATCCCCAAAGGTCATGTGTTTGGACACTGGATCCCCAGCTCATGGTGCTATTTGTGGAGACTACAACTCCGGAAGGGGCTGGGATTTAGCTCACTTGGTAGAGCACTGCGCTGCAGTCTCTGAGGTCCCAAGTTCAATTCCCAGCACCACAAAAATGGCAGAAGGACCTGGCAATCCACTCCCAAGGCAATCCCCAAACAGTCAGCCATTGAAAACCCTATGAGGGTCCCTATGAGTCGGATACCAACTCAACCGCACCTAACAACAACAACAACTCTGGGAAGTGGGAGCCTAGCTTTGCAAAAGCAGTGCCTGGGGCCTTTGGAGGTTTTTACTCAGACTCCCAGCTCTCTGCTCCTAGCTTTTGATCCACCATGCAGTAGGTCAGCTATCATGGGCCCTGCCACCACCTCGTCTACCCTGCCTCTATGGACAAGAAATCCTCTAACGATGAGCTTCCAATAAATCTGTCCCTTCACAAGTTTGCTTCAGTCAGTTTCTCTGTCACAGCAATGTACCACTTGACTAATAAAAGTACTATCTACAGTTTCAGACATCTACCTGGGATTCTAGAGCGTATTTCCCCATGGATAAGAGGGGACTACTGTGTCTAACAAAATAAATTCACAAAATAAGTTCTGAAATACCTTCACAAATTCCAAGCTGAAACCTAAATGACAATAAAACAAATTCTACCGAATTTCTTCCTATACTATACTACTTACACCTTCAGCACAGTAAAAGATTAAATGCTTCACTTTATGTTACAATATTAGTATAATGAAGCTAACAAAAATTAATGCAGTACCAGTATGGAAAAACTATAGGACGATCTCAATGACGTAATTGCAAAACAATTATGTTGTTGTTAGGTGCCGTCGAGTCGGTATCCAACTCATAGCGACCCTCATAGGGTCTTCAATGGCTGAGTGCTTCGGGATTGCCTTGGGAATGGATTGCCAGGCCCTTCTCCCATTTTTGCGGTGCTGGGAATTGAACTTGGGACCTCAGAGACTTCAGCGCAGTGCTCTACCCACTGAGCTAAATACCAGCCCAAAACAATTATACATATATATATAATATGTACAATCATACTTATCTAGGAACAGAAAACACAAGTGGACGCGATATGAAGGGAAGGAATGTGAGGGAGTGGATGATGGGAAGGGGGAAAGGGAGGAGGAAGAATGTAGAGAAGGAAAGAATGAGAGAAAAACACAATACAGGATGCAACTCTATGAAAATACTAAGAAAGATATGTTGGGTACAGTGGCGCACACCTGTAATCCCAGCAACTTGGGAGGCAGAGGCAGGAGATCACAAGTTCAAGACCAAAGGGAGTCTGTGTAATTTAGCAAAACCGTGTCTCAAACAAAAGGAAAAAAAATGGGCTGAGGATGCAGCTCAGTGGTCCAGCACCTACAAAGCATGCAAGCATGAGGTCCTAGGTTCAACCCCCAGTACAGAGGGGAAAAAAAAATGTAGAAAAGAGAGGGCAGAAAAAGGAAAGAAAATACCAATCAAGGTATAACCCATGGTTACATATGGCTGTCACAGCATGTCAATTAAATCTTTTTCTTCTTTATTTTTCATTCATTCTATTCTATAACATGTTTGCTGCTGTTGTTGTTAGGTGCCGTCGAATCATGTCCGACTCATAGCGACCCTCATAGGGTTTTCAATGGCACATTGTTTCGGGATTACCTTCGGAGTGGGTTGCCACATCCTTCTCCCATTTTTGCGGTGCTGGGAATTGAACTAGGGACCTCAGAGACTGCAGAGCGGTGCTCTACCAACTGAGCTAAATCCCAGCCCATAACATATTTAGGGAGATGGAAACATAAGCAAGACTGATTTAATAGTTGCATAACTGACTTATTACTTTGTACCCCACTAACATAAACACTAATAAAAAAGATATAATTGCAAAATTTTTCAAACATTAGCAAATTAAATCTAGCCACAGACTTGAAGAATCCATCACAACCAAGCTGAGTTTATCTCAAGTATATAAATACTGTCCAATATTGTTGTGGTCATGGTTAGATGCTGTCGAGTCTGACTCACAGCAACTCTATGTACAACAGAACAAAACATTCCTCAATTCTGTGCCAAGCACAAGATCTTATTTATGTTTAAGCCATCATTGTAGACACTGTGTCAATCCATCTAGTGGAGGGTCTTCCTTTTTTTCATTGACCTGCCACTCTCCCAAACATGATGGCCTTCTCCAGGGATTGGTCCCTCCTGATAAGATATCCAAAATACATACGACCCAGTCTAGCCATCCTTGCTTCCAAGGAGCACTCTGGTTGCACTTCTTCTAGGAGAGATGTGTTGGTTCTTTTGGCAATTCCATGGTATATTCAATATTTGTCTCCAGCACCATAATTCAAAAGCATCAATTCTTCTCCTGTCTCCCCTGTTCAATGTCCAGCTTTCACAACCATAGGATACGGCTGAAAATACCATTGCATGAGTCAGGCACACCTTCATCTTCAATGTGACATCTTTACTTTTCAATACTTTCCCAATGCAATGCGTCTTTTGATTTCTTCACTGCTGCTTCCACACGTGTTGACTGTAGAACCAAGTAAGCAAAATCTTGGACAGCCTCAATCTTTTCTCCATTTATCATGAAGTTGTATACTGACCCAGTTGTAAGGATTTTTGTTTTGTTGATGTGGAGTCATAATCCATACTGAAGGCCGTGTTCTTTGATCTTCATCAGTAAATGTTTCAAATCCTCTTCGCTTTCAGCAAGCAGAGTTGCATTATATGCATAACACAAGTTGTTAACGACTCTTCCTCCAATCCTGATGCCATGTTCTTCTCCATAAAATGCAGCTTCTCAGATTATTTGCTCAGCATAGAAGTTGAAGAGTGAAAGGAGACAGCCCAGACACACAGCTTTCTCAACTTTAAACCAAGCAGTGTTTCCTTGTTCTGTTCCAATGACTGCCTCCTCGTTCATGTGCAGATTCTTCATGAGTAATTATGTGCTGTGATATTCTTCACAGAGCTATCTATAATTTGTTATGATCCACACAGTCAAATTAGGAAATACATTAATGTGATCCATTTCAGTAAACAGTTCAAAAGGATCTGAGATGATCTCAGTGAATTATACAGTAAAGGGATTAGACAGGAAATACCTGTGGAAAGCCTGCCGCTGTAGCCCTGTGGCATCCGATCCCGTCAGATCTCGGAAGCTAAGCAGGGTCAGGCCTGGTTAGTACCTGGATGGGGGAACCGCCTGGGAACACCAGAAGCTGTAGGCTTGGGAGGAGGACCTGGCAACCCCCTCCCAAAAATCAATCTGCCATTGAAAACCCTATGAACAGCAGAGAAGCGCTGACAATAGTGTTTCCCCTGTTGTACAGAGGGTCGCTATGAGTCGGATACCGACTCGACGGCACCTAACAACAACAACACCTGTGGAAAACAAAGACCATCCAACAGAAGGATGAGCTACGTGCTGGGCGTGGAGAACCCAAGGAATATAACTAAGAAAACAGTAAAAGATTTTAAAATAATTTCCAAAGGAAATCAAAACTGAATCTACAAGGGGGGAAAAAAGGTGCCAGTAAACAGACCCACACAGGAGAGAAGCATAAAACAGAATGAACTTGGGTCTCTGGCATCTGTGAAGTTGAACCAGCCTTGGAATGCTCCACTTCTGAATGTCGTACACACAAAAAACTGGACAGTGTCAGTGGGGTCAGATCTGACTCAGAGCAACCCGACGCATGACAGAACGAAACACTACCCAATACTGTGTGTGCATCTTTTTCTGTTTGAGCAGAATGTTGCAGACACTCTGCTTCTTCTCGTTCTGAGTTATGCCCCATTAGCAAAAGGAGGCCTCAGGGGCTTTAACTCCATTCCCATCATTAAGGTCAACTCTACCTTCAGGAAGCAACTCTTCCCTAGTCCCTTCTTGAATGCTTTCTGACCTGTGGGGCTCATTTGCCAGTACTACATTTGACAGTGTTTTTCTGCTATTCATAGGGTTTTCAATGGCTAACTGTTTTGGGAGTGGGCTGCCACGTCCTTCTCTCCTAGTCTGTCTTAGTCTAGAAGCTCAGCTAAAACCTGTCCACCATGGGTGGCCCTGCTGGTATCTGAGACACTGGTAGCCATAGTTTTCAGTTTCACAGCACCACAGAAGTCCATAGAACTACAAGCTGACAGACACACAGCGGTTTTTAGACACTAGGGGTTGTCTTTCTGATCGCTCCCAGATAGCAGTATTCCTAACTGATACAAAAGAATACACCAAAATTTAAATGTATCAGAAGTAATAGTATGTAACCTTTGAAAAAACTAACAGATTAGACAGAAGTATTTGGACAAATACTTTAAAAATATGTTATTAGGATGTTTACTACAGTGTCATTTGAAATAGGAAAAAATTTCTAATTAATATTTAAGTATTTACCAATTGAGTTATTAAACACATTATGGAAGCCACACATTAGAATACGACTAACTGGCCAAGTAACATGGCCCATACCTGTAATCCTAGTGATTTAGAGGCCAAGGCAAGTGTAATACAAATTCAAGGCCAGAGGCAGCCTGAGCAACTTAGCAATATCTTTTCTCAAAATAAATAAAAACTGGAGCTAAGGGTGCAGCTCAGTGGTAAAAGCCCATGTCTAGCCTGTATGAGAGGCCCTGGATTCAACCCAAAGAATTTTCTCCTAAAAAAAAAAAAAAAAAAAAAAAATTATTAATCATTAAACACCATTAAAGGTAAGAAGACTTATAGCCTGGCATGGCAGTACATAATGTGATCCTAGCATTCAGGGGCCCAAGGCAAACAAATCGTGAGTTTAAGGCCAGCCTCAGCTACATAGCAAGTTTGATGACAGCCTAGGCTACAGAGATAGACCTATCTCAAAAAGCAAACTAGGTACCTGGGCATGGTGGCGCACACCTGTAATCCCAGAGGCTTGGGAGGCAGAGACAGGAGGATTGCAAGTTTGAGACCAGAAGCAGTCTGCATAACTTAGCAAGACCCTGTCTCAAAACTTAAAAAAAAAAAAAAAAAAACGGGCTGGGGGTACAGCTCAGTGGTCCAGCACTTGCAGAGCACGCAAGTGTGAGGCCCTGGATCAACCCCCAGTACTGCAAAAAAAAAAAAAAAAAGCAAACTAGCTGCATTTAAATTCATGTCCATGGTATAGCTCAATGGCAAAGCACTTGCCTAGCATATACAAGGCCTTGGGTTCAATCCCCAACATTGCAAAAAGAAAAAATATTAATATATTAAACATAAAGATGTTTGTTAAAAATATATGCTCTCCTTAGTGGATAAACTCAATGTGATTTTTCTCCCCAGTGCTGGGGATCAATCCCAGGGCCTTACACATGCTAGGCAAGTGCCCTACCTCCAACCTGCACCCCATCCCCACCCCTCAATGAGATATTTTTAAGTCTTCTTTTTGACAAGCTTCAGGGAGCATGGCAGGCAAATTTAATATGCTCATCTGAATTTCACCTGAGTGAATGAATACTCAAGAACGGCTGAGGAAAATCCAGAAAATTAATAATGAAGGGTGCCTGGCTCTTTGAAATACTAAAACATTAGAAAGTGGAAAGGGACAGTAGTTATGAATACAGGATGTACTATGACAGCAAAATAGATCAATCAAATGAACAAATAGAGTTCAAAAGTGAATTCAAGTATTCCTGGAAATTTAGCATATAATAAATGGTGGCATTTCAAAATCAATGAAGAATGGATTAATCACTACATACTACAAAACCAACTGGCTCGGCATTTGAAAATAAACAGCAAAAGCTGGATTCTTACTTCATTCCTTACATCAAAGTGAAAGTCCAAAGTGATCGATTATTTAAAAGGAAATAATAGACGGTAACATTAAAAGGCAGAACAAAGCCCTTAGTGCCCCAAAGGTAAAAACTGATAACCAATACCCATTAAAACAAATACTTCCATATACCAAAATATCTAAAAATTAAAAACAAAATGGGGGCCAAGCGTGGTGGCACACGCCTGTAATCCCAGTGGCTTGGGAGGTGGAGGCAGGAGGATGGCAAGTTCGAGACTAGAGGCAGTCTGCATAGTTTAGCGAGACCCTGTCTCAAAAAAAGTAAAAATATGAGCTGAAGGCAGCAGCTCAGTGGTCCAGCACTTGTAGAGCACGCAAGCACAAGGCCTTGGGTTCAACCCCCAGTACTGCACAAAAACAAAAACAAACAAACAAACAAAAACTAGGAGGAAAAAAGTTTGCTTTACTTGTTGCACATTTAACAATGGTAAACTTCCCAATACGCAAAGAATTTAACTTAAGGGGCAATCAGCTCCTATTTCCTAGTTGTTGTTATTAGGTGCCCTCGAGTCAGTGTCTGACTCATAATGACCCTATATACAACAGACAAAACACATTGTCATGCTTCTCTGCTATTCACAGGGTTTTCAATGGCAGATTGTGTTTTGGGAGTGGGTTGCCAGATCCTTCTCCCTATTTCCTAGTAGTGATGCTACAAATTGCCAGACCTTTCTAAGACAATTTGGTGCGTGCAGTGAAAATTTTAAATGTGCACATTCTTTGACTCAGTAATTTCATTCAAGGAATCAGCCCCACAAAAACATATCTAGGAGTGTGCAAAGACATACACAAGAACACTCACTGCAGCACTATCTTAATGGCATAAATATGCATCAATGGATGGCTTACTTTTTACAAATTACAGTGTATCTATCTCAACAAAAATGATTTCTTTTCAAAATAATGACAAGTCGGGAGCAGTGGCACACACCTGTAGTCTCAGCACTCATGAGGCAGAGCCAAGAGGATAGATAGCCTGAACCCAGGAGTTTGAGATCAGCTCGGGCAACACAGTGAGACCCTATCTCAAGGAAATTCAACCCTCCAAACAAAAAACAAAAATAGTGAAGTAATCTATGAAAAACAAAGTTAAGAAAAGTAAGCTCAAGAACGTAAGAGTATGATTCCACAATAAAACCATCAGAATATACGTTATTTTTAGACAGAAAAAATACACACCAGGATGTTAGACAGACAGACAGACACACACACACACACACACACACACACATACACACACGCGCACACACACACACACACACACACCCCGTGGG